>QEPC01015185.1:427371-471988 GCA_003113815.1 Sphenodon punctatus
CACCGGGGGCGCCTTTCTGGAGGTCCCCCGTGTAAAACAGGGGGCCACAATGGAGAGGGTGTTCTCGGTGGTCGGGCCACGGCTTTGGAACTCCCTCCTGGAGTAAGCCCGCCTGGCCCCAGGTTTGTTGGCATTTTGTCGAGCCTTTAAGACCTGGCTGTTCATCCAGGCCTTTGGAGGGGAGGGTGGGGTAGTTGGGGGGTATTTAAAAGATATTTTTATGATATTTTAAAATTTGATTAATGGGGTTGTGTATTTTTAAATGGATTTTTGGGGTATTTTATTTGTGTGTTTTATGTTGTAAGCTGCCCCGAGATGCCATGGGCATGAGGGGGTGCCTATAATAAATAAATAAAATAAATATCCAGAAGCATTCACTCAAGTCCCAAGAACCACCATCTGGGTGCTGCTGCTGCTCATGCCTGACTGGCCAGTGGCCACCAGCGCGCGCCCGCCCGCAAGTTCGCCCCCCCACCAGCCTACTCCTCTGAACCCACCCGCGAATGCCTGCTGAAGCTGCTGAAGGAGGCCCTCTGACCACCAGCATCTGCCGCCCTGCCCCTCCTGGGGGGCTGTCTACAAGTTGAGACCCTGCTGGCACATCTTGGGACTAATACGCTCCATGTGCTGTTGCTGTGAGGTAGGAATGTGACAAACTGTATATACAATGAGATTCTGCCACCTGCCAGAAGCAGCACAGAGGGATAAAAGATTGGACTGGTCATACACAGCTGGTAACAAATATAACTTTTATAAACGACATACATTACAACTTTATAAAACAAACATTAATATATATACAAAGAAAGGAAACTAACTTAGGGGTCTGAGGGCCTGTCCCCTGGAACGTGGGGGAAAGAAGAAAGTGGTGTGCGGGACCGAAGGGCGGGCACCTCCTCCACCTCGTACCCATGTAGCAGGGCAAAGTCCAGGGCCCCCTCCAGGGATGCCTTCCATTTGACGACCGACTGGCAGAACAGTTCGAAGGTGACCTTCGCAGTGTGGAGGTACTCCCAGTACGCCTCTGCCTGGTGCTCCCTTATTTGAAGCTCCTCGAACAGTTCCACCAGCTGGTCCTCCATGGTTCGGGCTTGGACCCTTATCCCGTTCATATATTTTTTGGTGGGCCTCTCAATTTTCCACCCAAAATGCCCTTGCCTCTTGTGTCTCCTCATGGGGGGCTGGAGACTCCTCAGCAGAGCTGGAGGGGGAAGAGCTGTGGTGGCAGCTCTTCTGTTGTGCCTTCCCCCCTTACTTTGGGAGATATTCCTCCATGGAGTCCCTGCGCCGCGTCCAAGACACGTCCTGCCACACCAGCTCAATTTGGTGGATGTTCTCCACATAGGCTATCAGCCCCAATGTGGTCCCCTGCATGCCACATTTTATTTTTTTGTCGCAGATCTAAAGAACATAAAAAGATAGGAACATAAGAAGTGCCATACTGTGTCAGACTAATGGTCTATCAAGCCCTGCCTGCATTCTGTCTCCACAAGTGGGTGGCTGGCCAATCTCTCTCTCTCTGCGGGGGTCTTCCTAACAGGTCATAGGCCAATCCATTCCCTGTTGTTCCAACCCCCATGCCGTACCTTGCATTCTGCAAATCTGTCTTTCGCGATATGGAAATACTTCTATACCGCGGACCTTGTCGGCCTGGTGGTTTGATCCACTGACATCCCCTTTGATGGGGTTTTGGCACCCTCTCTGAAACAGGAACACATAAACTCCTACATAATATCATGCATTCATGGTGATGCCTCTAGTCCTTCCCAGACCAATATCCATTATCCTACACCAAGTGAATGGATGGTGCTGCCTACTCGCCTCTTTCCCTTTCTCCCAGGTACACCACCACCACCTGTGGTGCTGTAGTGTCTGCAAGTTGAGACTCTGGCTGCTGCTTCTGCTGCTACTGTTGCTGCTGCTGCAAGAGCCCCCCCCCCCTCTGGAAGACCCATAAATAAGACACATGCAAATCCTGCCCTTCTTGGGATGCTAGGGTTGGCAAGTTGAGACCCTGGTTGGCACGTGTCTGGGTGGGTGCTGCCGCGGCTTGTGCCTGACTGCTGGAAGAGCCCCCCCCCTCTCTAGCAGACCAAAAATAAGACACGTGCAAATCCTGCCCATCCGCTGCCACCCGCTGATGTCCACTGTTTGTGCCTGACTGCCCACCACCCACCCACACGCTAGTGAGCTTGCTCTAAAGGACAGTATTTTTTCTTGTTCTCAAAGTTATATAGAACAATAAACAAAAATAAATTTTACACACCTGGCAGCAGTGGCACCTCCTCTGCCTTCCTCCTCCTCTGGCAAGGAGCTGACCTCCACCACATCAGATGTTCCAGGCTGGACCTCTTCCTCCTCCACCTTCACCTTCCTCATCTTCATTTTTCTTTTTTTCTCACCCTCCATTTCACCACGTCAACCAAACCAAACCACACACACACACACACACACACAAGCTCACAACCAATTTTTAACATTTTTCACACAACCCAGACAGACACCACGAGAACACACACAATCAAAATACCATTTCCAGTTTCCAGTTTTTGGCGCAATCACAGGACCAAACTAAATCGATACCGATAATGAAAAGTAAAATCTTTGAAATTGGTATCGGTATCAATATTGACATTAACAAAACCGACATTGCACAGTCTTTGCCAGCCTAAGTGAGTGCCCTACCAAGGTCCCAGCCTGCCTTCCCTACTGCCTCTCTGCCATGCTGCCTGTCTGCCTGCCCAGGTTGCAAAGCTCAAAGCCTGCCTCAGTCTTCCTGCCTTCTGCACATGCCACACTGCCTGTCTGCCCGCCCTGTGGGCAAAGCTCAAAGCCTGCCTCAGTCTGCCTGCCTTCTGCTCATGCCACGCTGCCTGTCTGCCTGCCCTGTGGGCAAAGCTCAAACCCTGCCCCAGCCTGTCTTCCTCTCAAGCCAAGGTGGCTGTCTGCCTGCCCTGGCAACCGTGGGTGATGTGCCCCACTGTCCTGGTAATCCCGCTGCTGCTGTCTTCTGGTCCATGGGTGCTCTGCCCTGGCAAATCCGAATGTGCCCAAGCAATCCTGCTGCTACTGGATGCTGCTGTATGGAAGCTCTTCCCTGGCAAATCCTACCATCCTGGCTCCATGGGTGCTGCGCGCAGGCAAATCCTGCTGCTGCTGTCTGCTGTGCCATGGGTACTGTGCCCTGGCAATCCAATGTCTGCCGCTGCTGCCAATGCTGCCTCTGCTGTGCCACCACAGGTTCTGCTACCAGGCAATTCAATGTCTGCTGCTGCTGCCAATGCCACCTCTGCTGTGCCACGTGTTCTGAGACCGGGCAATCCAATGTCTGCTACTGGGTGTCTACGTGATTCACCACTGGGCAAGACTTGACCAATTGGCAGTAGAGCTTCTTCAGTTCTGTTGAGTATGAGCCAAGCCTGCAATGCTCAGCTGAGGAGGTGTGTGCTGCCAGCCACCAAGCCCTGGCCGGGCCTCTGCCACTACTCTACCCATGCAAGCCAGCCTGCAAGCTCCTCTTGGCTNCTCTGGAAGACCCATAAATAAGACACATGCAAATCCTGCCCTTCTTGGGATGCTAGGGTTGGCAAGTTGAGACCCTGGTTGGCACGTGTCTGGGTGGGTGCTGCCGCGGCTTGTGCCTGACTGCTGGAAGAGCCCCCCCCCTCTCTAGCAGACCAAAAATAAGACACGTGCAAATCCTGCCCATCCGCTGCCACCCGCTGATGTCCACTGTTTGTGCCTGACTGCCCACCACCCACCCACACGCTAGTGAGCTTGCTCTAAAGGACAGTCTTTTTTCTTGTTCTCAAAGTTATATAGAACAATAAACAAAAATAAATTTTACACACCTGGCAGCAGTGGCACCTCCTCTGCCTTCCTCCTCCTCTGGCAAGGAGCTGACCTCCACCACATCAGATGTTCCAGGCTGGACCTCTTCCTCCTCCACCTTCACCTTCCTCATCTTCATTTTTCTTTTTTTCTCACCCTCCATTTCACCACGTCAACCAAACCAAACCACACACACACACACACACACACACAAGCTCACAACCAATTTTTAACATTTTTCACACAACCCAGACAGACACCACGAGAACACACACAATCAAAATACCATTTCCAGTTTCCAGTTTTTGGCGCAATCACAGGACCAAACTAAATCGATACCGATAATGAAAAGTAAAATCTTTGAAATTGGTATCGGTATCAATATTGACATTAACAAAACCGACATTGCACAGTCTTTGCCAGCCTAAGTGAGTGCCCTACCAAGGTCCCAGCCTGCCTTCCCTACTGCCTCTCTGCCATGCTGCCTGTCTGCCTGCCCAGGTTGCAAAGCTCAAAGCCTGCCTCAGTCTTCCTGCCTTCTGCACATGCCACACTGCCTGTCTGCCCGCCCTGTGGGCAAAGCTCAAAGCCTGCCTCAGTCTGCCTGCCTTCTGCTCATGCCACGCTGCCTGTCTGCCTGCCCTGTGGGCAAAGCTCAAACCCTGCCCCAGCCTGTCTTCCTCTCAAGCCAAGGTGGCTGTCTGCCTGCCCTGGCAACCGTGGGTGATGTGCCCCACTGTCCTGGTAATCCCGCTGCTGCTGTCTTCTGGTCCATGGGTGCTCTGCCCTGGCAAATCCGAATGTGCCCAAGCAATCCTGCTGCTACTGGATGCTGCTGTATGGAAGCTCTTCCCTGGCAAATCCTACCATCCTGGCTCCATGGGTGCTGCGCGCAGGCAAATCCTGCTGCTGCTGTCTGCTGTGCCATGGGTACTGTGCCCTGGCAATCCAATGTCTGCCGCTGCTGCCAATGCTGCCTCTGCTGTGCCACCACAGGTTCTGCTACCAGGCAATTCAATGTCTGCTGCTGCTGCCAATGCCACCTCTGCTGTGCCACGTGTTCTGAGACCGGGCAATCCAATGTCTGCTACTGGGTGTCTACGTGATTCACCACTGGGCAAGACTTGACCAATTGGCAGTAGAGCTTCTTCAGTTCTGTTGAGTATGAGCCAAGCCTGCAATGCTCAGCTGAGGAGGTGTGTGCTGCCAGCCACCAAGCCCTGGCCGGGCCTCTGCCACTACTCTACCCATGCAAGCCAGCCTGCAAGCTCCTCTTGGCTATTTCCTCACCTGCCTCAGGGATGATGCTGGATACCAAATAGTTGTCTGTGTCCAACAGAAGCAGAGCTGGCTGTCCCTGGGCCATGCTGTAAGCTAATAAGGACCCTCCACGTGCGAGCTGTCATTCCACGTCATCCAGAAACTGCCACTCCAGCCCCAGGACACACCATCAGGGTTCTGGGTCCATCATTCCACTCACAGGGAGCTGTCATTCCATGGCATCAAGAAACAGCCAGCCACTCCAGCCCCAGGACCCACCGTCATGGTTCTGGGGCCTACGTTCCAGGCAGTGGGGACTGTCATTCCACTTCATCCAGAAGCTGAAATTCCTGTCCGAGGACCCACCATCAGGGTTCTGGGGCTGCCATTCCGCTCACATGGAACTGTCATCCTACCATATCAAGAAGAAACCACTCCAGTCCCAGGACCCACTATCAGGGTTCTGGGGCCTACATTACAGGCATGGGAGGCTGTCCAGCCACGTCATCTAGAAGCTACCACTCTAGTCCCAGGACCCACCATCAGGGTTCTAGGGCCGTCATTCCGCTCACAAGGAGCAGTCATTCCACTGCATCACAGCCAGCCACTCCAGCCCCAGGTCCCACTCTCAGGGTTCTGGGGCCTACATTCCAGGCAGGGAAGAGGCCCGGCCAGGGCTTGGTGACTGGTATGGCACCCATACGGGGCGAGGCATTGCAGGCTGGTATCCTGCTCACCAGATCTCAACCAACTCTTCTGCAAATTGGACACGTAGCCTTGCCCGGTGGTGATTCATGTGGCCAGCCAGCCAGCCAACTACTGCCTGCTGTGATGGTGACTAGAAATGGAGAACCGAGCCAGCATAGAGTGAGTAGAACTGGAGGCCTGCCAGCCTGTAATGCCCGAGCAACCCAGCATGCCAAGCATCAAGCCTTCCTGGTCTCTACTGGTGCTGCTGGATCTCTGATGACCTGCCATACTACCACGGGCACCCCTGGGGGTCTCTGGAGTGTCCCAAGCCTCACAGCAGGTCCAAACTCCACCAAACGTTCGGTATGACCGAACTCCACCAAACTGAACGATTGAACCCGAACTCGGTTTTCAAACCAAACAGCCGAATGGCCAAACATCCGAACCCCGTTCTGTTTGCACCACCCTAATAATTAACTCCAGTGAGGGTACAATCCTTCCAAGGTTCATCAAACTCGCATTACAAATAAAGAATTTACAGCAAAAAAATTGTTTTTCAGGTTTTCCCTATTAATTCATAACATTTTTCCATTATTTTCATTATG
Organism: Sphenodon punctatus; assembly: GCA_003113815.1. Taxonomy (NCBI): domain Eukaryota; kingdom Metazoa; phylum Chordata; class Lepidosauria; order Sphenodontia; family Sphenodontidae; genus Sphenodon; species Sphenodon punctatus. The sequence goes on from QEPC01015185.1 coordinate 433,758, forward strand.
TCTTTCATTTTCATTGTTTAATAAAGAAAATGAAAAATCCCTATTTAATTTTCTTTATTATAATAGCAATAATGAAATGCATGCCCCTAAACAACAGCAGATATCATAGAACACCAATCCTACCCCTCTTCACATCCCACCCATTCCCATTCCCTTGTTTCTCACACAAGGGAGTTCCCAGTTCCTCAGGCACTCCCTCGTCTCTCACTCGGGAGAGTATTAATTGTTAGTATTAACTATGATAAAATCCAGCTGTCAGTTCATGATAGAAATCTACTGTCCTACTCTCAGTTTAGCATTGCTCTTCAGGGCAGCATTAAATATGTGTAAGTGCTTTCCATAACTGAGCCCTAAGAAATGACTGTGAGAAGAAAATCCATTTGGGGGGATGGTTAGTTCAATGTAAAACTTGTACTTTTTGTAAGTTCGACAAAAATAAAAAATCACTACAAATGCACAAAATGGCCACCGGACAGTTCTGCGCATGCAAAGTCCTTTTTGAAATAGTGTCAGCACTGCCAGCACCATTTTGGAAAAGGGTGTGCATGCACATAATGACCCGTGGCCATTTTGCACATGTACAGTGATTATTTTTTTTAAAAATTAAATAAAATTAAACTTAAAAATAAGAGAAAATTAAAAATCAATGTGCATTCACAAAATGACCATCAGGGCCATTCTGCATATGCACACCTTTTTCCAAAATGGTGCCAGCGGTGTTAGTGCCATTTTGGGAAAGGGCAATCAGTCTACACATGCACAGACCGGCTGCCCTTTTCCAAAGTGGCACCAATGGTCTCTGTTCCATTCCACTGATGCTCCGCATACGATGAATATCCTTGGAAGTTATTTTGCACATGCACATTATAAATTTTTTTTTTTTTAATGAAAATGGATGAAAGCAAATGACAGTTGTTTGCTTATTCATCCATTTTCATAACATTAGTTATGAATACAAATAGGGCTCTATTCATAACTAATAGAAAATGTTACAGATGCACATCCCTAACATGTATTGCTTGCCACATTTCCAGCTACCTAACATTATTATTATTTTTCGGCTTAACCCAGGAGCAGCTCACAGAATGAACACAGGTTTGTGGGACATTGCTGTGTGGAGCATATCCAGGGTATCCCTCCCTGGGCAATTGGGCCATGTTATACAGTGCATCACGTGGGCGATGACAACAAGATGCCCCCCCTCCCCGTAGTGGGGTGAAAAGCTGCCTGCTAAATGACACATCTTCGAAAAAATTCTGAGGACACACTGTGAAATACTATTGTGGCCGGGGCCCTTCTGCCTGCTGTGTGGCAAACCCTGTCGTGGGCCTGTGAGAGGTGCGTGCTGCTGCCTGTCACACGTGGCCACATCATGGCCTAGGGCGGGCTTTCAGCCGAGCTGGGCTGATCAACAAGAGGGGGAACCTAAAGAAGAACGCACATGCCCCTCTCCTCACCCCAACAAACAACTGATTGGGGGAACTGGAGAGCGGAAGCCCAGAGGAGCACACGCTCCCCCTCTGTGCTCCCCCTTCCCCTGATTGGCTGTTTGTCGGGTGGATGGGGGAGGGGAGCCTGCTCTCTTTCCAGGCTTCCCTCTCCCCTGATCCACCCAACTGACAGCTGATTAGGAGGGATTGGGGCCTGGGAAGAGGGCCCCCCATCAGCTGTCAGGCATAGCGGGGAAAGTGTACACCCTCCTATGCCTCTCCCCCCACAGTTGCCTAGCAGCAGCAGGCCCAGTCCTGCACCTCTTCAGGAGTTGGAGCCTCCAGCCCCCAGCTGTGGTGGCAGCTCCTGTGACTGTGTGGCCAGCTCTTTGTGCTTGCCCCACTGTGTGGCAGCTATGATGGCCCGCCATGAGTTAGCATGGGAATCAAGTCCACATTGCTCATGTGAAGACACCCCCAGGAAAAGAGCAGCCTAAAGTGCAAAGCATGATAAATGTCTGTTCACTGCCACTACCCTGCCACCAAACATTGGTTAGCCATGCAACCAGATGCCACTCTAGTTCATGCCACCTTATTAATAACAATGTTGGCTGCAGGGGCTTTAAAATGTTATTGCAGATTTTGGGCTTGTTAATGTCTCTTCTGAGCTGAATTTAAGTCTGATGACACCCAAAAATGGCAAGGTGGGTCTGAAGTAGGGGTGGGACTATCGGTATCAGATTAATCTGATAATGCTGATAATGGCGGGTATCGGATTAATGCGATAATACCAATAATTGTCAGTATCGGTAATATTGGATTTTTAACATTGCCCATTGAAGATCCGAGAAAACCGGTAATGTTAAAAATCTGATATTCTAATACTGATAAATCAGATACTCGATAGTCCCACCCTAATCTGATGCAGGAGACCGGTACCTGCAGGCAGCACTGCCAGTGACAGCACCATGGCAGCCTGGTGGAGGTGGTGCTGCTGAGGAGAGAGCAGTGCAATCCCACTACCTATTTCCTTCTTTAAGATGCTCACTCCCTTTGCCTCAAAAACACCCATGCAGCAACCGTGGCTGGAGTCATACAAACATTCCCTTGCATTTCCTCAGCATAGAGTATTTCAACATCCCATTGATCCTAGAGACTCGGTGGGACCAGGAATGATGGAGATGCAGGGAGATTGCCAACAGCAATGAGCAGAGGCACATGCAGAGAATCAGTGCTGGCTAGGCTGCCTTAGCTGGCCTCCTTATGTGTATGCTGATCTCCGATGGGCTTCCCCTGGTGCACTCTCCCTGGTGGGTAGAGGCCATTGGGTAGCAGCATATACATAGCATGGCTGCAACACCACAGAGCAGTTTTGACCAAATGATTTGCCTCGGAATGATGTCTGCAGTACTACTACCACAGAGTACGTTTGCACATAGAGACACCCTTTTGACAGTGTAAAGCTTTTGATTATGTTGGTTATTGCACAATTTATTGAGCTCCCATTCCACCTTAAGGTACAGCAGTTTTCCCTGTAAAGATTTTAATTTAAACATCCTTAATATGTTCCAAAAAACCCACAGCAGCACCCACCTTGGGTGGGATTAAAATATTTAGGGTAAAAACAAACATGCAGGCAGAGGGGTGGCTCCCTGGCCCGAGGCCAAAAACTGCAGCAGCCACTCTCTGGGTTGGCAATCAACACAGAACAAGTGCACTCGGCAATGGGAGAGCCTGCATGACCCGGCAGGAGGTGGGAACCGCAACAAACATGCAGTCATCCAGCCCCACCCTGTTCCCTGCGCCCCACCATGACATCATGATATGGAGTCATGGTGACCAGCCATGGCATGCAGTCATGGTGGAGTGGGGATAAACAGACATGTTGGGACACCTTGGCCCATGTGCTTTGCCCTTGGCTCATAATGGGCACCAGGGATTGGGTCCAGAGCCCATCCCAGATTAGCTGCCTGCCTGCCCCAGGGCAGCTGCGGGCCAGCATCTGGTGGCTGGAAACACACGTACTTGTGAGTTCCTGGCCCAGGCAGCCCATAGTGGGCTACCATCACGTCTGCTTTTACCCATTAATCACCAGTCATCATCATCATGAAGTTTATTGCGGCTTTTGCCATTAAACTGTAACAAAACAAAATACAGAAACTAACAAACAACAGACAAACTAACAAACAACGTCCTAAAATAACCTTCCAATCCAGAAGATTGCTTACAGAAGGAAGCTCTTTGTCGTTGTGCAGCGATAAAAAGGTGTCAGTCCTTTAAGTATATCAGCATTATCCGAATTCAACAATAAAATTAATCCCTGTGGTAAGGGATTATCTCAGAGAATAAAGGTAACAGTCATATAGTTCAAATATCTTCATAGAGAGAACAATTATATAACACATGATCTAACGTTTCTAAATTTGATGCCTTTACCCAAAGTCTTTATAGAAAAAACCCTAAGAAACACAAAAGGCATAACAAGAAATGAAGGGGCTTGTTAAAAAGATCTAGGAGGCTTTTTATTACTTTGGAATCTCCTTCTGCAACCCTAAGGAACGCCTATTCATGCGATTAGTTTCAATGAGGACGATCCCAAGCCCTGCGGACATGGTGCGGAACTGCACGCGCATACAGGCACGTGCGATCCGACCGGTTATTCAATGCAGACCGAGTGAGCCCTGTGGATCCCATGCACATGTGTGTGCACGCACAGGATCCACGGGGCTTGGGATTTAGCCCATTAAGCCCAACTCAGAGGAATAAGTGGTACTTGATGTAAGGGCTGTAGAATGAGATATATCATCATTTTTTTTACCATTTCTTATCTAAACTAAAATTGCACTTGTGTGTAATTTGAAAAAGAAATTGTACTTGGACATGAACCTCAGCATGGAGTATTGAGATAGTACTTTAACATTATGTATTTATCTGTATTACAAATTACCCCTTTGCATTCCTCACATATCACCGGGGGGGAATGGTGCTGACAACATGCTTGCATGTTGGTACTGTTTTTTTCTAGTCCATAGTTTAATGTCTGAAAATAAACAGAGTACAAATATATATATATATTAGGAATGTCTGTGCGGGTACTTGGTTTTTATTTCTCTTGGTTTCTCTGGGGGTGTGATATGAAGATTTTTTTTTTTTTTACCTTCTTGGGTAAAAACAGATGTGTGGGCTCAGAAAGAGTGGCGACCACTCACCGGGTCACCAGGTGGCACTAAGCAAATGTGCTGGCCACTGGGAGAGCTGTCCCACCACTTGCACGATCTGAATGGGGGGGCCTGCAGCAGACGTTCGAGAAACGGGCCCTACCGTCCACCATAAAAGGCAGCCATGGCAGTGAACCAAGTGGCCCCCATCCTGTGGTGGGGATGGCGGGACCAAATAGACATGTTGGCCCACTGTGGCCTGCACTGGGCTGAGGGGACGTCCCTTGGCATGGAATGAGCCCCTAGGATTGGGCCCAGGACTTATTCTAAGCCATCTGCCTACCTTGCATGGGTCAGTCCCTGGCCAATATCTGGCAGTATGGGAACACATGTCAGGTGAGTCCCGAGCCATAGTGGACCATAAAGGGCAAGCAACTTCTGTTTTCACCCTCTGTGTTTTCTTATCAATGGCCGCAATCCCAAGTGGGATCTGCGTGGGTCCAGCATAGTTTCCGTGCGGCACAATACAAACTCTGTGGAGATGCATGCGGTCTGTGTGCATGTACGCATGTGTGGTTTGCGCACACGTATACACGTGGGGGATGCGCACAGCATGTGTAGGGCATGGAATCAGCCCCAGTGTGGGGGGGTGCCCACCATTGTTTCTGTTTTAGCTGCTTTCATTTTCCGGGGGGCCATGCAGAATAGGGCATTCTTGGTGGCCGCACCGTGCCTTTGGAGCTCTCTCCCGGTGGGGGCCTGTCTGGCCCCAGACCTCCCAGCCTTTTGAAGGAGTTGTAAGACCTGACTGTTCCATCAGGCATTTGTCGAGGGAGAGGGGTGGGTAGGGGGTGAGAGTTGGTGAGGGAGGAGATTTGTTTTATGATATTTTATTGTGTATTTTTGATGTTAGCTGCCCCGGGTTACATCTGGCAAGAGGGGCGGGGTATAATTTTTACAAATAAATAAATAAATAAATAAATAAATGTTTATTCTTGTTTTATGCAGCATTAACAATCTTTAACATCACTGTTTTTAAATGTCTGACAAGTATTTTTCCCGCTAACAGCTCCTTCCCGAGACATTGCCACCTTATATAAACTACCCTGAATTTATAGTTCTGACTTGCTTCATACCTGAGGAAGGGCCCCGTGTGGCCCCCAAAAGCTTTCATAAACTCACCGACAGAAGTTGCTCCAATGAAAGACATCATATGAACTACTTTGTTTCCATGTCTTATGTTTGGAACCAACACAGCAACTTTTCTCTCTAGACTTTGTGTACTGTAAAGCATAATAAAGAGTGGGCTGAAATATGGAGATGCTCTATGTGGCCCTATTCTCTTAGCAGTTATCACTAAACTTATTTTATTTATTTATTTTTATTTATGTATTTATTTAAATTGCTATTTCCCTCCCTGCCCCCCTTCTGCCAAAGGCGGTGTGAGGCAGCGTACAATATAAAAGCACAGAGTAAAATATACAACAAAAAACTTTAAAAGTTCAGTAAAGGCAATCATTCTTCCCCCCCCCCCAAAAAACCCCCCACCCCTGCCCGTCTCCCTCATCAAATGCCTGGTGGAACAACCAGGTTTTACATTGTCACCTAAAGGAGGGAAGGTCCCAGGCCAAACAACCTTAGCGCTTGTTACGGGGAGTAATGCCAATGGCTTGAACTAAATTAATCCCTGTATGCATAGAACTTTTAATTTGTCCTTCTGCAGAAAAAAAAAAACCCTGCTGGGGCCAATACAATCTTTGACTGAGTAAGGAATAAGTAAAAACTCGGTGTGGGACTCTGGGGGAAAAAATCAGTTTATTTCCGTTTCAGTACTCATGAATTTTGGTTCTCCTATCGGTTTCAATTCTCTCCATTTCATTTTAACATTGCATTTTTCCCCATTGAAGTCAATGGGAAAAACCGCAGTAGTAAACATCCAGTAAAAAAATCAATGCAAAAGAACGGATAGGGTCGAAACCGAAAAAGAACTGGAATTTTGGAAAGAACCAAAGGTGCCATTAATGGCTACTTTCAGTTCTCGGCAATACCAAAAGTCCCATCCCACTAAAAACCAAGTTCATTGGGGTTTGCCTATGTATTTGTAAAGGATTCAAACAGGGACTTGCTGGTTTAAATCGCAGTCATAAAGGCAAGAAACTGTTACACCAAAGAAGACTTAAAATTGCTGTTTGTCCAAGGATAATTGATAGATTTTTAGGGTGAACTCACATCTAAGTCAGCTAAATTCCAATATCCACAGGGCCCCATAAGCTGTATAATCAGTCCCGGATGATCCCTGGATCACTGTTGCATGTGAGTGAGGCACTCTGATTTTCCAGCCCTGCTTTAAACTCTGATCTGATGTTTAGATCTGATCTATTTGTCAGATCCAAGTTTAAAGCGGGGCTGGAAATTGGAGTGTCTCACTCATATGCAACAGTGATCCGGGGATCATCCGGGTCTGATTATACAGCTTCTGGGGCCCTTCATACATTAGAGTTTAGCAGAGTTAGGTCATGTGAGTTCACCCTAAAAAATCTATCAATTATCCTTGGGCAAACAGCAATTTTAAGTCATCCTTGGTGTAATAGATTCTTGCCTGTATGCCTGCGTTTCAAACCAGGAAGTCCCTGTTAATCCCTTACAAACACATGGACAAACTCCAATGATCTTGGTTTTTACTAGGGATGGGCATCAGAGTGTAGCAGAGTTACATGTGAGTTCCCATAATCTTCTCTGAATCCAAGTTATTTTCAGTGCTAGTCACGAAGGCATCTGGTTCTGCAAATGTATTCTGTTTGATTCTTTCTTGTTCATAATAATCGTTATGTAGGTTTTGGAAATTTAATTAAAGCAATGTGCTCTTGAAATGCAGCTTGTTTCACTGCTGTAGATATATTGAGATTTGATTTTAATGGGGAATCTGTATCCCAACAAATTATCTACAATGTTTTTCACTTCTCAGTACTATCATTTTGGGCTTGCTTGGGTTGCATTTAAACTGGATATTATTCATCCGGCAGTTAATTCCTTGAATTCACTAGGATCTTTTCGTTATTGTGGTGTTTGCTTTTTGTCCAGAGGCTCATCCAGTAACTAAACAAGGCTTCTTATTTAAGGGTTATGCACTACCCCTAAGTCCTCACACTCACCCATCAGATGAGGTCCTTCTCATTCCATTCCCATTCACTCTGCCAGACTTGACTCTAACAATCACCATTATTTTTATTGGAATCATTCTTTTTTCCCCGCAATGCAAAAACAGTTATTGTGAGAACAGTCCCATGGCAAAGGTTCATGTTTGCTGTTCACTGTGTATCCCTTTCAGGCTGCTTTTAAACGAGGAGCGCTGAAGCGCCTCCTCAACGCCGCATTAAAGCAAAGCCGCCTGAAGTGACATTCTCCCCATTGCCGGCGGCGGCGGCGGCTGGAGACACGGGGCTTTGGAGCGGCACGTTCTTAAGACTTCAATTATCAGGCTTAAGAACGCGCCGCTCCAAAGCCCCGTGTCTTCACCCACCGCCGCCGCCAGCAACGGGGAGAACGTCACTTCCGGCGGCTTTGCTTTAATGCGGCGTTGAGGAGGCGCTTCAGCGCTCCTCGTTTAAAAGCAGCCTCATATTCTATCATGAACCTTCTATCCTGCTTTTCTGCCTCCAGCACCTCTCTGGGATTCTTCTTTGTGGTAGCTTAGTTTCTTTATCCACTAATGCAGGCAGGTACATCCCACAACAATCACAAAAGGAGCAAAATACTTCCTACTTTTCAGTTCTCATGAGAATAGAAAAACATGGGGTAAAGTGGCCAAATGAGACAGGGCCAGCTTGAACCCCCGCCCTCCCCAGGGACGCAAATGCAGTAGCCATACTTTAGGCTTTCAGGGAAACCTGTCCAAATTATCTTACCACACCGGAACACATCCCCAATAGACAAGCAGCAGCCCCATGGTTGTCCATTACCCTGTCGTAACTGGCAGTTGCCCACATGGCATGCTCCACATTTCCTGTCGATGCTGTGTGAAGTTGCCCTGGGGCAGCCTCCGATTGAACATCTGGTGGGTACCTTTTAGACAGGCAGGTGAATCCAGGGCTAATGGGGACAAAAGTGGGGCAACATCTCAGCTGTTAACACCCTATGAGAACACAATCCCAATATTTCTCCCCCGCTTTCCTGTCTATCTGTTTTTCTATCCAATGACCATGACGTTACATCTGTGGCCCTATGTTATATAAACATTCCATCAAGCTTTTTAAAGATACACTAAGTGTTATCACATGGGCTGGGAGTCTGGAGCTGCTCCATGGGGTCTCATGTAACAGTCACCCATGGGGACAGCACAGGGAGCCCTTCAAAGGGCAAACCCAATGTGGGTCCCTGGGTGTGCAGGCAATTGTCATGCAACCTCGCTGCTCTAATGTAACTCGGGAAGCCCAACACATGGGCAGGACCCCAGAATTGTGCTGCAGTGGCAGCAGGATCAGAGGAGGAGAAGGATTTGGACGTTCCCCATAAGAGGTGGGTGGCCACCAATGTTAGATCTTTTTTGGTGGCTGCCCCTGTGCTGTGGAATTAACTCCTGGAAGAGGCTCAGTTGGCCCCCACTCTCCTGTCATTTTGACGATTATGTAAGACCTGGCTGTTCCGACAGGCCTTTGGTGAGGGGTAGGGGTTGGGGTGGGGTGGGAGGAAGTGTTTTGTTTTTTTCCCCTGCATAATATGGAATGTTTAATTCTTTTAAATGTTTTATTGTTTTATTGTATTTATGGTTATTGTTCGCCACCCCGGGCTGCCCTGTGGGCAGGAGGGGTGGGATACAAATTTTATATAAATAAAAATAAATTTTAAAAAATCAGCCCCAGTGTTCCTGGCTGCATGAGTAGTCACTCCAACCAGGGACATTGGCACTGCTCCTCCCCGGGGTCCCCTTCACTGCCGTAGCTGCTGCTGCTGCTCCTGCTGCTGCTGCTCCTCCTCCTCCTCCCTGGGGTTAGGTGACAGGTGACTGGTGGCAGCTTCCTCCAGGGGCTCAACTCTTGTCAACACCATGGCCTTGTCCATAGTGCTGGTTGACCTGTATGTGGGCAGGCTGCTGGTAGCCTTTCACACAGGAGGCACCCCATGGGATCCCATTATCCCGGGATGGGCCTTTATAACCCACATGACCCACATTTCTACGGATTACGCCATGTGGAGCTGATGTGAGGCTCCATCTCGTGCGATCACATCCATAGTGGTGGTTGCAATAACCCAAATACTCTCCTATTAAAAAAACAAAAACAAGACAGGACCCTGTTTTCCTCTCCTCATCTCCCTACTTGTACTCATGGATCCAGCTCACTAGGGATGTGCGAACAGAATGTAGTTCGGCCGTTCGGTTCGAAAACCAAGTTTGGTTGGGTCGTTTGGTTCGGGAACCGAATTCGGGTTCGTTTGTTCGGTTTGGTGGAGTTCAGTTTGGCCGAACATTCGGAAAATTGGTATCAGTACCAATATCGATATCGATTTTGAAGATTTTATTTTCTGTATCAGTATCATTTGGAACTGAGACACTTAAGTTTGTTGTTTTTATGTCTTCATGTCTTGTTATATTGTTTATGTTTGTTTTTTAAAAAGTTATTAAAAAGTTATATCTGTTACCAGCTGAGTTTGACCTGTCCAAACTTTTACCCCGAATTCATCCAAACTCATCTGAACAGTACCGAACTGTTAGGTCATTTCAAGTTCGGATCGAGTTCGGTTTGGAAGTTCAGTTCGGTCGTCTGAACAGACTGAGTTCGGTCCGAACTCCTAACTTCCGAACCACATTCGCACATCCCTACAGCTCACTATAAAAGCTATCAAGTGGGTGTGTACATCTGTGGCAGTTTATGGGCAGCAGTAGCATCTGCATGATAAATACCATACCTATCCAAGACCCCTGCATGCACTCTGTATGGATTCCAATTCCATGCCACCGTTATATTCAGGAGCAATAGATTACACTTACTGCTTGAAATGTCACAATATTTCTCACAATAATGATTGATTCAAATTTTGACTCTTTAATAGGAATCTCCCCTCGCCTAATGACAGACAAAATCATTTGTCAAACTGCTTGTTATAAATAACCAATTATTTTAATAAGGTTCAGTGAAGATGATGGAAATTGTTGCCGTGAAGTCATACTTTTAGTCTGAAATTACATGATAAGTAACTTAATGGAACTAAGATTTCTATCCCAGTATATATTAAAAAAAGCAATTTAAAAATGAAAAAAAAAGAAAGAAAGAAAAGAAAATCTCCTTCTCTATAGTATCTTTTCTTATGAAACCAATAAAAAAGTTTGAAGGGGGCAATGTGGTGTTAAAATTCTTTCAAATGAAAATTTGCTTAATTTGATCATCATTAATTGTAAAAGGCAAGATAATGTACAGATGTGCCAGCTTGGATGGAGGAACAGATAAAGAGAGAAAGATATTTGATAACTTCCAATCCTGTTTTCTTGTGTTTAAAGATATTGCTGCAACACCTGTTGTTTAGATTATGCAATGGGAGAAAATCTAGGGCTGAAACGAATATGAGTTTTTTTGTTTGTGAATATTATTTGCATTTTTGGGTAGCTCTCCAAATACCTGGTTAAATATCTGCACCTAAAACAATATATGTTTATCCACATATTGGAATATCTTGCTTCCAACATTCTGTGGGTTTTTCCTGATGTTTTCAGGCATTTGGGTTCAGATATTTGATTACTCAACAGATCATCTGAACCAAAATGACTTGGAAAAAAAAGAGAAACCAACACAGAAAACTGAAACAGATATCCAAACAAAAAGGGCAAACAGGGTTTATGACTGCTTCCTTATACCTGATTCATAGCTAGCAAACTCGATGAATACAATATTTGCTGCAGATATTCACTTCAGTTATAGGATAATCCATTTGAATGTGTGATGAGCAGGATATGGGCCTTAGCTATCTCCGTTGCCTCGTGTCTTTAAAAGAAAAATAACTTCTTTAAGCCCCATCTTTAAACACGGGGATATATGTTCTCCCTTGAGTTCATTAGTTCTTGTGGGTTGTACCTGTGCACACCAGCTGTCCAGGAATATTCTTCAACACAGAATCATCTGAGGAGTTCACCACCCCTCTTCTCAGTGTGATGCTGATGTTCACATAGCACAAAGTTTTAAAAGAGGGCAGGGCCAATCCTATCACCTCAATTCCTTCTGACCATCAGTTGGGCACTTTTGTCAGAATTCCCCTGGAAAACTTAATAAAATTAAATAAATAAATAAATAAATAAGACATTAGTATTTATTTATTTATTTTCACAATTTGTAACTTACTCCCTCGTGCCTAATGGCAGCTCGGGGCGGCGAACAATAAATAGTAAAAACATAATACAATTTTAAAAATACAATATAATATAAAAACTAAAACCTTTAAAACAAACAAGGCCTGAACATATATGCCCCCCGCAAAGAAAACCCACCCACCCACTACCCCACACATGACCCCAGCCAGGGAACCATCCTGGCCCTACCCCCAGCCAATCATGGATCACCATGGTGGCCGGTCGTGGAAGGCCTGATCTGGGATAGGTCACAGCATGTGAGAACATATGTTCTAACCCGCTGTGGCCTGCTTTTCCCCAGACTGAACCCTGTGGGGGGAGGGCGGTAGCCTGGGCTGTGACGTAAGCACTTTGCCAAGTAAGCTCCTGGACTAGCCATCAACATGCCCAGAGTCAGTCCAGGTAAACATCTTGGGGCTCTAGCACAAACTTGAAAGTGACCCGTGGTACAAAGCTGGCCAGAGTGGGTTACTGTCACGTCTGTTTTTACCCACAGTCATTTGAAAGGTCAACACTGTTTATTTTCTATGGAGGCCATTTGCAACTGCAAGGCAATCCAATATCTTCCCAGAGACTCTAAGTGGCTGAAAGTTGTATTGCCCTCTTTTATTAATTAGTGGGAAAACAGCTACCAGGGAGAGTCAGAGCTCATTCCACAGCAGCAGTAGCTAACACTTTAGTATGCTTGGCTGGAATCCCTCTAGGGGAAATATATAAGGTGGCCACATAAACCTTGTTTCATCCCTTTTTGAGAGGAAGACAAAGTGGTAATATCTTTTATTGGACCAACTGCTGTTGGTGAAAATGAACAAGCTTTCAGGCCACAGGGCCCGCCCTCAGAAATGTAGCATAGTCAGTAGGGATGCGCGAACAGAAGGGTGTTCGGAAATTCAGTTCAGTTCAGTTTGAAATTCAAGTTCAGAAATTTATAAACCCAGAAAATGTAGGGCGGGTATATATGAGGAGGCACAGAATTGGTGGAAGTGGATAAGACAAGGTAACTGGTATTAGGAGGGATAGGAATCATTAAATCTCTTTTTAACTCCTTACTCCTCCATCCAGGAGATATACAGGTCCCCATTTTTAGTGGGAATGTACAGAGCCACTTAAAGGAGAAATAATATAATAAAAAAAACTTAACAATAATCACAAATTTTGGAATAAAATTGTTAGACCTGGTGCACAGGGGCTGCCTGTTACCATTGATGAACGAAGATCTATTCAAGAGTTGTTGGTGTTCTAAGGTGGAGGCCCATTTGGCTGAATTGGGCTTGTCCCATGAGTATCTGCTCATCAAAGATATACGGGTTGCCCAGGCAGAAATTACAACTAGATGTCGATAGACAGTCTGAAACAGCTAGGATCAGTCTTTCTCCTCATATGAATGGGTACTTAGCTTTGATCCCGGAGAAAGGAACTCTCACTCCATATTTGTCATCTTCTTCTTCTTTTCGAGGCAAATGGCTTTTCTTGGCTGCCAGAGTTAATGCCCTCCCCATCAAATTGTTGGAGGGTCTATGTCCCTATGACCAGCAGGAAGTCGAATCATCACAACATGTTCTTTTTAAATGTCATCTTTACAATAAGCTAAGGATGGAGTTTCTAGGCCTATTTATCAGCGAATATCCAGTCAGAACAGATCTGACTCTCTTGGATTTAGCACTGGCTGATTTGGACTCTGTAGTCTCTGCCAATGTTATCAAGTTCTTGACTATGGCCTTTTCTCTCCATCAACTTTTTATGGATTTCAAGCTCCCGATTGGGAATGAGTCATGACACCTTGATGATTTTGATAATCTATATAGGGCTGATCTGCTCTCTCCAGAAAGGTCTGTGTTTAGGGCCTCCCTGGGGTTGATTAGTGTTCTATTGCATTTTATTTTGTATTATTGTCCTTATTGTGTTATTACTTGGGTTTGTATACTTGTATAGATTGTATAATTTATTATATTTTTATTTTTCTTCTGTTTATTCATATTATTTCTGCAAGCTATGGCCATTGGTCTCGCTTAATAAATATTATATTATTATTATTATTATTATTATTATTATTACTTAACTATAAATGATTTTCTTCAAGTTGGCTCCATGCATTCCCACATACTACCCACCTCCCTCACTCGGAGTTCTAGCTGAGGTCCTGGGCTGTGGATTAAGAGCTGGAAAGGACATGAAGAGATAGGAGTGACTTCACCCCCCTTTTGCCTCGCATAACGTCATCATATTGAGGGGAGAAGGGTGGAGCACTCCTGAAATAGTTCTCAGCAAAGGAATGCTCGTGAATGTAGTGTAGCCAATTGAAATATATAAAATGAGCAAATGCAGGGCAGGTATATATGAGGGGGCATGGAATAGGTGCCAGTGGATAGGACAAGGTAGCAGGTGGGGAGGGGAGGGGGGATAGAGGGTGGGCTGGCATGGCCTGAAAGCTTAATTATTTCAACCAACACTAGTTGGTCCAATAAAAGATCATTTGGACCACTTTGTCTCTCTGTCATTTGAGACCACCACAGCAACCACACTCTATCTTTGGATTTAAAGAATTTGGCAGGTCTAATATAAATAGATAGACTATATGAGAGACTAGGTAAGCTATATATGATTGTTTTTTATTTACTATTATATGAAAGCTTTAGTAAGAGGAAATATCTGCTGCCAATAAAAATGTATCTTATCAAATGGCAGTTTTACATTAGCTGGGTCTGATGAGCTGATATTATTACTATAAAAGCAAGTAGTCATGAACAAATTGCATCACCAATACTGATTTGAAATCAACATAAAACACAATGTATTTCTTGGTGATTTTACTAGTAGCAGTGTGATTATGAATATCATATCAGTGTTCAGAGACTGAACACATAATTCCCATTAGTAATAACGGGATAACATGAGTAAATCCCTGTTGATCTAAATGACATAATACCCCGAAGTTTGGATGAACTAATATTCTTGTTCTATGAATCGCCAACTGAGATTACATGTAATTTCTTTTCAGTACCCATTTAGAGTGTGTAGTTTTTGTAATCATTAGTCAAAGATGGCTATCCATTAGTATATATTTTTTCTCTCCTCTCAATCTTCACTTAGAACTCTATAATCAGACACATAAAAGTATAAGGTACACCATTCTAATGCACAGGGATTGTTCACATTGGCTCATTATTAGTACTGGGCACCATACACGCCATATAATTATATGGCCATTAGTGAACATAAGTTACCAAAGATAAATAAGAAATGCTAATGGGAAAGCCACCCCCAAGAAAAAGTGAAAACTATTTTTGGTAGGAGTCCTGCTGAAGCTGAAAATTTGGATCAATTTCCACACATCTGAAAGTCTGCTGCTTAGATTCGGTTCTTTCATGTTTGGTTCTCAATAGATATGTCTGTGAGAGTAGGGATGTACGAACACGGTTTGGGGTTCGGCCCGAACTTGGGGTGTTCGGGCCATCCGCAAACATCCCAAACCCCAACTGCCTCTCGCCAAGCCCATTCGGCTGGGGGCGGGAGGCAGGGGGGAACCCGGTTTCCCCTCCCTCCATGCTGCACAGGTGGAAGGAGTGCCGGAGCTCAACTCCCCCCCCCCGCGCAGCTTACATTTAAAAAAAAAAAAACACCCCAGGGATCGCCCCCATGATTCCGGCCCAGGGGCCCCCCAACAACAGCAGCGGTGGGGCCAGCTCCAGCAGTACTGCAGAACGCTTCAGGCTGCTACTTCCGGGTCAGGTGACCCGGAAGGACTGAACAAGTTCAGGCCTAACAGCTGAACCCTGAATGGTTTCGGGGGGTGATCCCCGAAAGGGTCGAACCCTTGGGTGTTCGTACACCCCTATGTGAGAGTAATTTAAGACTCTGACTTCATCTTCAATATAGAGTCTAGTCAAAAATTGGTCTTAAGTCTGGAGCTATTTTTCAGCATTTTTGTTTGCTTACTGAAGGTCCTTAATTCCACCTTTATAGCACAGCCCCAGTAAGTCTCTTGCCTGACCGTATATTGACATTCTTCTTTACTAGGAGTAGCATTATAAGTACACTTACGTTCATGGTGAAGATTACTCCACAATTGGTATGCGAGACAATATTTACCAGATATGTGCCATAACAGAAACATGTGAAAACAGTATCTAATAGGAAGACTGACAATGGCAGTATAAAATTAGAGGCAGACTAATGTGTAACCAAAAGTGTTAAGAGGCTTTTACTCACTTTCCTCATACATATGTGTCATGTCCTTTCAGTGCCTTTGAAATCAGATAGTCACAACATTCCTAACCACTTAAATACTTCAAATTATTACCAATTCTACAGGATTCCAGAACTTTGTTCCTTTGGCAAGGGAGAAGGGTAGGGATGGGCGAACGCAGTTCGGAAGTTCGGAGTTCGGACCGAACTCGACCAGTTTGGTCGACCAAACTGAACTTCCAAGCTGAACTCGATTTTCGAACCGAACCGAATTTCCGAACTCAGCTCTGTTCGTCCATCCCTAAAAGATAATATTCCATTTAGTTCAATGGGCTTTGAACTTCCGAACTTTGTTCGGAAGTTCGAAGTTCGAACCGAACTCGAATAGTTCAATCGACTGAACTGAATTGCCAAACCAAACCGAATTTCTGAACTGAACCGAACAGAACCGATTTTTCCGAATTCGGTTCTGTTCGCCCATCCCTAGAGAAGGGTGAGGTTGGATGGGGTGGATGTTTGGGTGTGGGTTTTTGTTCTCCTCATTTTTATTGTGATTTTTGCTAGGTGATGTTTTTATATATTTTATTGTTTTTTATGGATTTGTTTTGTTAGCCACCACGGGCTGCCTGTGGCAGGAGGGGTGTGGTATAATTTTTAAAAATAAATAAATAAAATAGGATATTTTCAGACATGACGGGCCCTGAGGCCCGCCACGCTGAACCCCGGACCGGGATCTCTCTCAGATCCTGGTCTGTGATGAAGCCGGCTGTCCTTCAGATGTACCAGCTCCATCACTGTGAGGAATCAGGGAGGGGGCGGGGCTGCATGGCGCGACATGCAGCCACTCATCCCCAACCCCCACGCTCCCTTGGCCACTCACCCATGGAGAGATGGGTGGGCGCAGTGGCCAATGAGGCCACTGCACCTGATCCCATATCATGGTTAGAGGCATGATTCTGCAAGGGGGCAAGGTAACTTATGTTACTTTTGCACCTTTCCAGATCATGGCCAATCTAACCACAGTTCTCAATCTCCAGCCGGCCGGTGGTCCAAAACCGTGGTTAGGTTTAACCCCCGCCAGAGATTCACTGTGGTGAACATCTGGCTGTAAGAACCCTGTCCCGGGTCTGAGGTGTAGGATATAGGTTTGGGAAAGGCTGCGTGGGGCTTAGTAGTCCCAGTGAAATATTCTGCCTGGTGCTTCCGGGTTCAGCGTGGCCGCTGCCGCCACCAACACACCAGCAGGCCCTGGTGGGAACTGTTCCTGACGCTGCAGGAACCCCACCAGGGCACAATGCAGAGTCCTGGGGCGGAGCTAAGGATATGCTGCCATCCCTGGTGGAGGCCACACCCCCTGCCTCACTGCTGTGGTGCTCAGAGAGTTTGGGTGCATTGCGAGAGGCAGGGATATAAGCAGCCCACTGTCGCACTAGCCTTGCCGGTGATCAGAGTCTTTTGTGCCTGTGAGACTGGCCCCCTTCCTGTTGCTTCGAGTTTGCCTGTTTTCCTTGTTTCGAGTGAGAGAGTGCTTCGAGTGGCTGTGGTGAGTGTGTGAGGGTGACAGTTGGTACAAGCGACTGTGGTGAGTACGTGTGGGTTAATCAAGGTGTGGCCGCAGAGATCCTCCTCCCCTGTCTCCCTTTCCACGTCACCCAGTTCCCCTCCGTGTGTTTGCCCTATCCAGCTCCCAGACACCTGGGTTCTTCACTCACACACACACACACACACACACACACCAGTCCTTCCACCTCTTGCACTTCCCTGCTTTTTTTCGGCCTTGCACTCTGCTTCGCCACCCCGTGATGATCTAGGCTGGGTGTTTGTAACCCCAGAAGTCAATCAAGATCCTGAAGGTTTTGTTTACATGCAAGAACCTTGTTGTCAGCAGTGAGTGTGGGGGTGTGAGGTGTCCCTTTCCATTCCTTCCCCACCTCCTATCATTAAACCTCACACTGGCAGGTGTCAAACAGACATTCACGGGAATGCTGCCACCACAGGGGATCCACTATGGTCCACTGTGGTGAAAGGCATTTTCGTAACGTCTGAAATTACCCATAGTTTTGAAATGGATTGTATTTGATGGCAAAACTTGGCTATCAGAAGGAATTGAAAGCCAGTGACTCTATACAATTTGTTTTAAAAGACTGATATTTGTAAAATGTGTTGAATCTAGACCTTACACTCAGTTCAGACCTAATGTGATGTTTGCAATTTACTGGGTGTGAAGATCCAGCTAATAATACAAGTTGCTTCTGTCCTCCTGGACACAGTTTTACACTAGCAAAATAGTATGTATACATTTTTAGATCAGTGGTGAATTAAGCCACAATGTTTTGCAACATCAAGACCATTATGCATCCACTTGGTACATTGAGATTCACAGCAATCTGTCTAT
Source organism: Sphenodon punctatus (assembly GCA_003113815.1). Lineage (NCBI taxonomy): Eukaryota > Metazoa > Chordata > Lepidosauria > Sphenodontia > Sphenodontidae > Sphenodon > Sphenodon punctatus. The sequence continues at coordinate 452,262 of QEPC01015185.1, forward strand.
ACTTGCAAACAGTGCTCATTAATCTGGTGTTTAAAGAGTCTCGTTCTGGTGCTACTTTTAAACTCGAATGAATAATAATGGTATTATGTAGTACTGGCATAGCTTTAAACCTCCCACTTTCAGTCTCTCCCAACCTTTATTTGATGTTTGTTTTGAATGCAAATTCCAAAGACACATGAGAAAGAAAAGTAATTGTAGCCTTGTGTCTTGGAACTGATATTATAAATCATATATTCTTAAACTAAGAAACGCAGGTTTAGATGTAAAATAGTATCATTGTAGGTGTTTTATCAAATGCCATCTTTTTTTATAAGCAAAAATATTTAGAAGCAAAAACATTCCCATTTCATTTTTCTGTAAATATCTCACACAAGCTATATTCAATTCTACCATCTGCAAATATCTTGGGCCAAATTCTCTACTGACATAAATTGATGCTGCACTAGCTTATATGTAAAGAGAAATTGTTTAATATTTTCAGTTGGCACAATTTTCAATGAACAGAAATAAATGTTATGCTACATTCCATATGCTATGTTCCATTTTCTTTCTTTTTATTTATTTACTCATTTATTCTCTATAAAAATTGTATACAGATAAAAACAAATATTGGGTGATAACAAAAGTGACCGCATTGCTGCAGCCATCTGGCCCAGATCAGGAGGGGAAGCAGCAGCAGACTCAGTCAGCATCCGGTCCGGCTGTGGAACAAACATTCACATGGCTGGGCCACTGGGGAGGTTGGAGAGAAGCACAAATATGCAGTCAGATAGTCCTATCCCTGTGCTACACCCAGCACCCCATCCACTGCCATGACAGGCAGCCATGGCAACTGACCATGGCGGACATGATCCAGCCTGGGTCACGGCAGGCCATAACAAACATTATGGCCTACTGTAGCCCATTCTGGCCTGATCAGGAGGACGGTAGCCCAGACTGTGATCCTGGAGGTCTCAGGGATCACAGCACGGGTTTACCACTAACATGCTTGGGAGAACTCCCTGGCAAGGACCACAATCCAGCAATTCCCCAGCGCAGACAGAACCTACACCAGCAGAAAGTCCTGGGGCATTAGCAGTCACAGCGCTGGATCCAGCTTCGGTCCCTGAATCATGCAGTGGGAGTTGAAGGAGGCAGGGCCACAGAAGAAGCAGCAGGAAGTGGGGCTGGAGGGTGTGCCCTAACTCCAAGAAGCTGCTGCACATGCTGGCCCTGGCAGCCCCCGAACCCAGACAACAGTACTCACTGTCACTTGTGGGAGCCCTGGAGAGTCCCCCATGAGACCCTGTTCCTCCCGAACCTCTCAATGTGCCACGGTGCTGGAACGGGAACTGGGTTTCACAGGGAATCATCAGGGCCGGCCCCAGGGTTTGTGAGGCCAGGTGCAAAGTCTTTGTGCCGGGCCTAATTTGCATAATTAGGCCACACCTGATTATGCAAATGTGTAAATTTACATAAAATTTACTCCCTATGGACAAGAAGGATTCCCATTTTCCACCCCTCCAAGCAGCCATAGACAAGCATGGCCTCCCAATGCTTTCCCCCTTACATCCCCAGGTGAGCATCTACCACCACCCCAGAAGTGGTTCCACTGTAGGGGCAGCTGGATGGACAGTGAGGCAGGCACAGAGAGACTGACTGCGTCCACTGCCTTACCTGGGGGGGCGGGGGGGGAGCTTAGCCAGCCTGGCCTCCAGGGCCTGTTGCTTCTTACTGACGGCGCTGCCTGTGCCTTGTGCATGCATATGGTGCGACCAGTCCAGAAGTGCTGCTATCAAACACACAAGACACCCAAAATGCATCCCCACCCCCATGTAATCAATTCACACTGCCCCCACCCATAACCATGTAATTTGTGCCCCTGGGGCAGCGTGAATTCATAATATGGAGGGCGCAAATGAAATGGTTATGGGGTGCAGGTTTAAAGAGTATTGCTGTTAGCAATAACTTCATTAAGAAGAGTTAGTGAAATAGCAGTCATAATAATCTCAGAACCATATTTACAGATTTTCCAAGATAAAATAGAAAGTGCTTTAAATCCTAAATTCCTACCTAAGGTAATAATAAGTAAGACAGTTGTGAGAATGTGACCCTTTTTACACAGGCCTCTCCCACCCATGAACACGCAGATTTCTGCATGTTCATGGGTGGGGGAGCCCCGTGTGAATGACGTGGTGAATGTGCCCATGGTGAGTAGGAGTGCATGCATGCCTGCCTAACACACATCCCCACTCACCCCCCCACTTGTCCCCATGCATGGAGCAACCGGGGGAAATGGCGGTTACTCCATGGGTGTGGATAAGTGATGGGTGAGTGGGGATGCGTGTATAGCCATGTGCACGCCATACCCATGTACTAGCATGCCCATGGATCCCCCACCCGCAGAGCCATGTAAAAATGACCTGTGAGGAGCCACTCAAAGAAGAACAGAAGGTTGCTACCTCATAAATAAGGTTCTTTGAGATGGCTTGTAACATCAGTCCTGTATGGAACTTTCTTTCTTATATTCTTAGAAAGGGTTGGAAGGAACTGTCATTCTGAGGGGGGAGAGTGCTTTTTATACTAGAGGAGCTCGAGACCATCACGTGGTCTATTATTTGAATAGGGTGAGCATGCACAACCCAGTTGTGAGAATGTTGGGAGCTATCTCGAAGAACCTTCTTTACAAGGTAACAACCTTCTGATCATTCACATGGGGAGGAGTTGTTTGTAAACAAACAGCTTTATCTCCCAGTCCGATCAGTGTCATGTCTCCTGCTGCTGCTGCTGCTGCTGCTGCTGCTGCTGCTGCTGCTGCTGCTGCTGGAGCACTACTAGGAGGCAGAGGCAGGTGAGGGATGGGGACCGGAGCCATGGAGGGGAGGCAGAAGAACTTATTGAGGGAGAAACTGGTTGCAGCCTGCCGCCAAGCCAGCATGGCGCCCCAGCTGGCCGCAGGGCCATGTGCAGCCGCACATGTGGCACATGCCTGAGGCTGGCCCTGGGAATCATCCAGGGCTCCTGCAAGTGACAGTCAGTGCTGCAGGCTGGTTTCCGGGGCTGCCAGGTTCAGCATGTGCAGGAGCTTCTTTGGTTCAGGGTGACTGGTGCCTGACTCCCTATTGCAGCACCTGCCTTATTCCTACTCTGAGCAGGCGTAAGTCCCCAGAGGCACAGCTAGTCCATTCATGAGGAAAGGGTTGGTGGGCTTCCCCATGGGGGTAAACCTCGTTGGGGTTCCCACCAGCCCTGGAGAGCCTGTCCTGGGGTTCTGAACTCCTTAAAAGGGCAGTATTCCCCATTCTAGCACTGGAAAAGGGGGCATGGCTCCTGCTGTTAATGAGGGAGTATGACCATGGACCGGTGGAACTCGCACCCCCCCCCACTTCTGGCTGCCTCTAGCTCAGCCCCTCTCCCAGTGCATGGTCCCTTGCTCTGGTGTGTGTGTGTGGGGGGGGGGGGTGAGTTGGACAATGGTCAAGATCTGGTGGTGCAAAACTAATGTGACAGTGGCCCGCTGATCAAAGCAAGCCACAAAGGGTCGGCCCACTGATCAAAGCGAGCCACAACGGGTCTAAGCAGGCCACTGTCACGTTTGTTAACACCTTATAACATATTTTTAATAAGACATGTAACTGATCCAAAGCTGAAAGCACTCAGAGTTAAAATACAAAAGTTTCCAAGAGAAAAATAAAATAACTGAGAATAGTTATATCTAAAAGTAAGTGGAAGAAAAATAAAATATGGTCTTCAAATAGAGTTAAATACTAGCGAAAATGAGATGTCACTGATATTGATGTGTATCAGGGAAACTAAAGTCTTTATGTGAGGGGAGACAAGGAAGAAGTCAGATGCATTTTTAATACTAGTGTTAAACATTGGTATTAATATTTTATTAGTGACTAGTGTTAGTGGTGAGTAATACTTTCATATAGGGCCATACAACCTTGTATTTAGTTGGTTGTAAATAAGATTTAGAATCTTATTTACTTATTCTTTATTCTGTTGGATAGGATAATTGTTTTGTTATTAAAGTAGTTTAGGCAAGTTTAGCCAACCATTTTGAATATGTGGGGGACAGGGGTGACTGACCTCAAATTATTCTCTTAGCTACCAGAATGATAATTTATACCCTTTTGTCAGTATTAATTTAGCAGACAGTGGAGAAAATATTGGACACGATCCAGAACACCCATGTGTGCAGCATGCACATACATGCACATGAGTTTTGCACAGGCTGCGCACCATAGTCCGCATAATGGGGTTGCATGTGGGTTGCGTGCGGGCATCTGTGAAGCTTGGGATCAGTCCAACTGTCCACAGAAAACATAAATTTGAGGTTGGTGAGATGTGCTTACCCATGAATGTGGAAAGTGTATAAAAATGTCTTTCCAGTATCAATTTATCTTAGAAGAAGAGAAAAGGATGAAGAAGAGATTATTTATTATCAAAATGTGATAACCTGCCCCCTCTTGCCAAGGCAGCTCAGTGTGGCATACAATCAAATATAAGAATAAATACAAATGTGATAAAAATAGATATATAAAAAAAAATACAGCAGTCACAATGTGTTTGGTTCTGCACACCTCCTGCTCTGATTCATCAAGCCAGCTTTACATGTATACTCTAGAGACTAGTGAAACCTCCTAATTTAAGGGAACTTAACATGATGGTTACTCATTGTGGTATTTTTTTGTAAACTCCAGGGATTCTTCATAATTAAAAAGATATAATCAGCATATAAACTTATATTCCTTACCCTATATATTTATGTCTTCTGTTGCTGGTAACCAGGCCTATGGGACACTGCTGTCTCCCATTCCCGTCCCCACACACACACTTGTCTTGCAGTCTGCCAATTGCCTAGCTAAAGACCTGCTAGTAAACCAGTGTGTTTATATCACTACTGGTTCAATGTCAAAAAGAAGTGGTGAAAGTGGGCATCCTCTACTCTAGCAACATGTCAGGAATATAATTCCATTTTTAATAACTCTGGTGAGATGGGCAGCATACTACATACTAATCAAATGTACAAATCTGGACCCAAATCCAATTTTTCTAGAACTGTCATTAGATAGGGCCATTTTCTCCATGGCTAAGCAATGAGACTGAAATCCAATTATTCCAGGATCTATTTCTCCTATACAGTGATAAAGAAATTATACCTTCTATGAAAGTATTTGAAACCAGCGATTAGTCATCATGAAATTTATGGTACAGCAGATATCGAATTTGTGTTTGTAAAGTACAAAAAAACCTGAATGACTACTCCCATTTCATCTTATTTATAAAGTATAGCTCTAATTTAATATTTGTTAAGTTACTCAAACATGTCTACATTTATGAACTCCCAAATATGACAAGATGGCAATGCTTAAGAGATGATTCTTCTTTTTTTATGACAGATATTGAGACTTTCTATGGTGAGAAGCTTACTTGATAATTAGCACTTCTATTCCAGCTAAACATAGTCAGACTCAACTTTATAGAAATTATCTCCAATTAATTAACTACTCAAGTGTTAACGTCAAAACAATACATTATAAATGAAATATCTGCATGCTAAGCCTCATGGTTTCCTTTTTAGCACAGTTAAGATTACTATTTCTATTGAGGAAGTCTGCACTAGTCTCAAAATTTCTACTGAAATAAATTAGACTTTGATTACTTGTCGGATTTAACTTTATTCAGACAATTTGTTTGGACTGAGGAGTCCAAAGCTGCTGCAGCTATTCTAAAGTATGTTAAATATCATTTATTATAATCAAATGATTTTGTCTCAGTAACACACTGATCACAGTTAATTGTTTACAAGGGCTGTCGGAAAGCATCTGATGCTTTATATTCAAACTTTTTTCTAAGAAAAACTCATAGGCCATGTGAAATATGCTGTTACAGAGGTGCATTTCCTTTTAATTCTGAACAGCAAACCAGAAAAAACAACATCGCAATTAGATATTATATTTACATAAAAAAGGCTTTTAAGAGGATAAATCACCATTTTTAATTCACCAAGTGAAGAGACTTCATATAAGCACTCATTTCTTTTTCCATTCAAGGTGACCTTGACTTTTTTTCATAGAGACATAAGCTTGTATTTAGATGATAAACTACCTGAGGAAAACATAAGAGTAATGGTGTGTGTGTGTGTTTTAAAGCAGATGAGCTGAAATTATCTAGTTCAATTTTATAAATGCATATAAGGAATTAATTTAACACTGAGCATTTTCTGTTCTTTGGTCACTAACCTCTGACAGATTTTTATTTTCAGGACAATGAGCTGTTACTTTGGTTCTCTTGCTGCAAAGCAGTAGGCTGAAATTCATATAATAATCTCAGGAATTGGTCTAATATTTAATATTCTGATGTACAGAAAATCACAAGAAATGAGTGATGTACAGCAATGGCATAACAAGGGTGTGATGAGCCCAGACGCTTGTCCTAATTATGGACAACCTAAGGGCAAAGGGGCAAGGTCTCTAGGATGGGGCTAATTCATGAAGGCAAGTCTGCCCCTTCTCCCTGTGGCAGTACTCTGCCAGGAAGTTTTAAAAGAGTGTAGATGTGGGGCCAGAACTCTAATAAATAATAATAATAATAATAATAATAATAATACATGTTTACATAGTGCCCCCCTGCCTTACATGGCCCTCAGAGCGCTTCACATAAATTAAAAAAAACCCAAAAACACAATTTATTTTATTTATCTATTTTATTGTATTTATATGCCTACAGCATCTCGGGGCGGCTTCCAGTACAGTATAAAACAATTTGTCACACCTAAAAAATCTACAAAATCAACATTAAAACAGCTTTAAAACACCCGCCCCCCCAACACAAAAGTTTAACCCACCCTCCCCGCCTCTGAAGGCCTGGGAGAACAGCCATGTCTTACAGGCCCAATGGAAGGCCAACAGACTTGGGTCCAGCTGTGCTTCCTCTGAGAGCGAGTTCCACAACTGGGGCCCAGCCACCTAGAATGCCCTCTCCATTGTAGCCCCCCGCTTTATGCGGGGGACCTCCAAGAGGGTGGCCCTGGTGGACCAGAGGGTCCATCCTGAGTCACAGAGGGTGAGGCGGTCCCTGAGGTATCCAGGTCCAAGACCGTGTAGGGCCTTATAGATCAAAGTCAAAACCTTGAATCTGGCTCGGCACATTACAAGCAGCCAGTGCAGTGCACAGAGCACCGGTGTTATGTGCTCTCATTGGCCCGTCCCTGTTAGGAGACGGGCTGCCGCATTCTGCAGTAGTTGTAACCTCTGGGCCAGCGTCAAGGGAAGTTGACGTAGAGTGTGTTACAGTAGTCCAGCCTCGAGGTGATGAAGGCATGGATCAAAGTGGCCAGGTCGGGTCTGGAGATGTACGGGCGCAGCCTCCGCACCAGATACAGCTGGTGGAACGCCACCTCCGCCACCATATCCACCTGCTGATCTAGACTGAGACCCGCATCGAATAACACCCCCAGACTCCGAACCTGCTGGGCCACAGTGGGGCGCACCACCTCCACAAGAGGGGGCAACACATCCCCCACTTGGCCTACCACCATCACCTCTGTCTTATCGGAATTTAGCTTCAGTCTGCTCTGCCATAACCAACTCGCCACAGCCTCCAAACACTGAGATAGCAGAGAGACAGCAGGGCCTGGGTTGGCTGAAAAAGAGAGATAAAGCTGGGTGTCATCCGCATATTGGTGGCAACGCACACCAAATCCTCTCACGATCTCCCCCAAGCACTGCATATATATATTAAACAATAAAGGAGACAGGATTGAACCTTGTGGAATGCCACAGTCCAGGGCCCAAGAGCTAGATGTTTCTGCTCCCAGGACAACCCACTGGGTCCTTCCCAAGAGGAATAACTGGAACGAACCAAGGGTGGTCCCATCCAGACCCCCCTGGTCATGCAACTGTCTCAGCAGCAACCCATGGTCCACTGTATCAAATTCAACCAAGAGATCTAGCAGGACCAGTAGTGTCAAATGCCCTGCATCCATCTCCCGGCGGAGATCATCCACCAAGGCCACCAACACCGTCTCTGTGCCATGTCCGGGGCAAAACCCTGATTGAAACCGGTCCAAAAAACCGATGCTGTCTACGTGAGCCTGGAGCTGTAAGGCCACCGCCATTTCAGTAACCTTCCCTAAAAAGGGAAGGTTAGAGATGGATCGGTAACTGACGAGTGGGTCCACATCCAAGGATGGCTTCTTCAACAGGGGGTGCACCACGGCCTCCTTGAGACCAGGGGGCAAACTCCCTGTTGGTATATGCAACATCCATAAGTTAATGCCTGCTGTATTAAGAACAGTGATTGACTATAGAGCCACCAGATGGCACCGCTAAGTTTATGTGTACATGAAAGGAAGATGGGGTTTTACAGTTGAATTCCTTTGTGTAACCACTCCTTCTTCCCTTCTCTCTCATTGTCTCAGTCTCCATTTTGTCTTACTACTAGTTAGATGCAACTAAGGATCTGTGCCTGAGAAAGCTTAAGTAAAGTTCTGTTTTTAAACCTTCAGCTGCATTTGTCCTTACTGATTGCGAATCAGTTATTACTCTGCAACAGGTTATGGGCCCAGACCTCTTCAGAACAGCCCAGAACAACTCTAAAGACTGGAAGTGAGCTGAAAGGAAAAGAGGCCCAAAGGAAACTCCCAGAGGAGGCCTACTAACTGTAAGTGAGCAGAAGAACCAGAATCCCAATCTGAGGGGAGGGAAGCAAGCATGGCCAGCAGCTCTGAATTAAAGCTTTCAGTCTGCAAGCTGAATAACACAAACTACCAGTTGTGGAAATTCAAAATAGAAATGCTCCTATCCAAAGATGACCAGTGGGAGGTGATCACCACAGACAGACCTGCAGCAAACCCTGAGGTGTGGGACAGAAAGAACAGACAGGCAAAGGCAACCATAAGCCTGCTAGTAGAAGATGACCAGTTAATCCACATAAGGGAGGAGGCCACAGCAAAGGGCATGTGGAATGCACTGCAGAAGCTGCATGAAAGGACCAGCTTGAACAGTAAGCTGTTTCTCCTAAGGAAACTGTACCAGATGAGACTTGGTAAAGGGAAGGAGATGCAGGATCACATAAATTCAATGCTGGAAGTGGTAGCACAACTGCGAGGCATCGGTGAAGAGATAAAAGACAACCACGTGGCGGCCTTACTTCTCTGCAGCCTGCCTGAATCATACAGCGCCCTCATAAACGCCCTAGAGACAAGGCCTGAGGCAGAACTAACACTGGAATTTGTAAAAGGGAGACTCATGGATGAATTCCAGCGCAGGAAAGAAATCATGCAAGACAATCAGGAACAGGATAAGGAAACTGCCCTGAGAATTGCAGACAACAGATTGCACAAGAAGGAAACAAGGGCATGTTTTCGGTGCAAGAAAGAAGGACACCTAAAGAAAGACTGCTCCATATGGAAGGCAGAACAACAAAAGCGATCTCCACAAGTGTCTAAGCAAAGGGCCAAGGCTACAACCAGTGACACAACCACAGAACAGTGGAGAGGATGTTTTAGAGCAACACAGACCAACTCATCACAGGACTGGTGTGTCGACTCTGGAGCCACAAGTCACATGACCAGCGACAAGAGCTTTTTCACGGTACTGGACCCAAGCAACAAAGAAGAGATATACCTCGCTGATGGAAGCAGCATCACTGCAGAAGGTATTGGCGAAGGAATTCTAAGTTGCAACAAGCCACACGGAGGCACACTAGCAATACCAGTAAAGGATGTGCTGTATGTACCTGGCTTAGAGGGAGGACTCCTATCCGTTAAACGCCTAACAGAGAAAGGGCTCACCGTCAAGTTCCGGGGTAATGAATGCACAATCCAGAAGGGGACAAGGGTCCTAGCCAGAGCCTATGCAGATGAGCACCTGTATCGCTTGAGTGCAACCAAGGAACAAGCAAAACTCACTGCACATGAGCAACACAAGGACTGCATTCATCTGTGGCATCGACGCCTGGGTCACAGGCACCCGGAAAGTATAAAGGAACTGCAAAGACAGCAGCTGACAAAAGACCTGATAGTAACAGCATGTCCCTTGACCATGAGATGTGAATGCTGTATCAAAGCTAAAGCCACCAGAGCAACGCTCCCCAAGGCAAGCCAGACAAGAACCTCCAAGCCACTTGACCTCATACACAGCGATGTGTGCGGCCCCATGAAAGTACCCACACCTGGAGGGAACAGATACATAGTGACATTCATAGACGACTACTCAAGATACACAGTCACATACCTCATGAAGCATAAGGATGAAGTACTGGAAAAATTAAAGGACTACATAACCATGACAAGCAACAGATTCCAACGCAAGCCGCTCGTACTTCGAACCGACAACGGAGGCGAATACACAGGAAAGAGAGTTGAAGACTTCCTGAGAGCCCACGGGATAGAGCACCAGAAGACGGTACCATACACGCCCGAGCAAAATGGGGTAGCTGAAAGAAAGAACAGAACCTTAACAGAAATGATCAGGTGCATGTTGATGGACTCCGGACTGCCAAAAAAATATTTGGGCGAGGCAGTAATTACGGTGACATATCTACAGAACCGACTCTACTCAAGAACAGCAAGTAAAACTCCATATGAACTCTGGTATGGAGAGAAGCCTAGTGTGGGACACATCAAAGTGTTTGGATGCAAGGCATACGTGTACATTCCGGAAGAGAAACGCACCAAACTACAAAACCGAGCTGTGGAAGGGATTCTTGTTGGATACAGCGAACAACCCAAAGGATACAGAATCCTCAACCCACACACAGACAAAGTAACTGTCAGCAACAGCGTGACTTTCAAAGAAAACCCAAGCAACAGTGTAATGTCCTTACAAGAATCAGGAGAAGAAGCATGTCCCGAATCAGGAGGAGAAGAGCATCCTGAACAAACAGTTGAAATCAGCACAAGCTCAACTGAGCTGCAGGAACAAACCCAATCACCTGCAGATGTTGAAATCAGAAGATCTACCAGGGAAAATAAAGGCAAACCGCCCCTCCCCGCCTGTCCTACAAAGCAAGTCCCGACAGACTGAGCCATCGACATGGGAAGACGTCTTACAAACGTCAGAAGGGGAACACAACAAATGGACAAAGGCAGCTACAGAAGACATGGTAGCAGAAGCCCTGACAAAACCTTTAGCAGGAGAACACCACCGAAAGCTACTAAGTAAAATGGGCATTAACTTCTGTCTGTTGAGAAGGGGTGTTGGTATATGCAACATCCATAAGTTAATGCCTGCTGTATTAAGAACAGTGATTGACTATAGAGCCACCAGATTGCGTTGCTATGTTTATGTGTACATGGAAGAGAGACGGGGTTTTGCAGTTGAATTCCTTTGTGTAACCACTCCTTCTTCCCTTCTCTCTCATTGTCTCAGTCTCCATTTTGTCTTACTACTAGTTAGATGTAACTAAGGATCTGTGCCTGGAAAGTCTTAAGTAAAATTCTGTTGTTAAACCTTCAGCTGCATTTGTCCTTACTGATTGTGAATCAGTTATTACTCTGCAAGACTCCCCTGCCGAAGGGACGTGTTGACAACCCCAACCAGCACCGGCCCCAGTATCTCCCTGGAGGCTTTCACCAACCAGGATGGGCAAGGATCTAATTCACAACTGGTGGCCCGAACTGACCCCAGAATCTCCACAGCATCAGCTGGCATCACTTCCTGAAACTCATCCCCAAAAGATGGACCAGACGGCGCCTCCATCACCTCATGCTCAATTCCTACTGTCTCTAATCCAGTGACGAAGTTGCTCTGGATCCGAGCGATGTTGTCTGCAAAGTAGATGGCAAACTCTTCACAGCGGGCCTGGGACAAGTCCCCGTCCAGGTGGAGGGAGGATGGACTGACCAGCCCCTGCACCACCCGGAACAGCTCTGCTGGATGCAACTTTGCAGACACTATGAGGGTGGCAAAGAATTCTTTCTTTGCCATCCTCACAGCCTAATGTAGGACCGCAAATGGGCCCTACGGAGAAGTCGATCAGATTTAAAATAATATAAAACAATTTGAAATGATTTAAAACAATGATTACATGTTTTAAAATGCGGCAGGCAAAGAGGGAGGACAAAGTACACTGAAGGGGGGTAGCATCAATGGATCATAAAAACACCTAGAGAAAAAATATATTTTTAGGTGCTTTTTAAACGTAAGGAGGGAGGAACTGACATGAACATCCAGAGGGAAGGAGTTCCACACTGGGGCCTGCCACAGCAAAAACCTGACTTCAGATGTGATGGCAGAACTCCCAAATAGCAGGTGTTCCTGAACATGGGTGGTTCCTGAACTCTACCCTCACCCTCTCTGAAATCTTCTTTGTTGGTGGCCCCTTTGCAAGTATCCTGAACTCTGCTAAGATATTTTCAGAGTGGGCAGGGGCTGATACCTCAAGGGGCTTACAATCTAGGGGAGACAAGGAAGAGGGAAACAAAGGGAGAGACAGGGATACATTCATGAAGTTTAGAAGTCGTAGATGCATGTGCTTAACTTATGCTATTTTTACATGGGCACAGTTGGAGTGTGTGGGTCCGTGTTTTCCGCATGGAGCATACATGCGCTTCTGGTGAGTGGAGGTGGGGGGCATCGGGTGGGCTGGCATGGGTGTATGCCACTCCCCAATCCATACACTGCCCTCTCATGTCCCCACACAGAGCATCTGGATTTTTCCGAAATGCTCTGTGCGTGGGCATGAGTGGTCATGGGAGTGCAGGCCCACCCACTCCACCTTCAGATAGTCATTCATGTGGGTGGGGGATGGGTGGACCTCTGTGGGTATATCTTGTTTAAAAACGGCCTTAGTCACGGTGAAGAGGGGGCCCCTGAATCAAGGATGGAAGACAAGGCATCTGCAATGAGTCTTTTGGTATGAGAAGTTAGGGAAAGCCGACAGAAGAGATCATATGCAGCAATTAGACCTCATGTAGGTCTCTGGCATTTACCTTCCTAAAAGGGTTGAGAGTAACTGCCATATTGAACTGAGGGTCTGTTGATCTAGTCTTGTCCTTCAAAAGAGAAAGAACTCCAGATCTTTGATTTGCTAATATAAACTCTTGCAGCCAGCATATCCCCCCACCCCCACCCCCAATCGTGCAAAAGAAAATCATCATAAAAACCCCACAGTTCAGACACACTATTATTCTCTTGGAAGAGGATGCGAGGGAAAATGAACTGTGGGATTATTTACTTATTCATGTATGTATGTATGTATGTATGTATGTATGTATTCACATTTTTATCCCCTCCCATTCCCATAAGGCTCAGGGCAGGTCACAATACATAAAAATACATCATTTAACTCCACAACTCTTCCAAAACCTACCCCAGCCTTCCAAATGGCTGGCCAAACAAAATGGTCTTGCATTGTCTCCAGTAGATGAGCAGACTTGGACTTAGAGTTGTATAACTGGAGGGCAGCCACTGAGAACACCTCTCTGCATGCCCTTGTTGAGTGAACCTGATGGAGAGATGGTACCTGCAACAGGACATTTCCAGTTGACCTCAGAGGCCACAGTGGGACAGGATGAGAGAGGTGGTCTTTCAGCTCTTGCAGTGGCACCTGGGCCCAGTTGCCTGGGGGGCTCACACACTGCAGGATGCATATGCACACTGAAGTGGATTGCCCCAGTAGGGGAACCCTTCCGTCTTCTGCACCTGTGCCCATTCCCACCTAACCACGCCTCTGTATATCAGTATGGAAAAGGTTGGGAATTGCTGGAGCAGAACTTAGATTGTTTCCTCTTTTTACAGTTCTTTAAATGTAAAAACACACATTTCTTGTTATACCTAAATGTAGTAGAACATCACAGCTAAAATGAGCTCACTACTTTAAAAAAAAAAAAAAATGTACAAGATACAGGATTAATCTATTTGTTGTAATTTACTCACTAACTTATGCACAAGAAGGGAATTGTTTAGTCTCTGAAACAGCCCTTGTTAATTAAAATTGTAATGAATTAAGGTGAACTAAGAGACATTTTTAACTGGCATGCATTGCTAAAGGAAAGTCGCTGGATTCCTACAACCTACACGTAGCCTTAATTACCACCTCTATCAAAGCTAATTGTATTTATTTTTTCAAGGCAACATTTTGACCTAGTGCATGTGCCCACATGAACATCCCTTTCCCTCCCATCCTTAACATGAGTAAGCATATTGTGGGTCAGAGGGCTGGTGGAGAAAACTCCACTGGGCTGCTCTGTAGAGGAATGGATGGGTAGATCCAATGGTTCCTAGATTTTTTGCCTATGTCATTGCAGTCCTCAGTATGGAACTCACTCCCTCTGGATGTCTGACTTAGTTTGTCCCTCCTTATCTTTAAAAAGCACCTGAAAACTCATTTATTCTCTAGTTGATTTTAGAATCCACTGCTGGTTCCCCTTGATGTAGTTTGTCTTCCCTCTTCCATTTCAAATGGTTTTAAATTGATTGTATATTTTTAATATTTTTTTATGAATATGAAGTGCTCTGAGTGTTATTTAAAGATAGGGGAACACTATAGAAATATTATTTTTGTTTTTGTTATTGTTACTACTACTACTAGTACCTCAGCAGGGGAGTGGACATGTGTCCACCCCACCCCTCTCAGCCATCAAAATCAGTAGCCACAATTCCCCTCCCAAGGGCAGGTGCCTTGGCCCAAAGGGGGCAGCCAAATGAATAGGGGCACAGTCGGGGCTTGGTGGGAGCTCCTGTTCCCCTAGGGCAGCCCATTCACACACACAGCCATCAAAAGCAGTAGCCACAATTCCCGTCCCAAGGGCAGGTTTGGTCTGAAGGGGACAGTCAAGCGAGTAAGGACACAGTCAGGGGGCTTGGCGGGAGCCCCAGTTCCCCTAGGACAGCAAGTCTAGAAGCAAGGGCCATCCCCTCTACCACGAGAAATGGGTAAGTGGGGCAGTGTTCACACACATACACACACACACCACTGCCCGTTACTCGAGCAAAAGGGTTTCACTTAGAGGTAAAGCATTTGAGTGCACAAAAAGAGGTCTCTGGTGCAGATCCAGGGGTCTCCTTGGAGAATACTTTAGCATGCAAGGAAGTGCCCAAGAAGCCCCAGTGAGATCTTCTGCACAAGGGAGGCCCAGAGAGAATGAACCGGGACATCCCCACCCTCCCACAAGGCATGACTGAGACATCCTCTTGTTAATACAGGAGAGGATAAATGGCCGGAATCACAGGATCTCCAGCCTTGAGGCAGGGAGAGTTTCTGCCCCCAACAGGGCAGTCTCTTCCTCTCCCCCCAGTGGCCATGCAGGTAGGCCTTGGGGGCTTGTCCAACCACATTGTGGGGAGGGGAGAAGAGGAGCAGATTAACCCGCCCAGGCATGGAGCATGCAGTCTTGTAGGTGCATGGTATGTCATTTGCCTCCTGCTTGCGGGGAAGTCGTTAGGCACATGCCCACCATCCAAACTAAGGCTCAGGTGGGGGAGGACAGGATTGGTGTCTGTTCACAGGAGCTTGAACTTGGGCTGTACCTTGGGGCTTCCGGATGTTAACAGGTTATTGACTCTGGTGGACCAGGTTTTTATGGGGGGTGGAGTACACCTCCCCCCTTTTTTGGTTTGCTGAAGTTTTGATCTGCTAATAAAGAGTGCAGCCTTCTAAATCCACTTCCACTTACCATTTCCGTGCCTCCTTCCATGGCGTCAACTCACAGTTTGGAAACCTCTGATGTAGGACAGTGCAGAGCTTTAACTCAATTTCTTACTGACATGGAAGGCAGAGCGAACAGTGTAGATAACTTCCTCCCTGGAAAAGGAGGGTGAGGCTTTATAGATTATGTTGTCATTCTTTGTATCACAATATAATCCTTGACTTTCTTTTGCAGCAGCACAACTCTGCATTTCCCCTATAGAATATTTGTGCCAAAGCCACAATCTTGCCCTTAAATATTTTATTTGATAGGACATTTTCAATTCTTCAAGTATGTATTTGTGCAGCAGGCCAAATCTATGTGATTTTGGCTAGACTCAGTTGTTTTAAAAAAATGTTATGAACACATTTACAGAGCTTACATTCTCCACTGAAAGTATGCAAATGAATTTCCGATAGGTCTATTACCATGTACAGCTGTATAAAATGTCTAATTTACTGTGCTTAAAGCACATGCTTATTCATGTTAGAATATTCTATTACCAATGATCTAATTCTGTCACTCTGTTTTCCCCATAGATGTCAATGAATGTGAAGCTGAACCCTGTAGGAATGGTGGAATTTGTACAGATCTTGTTGCTAACTACTCCTGTGAATGTCCGGGTGAATTTATGGGACGAAACTGCCAGTACAGTAAGTATTTCAGTCATCTTACAGATCTTTGCAATTAAACACTTTGTTGTATAAAGAAACAACTGTGCAATAGTATGCAAGATGCATCTAGATCATTAGTGTGATGAAATACAGTGTTAAAGTGAGAGATGCATATTTAAACGTTTGTAGCTGTTGAATGATTTGTGTGGTACAACGAACCACCTTGTGATTCATCTAAAACATAAACTGGAGAATGAAATCTAACCCTTAGGCCGTTTTTAGACGTGTGCGGCGGCGCCTGCGCTTGTTTACCAAAAGACCCGGCAGCCCGATTTACATGTAATGCCGCCACTGAATACACGCATGCGCGGGCAATGCGCATCCATTTCCAGCCGCAAATTGACCAGGTCGGTTATCTAGGCCGGTCATACGCGGCTGGAAATGGATGCACATCGCCTGCGCATGCGCTTATTCAGCGGCGGCATCACGTGTAAATCAGGCTGCCGGGTCTTTTGGTAAACAAGCGCGGACGCCACCACGCACGTCTAAAAATGGCCTTAGTTCATCCTACTCATGAAAACAGAGGTGGAGGGTCAGGGGGAAACCATCTTTGCTCATGAGAACAAGTCCTTAGGGTAGAAATAAAAAAAGGCAAAAATAATGGCATATGGACTATAAACCTCAAGAAGTGGTGTTTAGCAAATTTAATATTAACAATCGTTCTCCAAACATGTATATACACTTATACAGTATATAATCATTCTCCAAACATGAACCACATCTTTCTTAATAGGAATAAAAAAATACCCTGGCCCCTGACGGGCGCTTCGGAATAGTTAACTCTGGCAATAGGTAGTTCACTTTAGCCAGAAAAGAGATATGCAAGGTAACATTTCAAAAGTGTCTAAGTGTTTTAGGCATCTAATTCGCACTTGAGGTTGCTGTAATAAGTTTTCAGTGGTAACAGTAGCAGTAAGACATCAAGGTGCCTTTCCAAAAGTTACCCAGAGTCTTTGAAGTGAGGTCATCGATTTTGAAAAATAAGATTTCCATTCTGCATGAGGTGGTTCCTTGAACAGTATTCCAGTCTGTGTACCATAACCAGGAGGTCATTACTTATGTAGACTGAACGTGCAGCTTTTCAATAGATCCCAGGCTAAAATTAAAGGGAACTGGCTAAATTTTTACACTCCTGTTTACCCATTTCCAGCTATTAGCCATGCTAAAATCTTGCACCCTAATAACTAGCTCCCAGTCAAGGGCTGAGCTCCCACTACTGCCCCTTCCCAGCTTCCATACAACAGTCTAGTTCATTATTTTCATCATAACACAGGGTACAACCCTCATCCATCCATTGAAGTCAATGACAAAACCCTCATTACCGTGACCCTCCCCTCCACCTTTATCCTGCCTGCCTCTAGTACAAGCACATAGGTTAACTTCTTATCTGTAGTCAGACTAGGGGGGAGTCCGTGGTGATATTCTCTGAAATTTGGTCTCTTCAAAGTGGACAAAATGCTGTTACAGGCATGGGAAATGGGATGGTGGTGGGGAAAAGTCCCTGTGATAAGATGCTAACCATTTGAGAGAGAGAGAGAGAGAGAAAGAGAGAGAGAGAGAGAGAGAGAGAGAATGAACTAATTAACATATCTTTTCATCCTCACCCTGTGAATTAGGTTAGGCTGAGAGAATATTGTGACTGACCCAAGGTCAGGTCACCCAGTGAGTTTCTAGCTAAGATGAGACTTGAACTGGAGCCTTCCCCTACCTCCTGTTTTGGCCCACTGAGACCCACTTTGGCTCAAGAGCCACCAGCACATTTGTTTGTGCCACACCAGATGTTTGCATGGGATTGCTCCTGGGCATGTCAATGGTGAGCCTGGGCTGTGATCCCAGAGACTGCCAGGATTATAGCCCAGGTTGCTGTTGGCCTGATCAGGCCACAGCAGGCTATAATGTTTGTTTAGGGCTTGCTGTGACCCAGCCTAGATTGGGTCCGCCATGGCCAGCATGGCTCACCAGTATGTTTGTTGGCCGGCCAGACCCAATCAAGACTGTGTTGCCAGCAGCTTCTTGATCCGGGTTGGGTTGTGATGGTGGCACTTCACACAGGCCCAGGAGGAGCTGCAGTGGGGAAGGGGTGTGTGTGCCGAAACAGGTGTGCGGTGCATGGGCGAACAGTCTCATCGACGCACACCCATCACTACACACGGAGGCATCTCCAGTTTGTCCAATGCCTCCGTGAGCGGGGGATTAGTTGAAATGGGTGGAGCACAGGACCATACACGTACCCACACTCCCACCCACCCGAACCAGTGGTCACATGGACATCCTACCCCCTCGCCCACTCAGTCTCCCGCGAGGGGGGGTGGCGTCTCATGTGAAAACGGCCTAAGAGACAAAGAAGGGGGAGATGAGGGAGAGGTGACCATCAGGAGAGACACAGATACATTCATGAGTGTGAGAAGATGCAGGTGCACGTGCTTAATGTAGTTAAAGGAATGAGATTCTTAGTGAGGGAGGGAGGATGAGGATGAAATTTCACTCATGACGATCCAGAGAAAGGCTGACAGAAGAGGTAAGTTTTCAAGAGGGATATGAAAGTTAGGAGGGAGGGAGCAGAACAAATGTATCCAGGGAGGGAGTTCCAGGCCTGGGAAGAAGCAAGAGAGAATGGGTGAAGACATTTAGAGGAGCGTGTGAGGGTGGGGGCAGAGGAGGAGCAAAACTCCTAGGCAGGAAAGTGGTGGGATCTAAGCGCAGAGAGAGATTGGGGAGCAAGGCCATGAAGAGCCTTGAAGGTGAAGACCAGGAACTTGTGTTGAATGTGTTCCCATAGCCAGTGTAGGGCAAAGAGAAGGGGCTGAATGTGGATGAAGTGACAGACAAGGTGGATGACTTTGGCAGCAGAGCGTTGAATGGTAATGCGGGGGGCAAAATCAGAGCAGGGGAGACCAGTAAGGAGGAAGTTCCTGTAGTCAAGGCAAGAGATGACTAGAGTGCAGAATAGGATTTTTGCAGTGGCAACAGTAAAACAAGGCTGTATTTTAGTTATATTCTACTGGGCAAAGCACCAGTATTTGGGAACAACCTGGACTGAGGTGTAAAGGAGAGGGAGGAGTCAAAAATAAATCCCAGGCGACATGCCTGAGGGACAGGCTGGATGGTGACACCTGCAATGGAAACTGAGAGGGAAGTAGGGGGGGTATGTTTTTGGAGGAAGATGAGGAGTTCAGTCTTGGCCATATTAACCTTGAGTTGGCAGTGAGACATCCAAGCAGAGATGTCAGAGAGACAGTCAGCAATATGAAACTGGATGAAGCAGGAGAGCATGGGAGTCGAGAGAGAGAGTTGTGTGTCATCAGCATACAGGTGGTACTGGAAGCCATGAGATTCAATGAGTTTACCCAGAGAAAGTGTGTAAAGAGAGAAGAGAAGAGGGCCCAGGAGGACAGAACCTTGGGGAACTCCCACGGGGGGGGGGGGGGGGGGGG
>QEPC01015185.1:491346-529162 GCA_003113815.1 Sphenodon punctatus
CCCCCCCCCCCCTTTGCTCCTTCATCACATTAAATGAACAAAACTCTCCATAGCCCCCATACATCTTTGTTGGTGATTACAATTTTTCCCTTCCCTTTTCTTTTCCCCTCCATTTCTTTTATAAAACCCCAGCACATCATAACAGTTAACTTTGAAACAATTAACCTTCGAGTCTCTTTAAGCGGTTGCGTGGCTGCCTGCTGTTGCAGGCAATGAGGCCAGAAAGACTTCCAGCTCCTCTGGATTTTCAAAAACCTTCCTGTTTCCTTCTCTGGAGATCATCATATGTGAAGGGAAAATCAGTCTTGGCATCAAGCCCTTTTCTATCAGCACAGGGAAAATTTTAGACCATCTTAGCCTTTTTCTCATTGTTTCAGCTGCATAGTCAGGCTGGATCCTCACCACTCTCTGGTTAAACATCAGCTTTTGCTTTATACAAGCCTGCCTTAATATCTGTTCCTTTAGTTGGAAGTCTGAAAATTTTGCGATACTAGGGCGAGAGGGTGGGGGCAGTGTTATCTGCCCTGGGGCGCCCCACTCTCTGAGCTCTGTCCATACCTGCCACGTGGAACTGCTCCTGATCTGGGAAGTTTTCTTTTAATATGGCCTTAATCAGCTCACTTGCATCCTCTGCCCCTGCTGACTCAGCAATTCCAGTGAAGCGCAGGTTGCCTCTGCGCTACCTGTTTTCTAGGTCTTCGCATTTTTCTTTTAGTATTTCAGTTACTTTTTTTAGCTCAGCAAGCTGGTGGTTTGCTTCAAGGGCCTGGTCCTACACCACGGAGATCCTACCCTCTGTCACCTCGATCCTCCTTGCTAATCCTTCCAGCTTTTTGTTTCCCTTGTCCACTGAGGCTTTTATTTTCTTTAAATCGTCCCTTAACTGCCCTTCTCATCTGCCCTAACAGCCCTTCTCATCTGCTCTAACAGCCTTTTCAGGGACTTGCCTATTTCGCTGTCCTCACCGGAGTCAGATGAAATTGACCCCTGGTCAGTTTTGCGCTCTTTCTCCGCCATGCTTATTTCACCACTCTGCCTGTCAGCATCTCTGGGCTGCGCCACCGAGTTCCTCCGGCAGAATCTTTCTAGGGCATTTTCTTGCGAGATTTTTTGGCGATTCTTGTTCTTCCCCATCATGGTTAGGTAGCTTAATCTGTTTGGGCTCTAGTTAGTACTTGGAGTCTATTTTGGGGGGCACAGTTTGGAGCTTGGGGTGCGGAGCTTCAGCAGTCCCCAGCTAGCTGCTGTCGCACATGCGCAGATCCACCCTAATTGTTATGTTTTTGTATGTTTCTACTTTTGTTGTTAGCCACCTTAAGTCACCATAGGTGAGAGAGAGCGGAATACAAATAAAAGTTGAAATTGAATTGAAATGATTTTTTTTTATTTAATAGTGTTTATTAGTTTTAATATATTAAAATTAATATATAATTAATTAATGTGGAGGGGGTGAGTTGCACTTATGGGCTCACCACAAGAAAGGCCATTTACGTGATGACTTAGGACACGATCCCACTATCTGCCTGCACAGGGGAAAGCTGCACAGGTGGATAGATCTGAGGTGCTGGTGGCCACAGCACCCCATCCAGCTCCGGTCCCTGCACCATGCATAGGCCAGATGGAGGGGGTGGGGCAATGACAGAGTGGCAGGAAGGGGACAAGCAGGGGTGCCCTGATGCCCTGAAGCCACTGCACATTGACCCAAACTGTCCCCAGACCCAACCACAACACTCACCCAACATTGTGGGAGCCCCGGATGACTGTCCAGGAGACCCAGGAGACCCAGGCCCTCCCGTACCTCTCTGTGTGCCAGACAGGAGACAGGTCTCCAGAGCAACTGTCCAGGGCTCCTGCCATGTAAGGTGAGTGATGTGGGCTGGCCGGGTGGCTGATACTTTCTCCCCTATGACTGCACCTGCCCACAGGCGCAGCAGGTCTAGTCACTGGGGTGGGCTTGGAGGGTGTCCCCTGTTCCTGTGGAACTTGCCCTGGGGTTGTGTACCCCCATTTCCTGGGCAGTGCTCTCTGCTCCCGTGTTGGCATAGGGTGTGTAGGGGGTGTGGCTACCACAGAGCCAGAGGGTGTGTGGCCAGCAGGCCAGTAGTGTTTTGAAACCGCTGGCACCCACACTCCCTCGCTCCCCACGGCATGCTTTTTAATGACCCTGCGCCAGTGCATATGGCTTTTGCTGAATCGCGGTCTTCAGGCATAATGGTGGGACACCCAAATTATTATTCTTAATAAAGTAAAATAATAATGTTATTATTTTTATTGTTATATTGTTATTATTTATTTATTTATTTATTTATTAACCTAGGCAAAATTACTAAAGGGACTGAGGGGGCAAGTCCTCTTAAGATCCTCTTAAATGTCCCCCTCAAAATTTGTTACTTGTCTTATTCATAGAAATTGATCCTCCCCTCTCCCCTGCCAACATTCTGGCCATAGTTGCACCTATGTTTGTTGGAATTTGAGAGCAAATCTTGCTTGGCTTCTCTCATGACACTATTGTGACTTGAAGTTCTGAAAATTTGAATTTAAGATTTATTAGTGGGGGAAATCTTAAAAAGCAAATTATGTAATGCTGAATTCTTAAATACCTTTTTTCTGAATTCTTCTCCGATCTCCTCCTCTTCCTCTACCTATGATGATGATGATTGATGATGATGCATTCATATAGTACAAGCAATGTACCTGGTACTTTACAAATGTAAGAAAGAGACATGGTCCCTGCCCTAGTAGGCTTACAATCTAAGAGAGACAAGCACGGGTGTGGGGGGGAGACAAAGTGGGAGAGGAAACAGAGGAAGAAACAAGACTACATACACGGACTCATGAGGTCTCAGGTGAATGTGCTTGGCTTAGTTACAAAGGTGTAGTTACTCATTTAATGTTACACAAAATATGATGATTCAGGATAAGTCGGCAAGGGGAATGAGGAGCCAGGAAATGCTTGACGGAAGAGGTGGGTTTTGAGGAGGGATTTGAAGATTTGGAAGGAGGAATCTGAGCGAATGTGTTCAGGGAGGGAGGGAGGCATGAGGGGACTGTCAGGAAAAAGGGGTGGATGCATTTTGAGGAGCAGGGAAGCCGTGAGCAGATGAGGGTGGTGGCAGAGGAGGAGCGAGCTTCTGGACAGGAGTGTAGCAGGAAATGAGTGCTGAGAGATAGGGGTGAGCAAGACCAATAACAGCCTTGTAGATAAAAACCAGGAGTTTTTGCAATATGTGTTCAGGAAGAGGGAGCCAGTGGAGAGAGGAGAGGGAGGGGCTGTACGTGGTCAAAACGGCAGGCAAGATGACCTTGGTAGCAGAGTTATGGACAGAAACAAGAGGAGCAAGGTAAGAGCGAGGAAGGCCAGTGAGAAGGAGGTTGCAATAGTCGAGGGAAGAGATGACCAGGGCATGGACAAGGGTTTTAGCAGAGGAAACAGTGAGGAAAGGATGGATCTTAACAATTTTGTGCAGAGAGAAGCGACAGGATTTGGCAACAGAATTGATCTGAGGTTTAAAAGAGAGGGAGGAGCCAAAGATGAACCCTAGGCTACATGCCTGAGGGACAGAATAGATATTGATCCCAACAAAGACATAGAAGGAAGAGAGAGAGGAAGGATTAGTGGGGAAGATGAGGAGTTCGGTTTTAGCCATGTTAAGTTTGAGCTGACGATAAGACATCCAGGTAGAAATTTCAGAGAGGCAGTTTGTTAGGTGAGACTGGATAGAGGGAGAGAGTGGGGTGGTGTGGAGTGATAGAGTTGGGTATCATCAGCATACCCAAGCATACCCATCATCAGCATGATTTCCAGTACTGGAAGCCATGAGATTCTATGAATTTGCCTAGGGACAGAGTGTATAGAGAAAAGATAAGAGGGCCAAGGACAGAGGCTGGGGAAACTCCATCTGAGAGGAGAAGAGAAGTAGAGGAGGCACCAGCAAGAGACACACTGAAGGATCAGTCAGATAGGTAGGAAGAGAACCACTTGAGGACTAAGTCACATAAACCGAGGGAGTCAAGTAAGAGAGAGTGGTCAACTGTGTCAAAAGCAGCAGAGAGATTGAGGAGGACAAGGATGGAGTAGAGGTGATTGGATTTTGCTAAGAGAAGGTCGTTAGTTATTTTAGCAAGTGCAGTCTCAGTAGGGGCAGAAGCCAGATTGGAGAGGGTCAAGGGAGGAGTTGGCAGAGAGGAAGTTAATGCAATGGGTGCATAGAGCCCATTCCAGGAACTTAGAGACAAAACGGAGGAGAGAGATGGGATGGTAATTAGAGGGATTGGAAGGATCAAGGGTAGGTTTCTTGAGGATAGGAGAAAGTGGCATGTTTGAAGGCAGAGGGAAAGCAGCCAGTAGAGAAGGAGAGATTAACTATGTGCAGGAGGAATGGATAGTGGATGCGATAGAGGTTGGGAGGCGAGAAGGGATCGGGTCAAGGGGACAAGTGGAAGGGTTGGAAGTGGAGAGCAGGGAGGTGATTTCCTCAAGGGGGGCTAAGGAGAAGAAGGACAGGAGGGAGGGGAGGGGGAAAGCAAACAGGGGATGGAGAGGAGTGGGAAGCAATATCAAGGTGGAGTTTATCTAACTTGTTAGTGAAAAATGAGGTGAGGTCCTGAGCAGCAAGTAGGGATGGGCGAACAGAATGAAGTTCGGAAATTTGGTTCGGTTCAGTTCGGTTTGAAATTTGAGTTTGGAAATTGGGTTCGGTTCAGTTCGGTTTGAAATTCGAGTTCAGTCGAATTCCGAACTTCCGAACCAAGTTCGGCCATTCAAAACCAGGTTTTTTGGTGTGTGTTGCCACTAGGGATAGGCGAACAGAACGGAGTTCAGAAATTCGGTTCGGTTTAAAATTCGAGTTTGGTTCGGTTGACTGAACAGACTGAGTTCGGTCCGAACTCCCGAACCGCGTTCGGCCATCCCTAGCAGCAAGGCAAGAGATGGGTGGAGGACAGGGGGGCTTGAGAAGGGAATTGAAGGTTGGGAAGAGGCAACGGGGTTACGAGAACAGGATTCAATGCTGTTTAGTGAGGCAGATGTTAGAGCTGAGGGAAGAGAGGGAGAGCTTAAAGTGAAGAAAGTCAGCATGGCTCTTCACTTTATGCTCCTCTTGAGAGCAGTACTATCTTTCGTGTTTCTCAGCCTTGTAACTCACTGGTTACCTTTGACTACATTCTCCTTAATCCCTTACAGCCAGGGTCAATGAGAAAAATCCTACTATTTCTTCCAAAGGTCTGGAACATCATTTTTCTTCCACAGCATTTTTGAAATTTATTCTTTCTGTCCAGATAACAAAATGTTTTAATTATACCATTATCAGCTCTCATCTTATTTACTGAAGTCTCCTGTTTTATTATCACCTTGACACCCATATTGGTCCTCGGTGGTAGAGCCATCATGTTTTCCAATGGAAGGCAAGCTTCATCCTCTGAACCCTTTCAAAGAGCACTACCCCTTACCCCAGAAATGTCAGAAGGAAGAGAATCAGAGGGACTCATGACTGGGGCATTGTGATACTAGGGGTGTGCATGTGGTTTTTGTTATTGCAATGATGAAAATGACAAATAATAATAACAAAAATAGAAACTAAAATGACATTTTGTTTTTTAAATAAGGGGAAAACACTGAAAAGCATATTTCCGGCTATAACCTTTTTGTTTCTCATTTAATTCTGGTGAAACTTGGAGAGGTTGTGCCCCCTATGGAGGGCACTATGTGTACAAAGCTTCAAAATGATTAGACAAAGGAAACTGATTTTAGAAGCAATTGACTGTTGTGATTTTAAGAAAAGCTCCATACACATTCATGGCTACATATTCTTTATCTTCCATCCAGAGTAATGTGCTGCTATTTGCTGATATGACACATCAGCACAAAAGACATTTAATCTGTTTGAACATATCAGCAAATAGGTAGCAATTCATCCCATTACTGTGAAACGCTATCTTCAGTTGCATGGATCGTAACTATTCACCCCATTTTCAATCAACTGGAGGCTGATTTTCAGCAACTGCAGGTTTGAGTCTTGACCCAACAATATTTGAAAAGTATGCTTGTCCAAAAGTGGATGGCATGGTCTTTAGTTACTTGTAACACCAATTGTTAGAACTATTGTCTTCCACATGCAATATTCCATGTTGCTGCATGAAATCAAAACTAATTGTATTCTCTAGTTTTGGGCCAGATAACACAATGACTCTTTTTTACTTTAGTTTGGCATTCTGTTTAAAAGTTAAGAACAATCAAAATATGATGGGGTGTGCGGGGGTGTGAAATCATACCTTGGAAGTGATCCCAGATCTCCACATGCACAGTTTATGTGTGGACACATGCGCAGATGCTCGCATGCAATGTGCATTTGCACTCTGATTCCCATAGTGGGGCTTCATGTGGGGTGCGTGCGAGTTGCATGCATAGGTGTACATGCACATTGCAGGTGCTGCACATGAGTTGCTCAGGGCGTCGGATCAGTCCCCTTATGAATAATGGCTCTAAAAACCTTATGTATTGAAAGCTTTCTGAAACGTCAATTTTATATCTGTTCTAGATCTGGGAAAATAGCAAACAAAAAATCCACCTCAGTAAATATTTAATCAATTTTTAAAAACAACAACAACAAAACAACTTGATTCCACAAAGTCTGCTACTTCCTTTTAATTCACTCTAGGTGAAATTCACTGTGTTAGAGTATATTCATATAAGGCCTTGATTCTGCTCTGATATGAGAATGAGTAGAATAGGAAAAGGGAGATACAGTAGAGAAAAAGAATGAGAGGTGTCTTTTAAAATCAATAAATGTATAGTTATTTGATCATAAGAGAAAAGGAAAAAAGAAAACAGATAAGTTGGAGCTTGAGAATGTGCTCCATTTGAGTGAGAATTGGGCATCAGTAAACACACTAGTTATCTGTGTATGCCATGTTCATAGTCCATTGTATTTACAGTAGGGGTGGGAATTTCAGTTTTAACCAAAACAGCCAAAAAATGGTTGTTTCAGTTTAAAAGAGGGCTGCAACAGATAGGCCTCCCAGGTACTCGGATCGAATTCCGAAGTTATGAACACCTGATCCGGGTACTTGGCAGAACTTTGCAACTTTATCCAAGTACCCGTAATTCAGAAGTCGTAACTTCAGACCTTGGTAAACTTTGGAACTCAGGACTTCACAATGGCGGAAGACAAACCCACCACAAAACTGCAACTGCGGGCAGAAAACCCCAGCAATAGTGTAACCACAGCATGGTCTACCACCAGCAGTGCACTCACTTTAAAATCATTAAACCAAGCAGTGCCCAGAAAAACAGGCTAGCAAGAGTGGGACAATCGCTCAAGAAGACAAACCCACCGCAAAAGTGCAACTACGGACAGAAATCCCGTAAAAAACCCCAGCAGTACTAAGTCTACCCACAGCATGCCCCACCATCAACAGTGCACCCACTTTTGCATTGCCAACCAAGCACTGCCCAGAAAAGCAGGCTAGCAAAAGTGGGACAATCACTCAAGAAGACAAACCCACAGAAGTGCAACTGTGGGAAAAATCCCCCAAAATCCAGCATTAGTGTACCCACAGTATGCCCCACCATCAGCAGTGCACCCACTTTAAAATCATTAACCAACCAAGCCCTCAAGGGTGCTGCCAACTTGCTAACAGGCAGTGCAAGCAGCAGCAGCAGACAGCACCCAAACTTTACATATATTTGGTACTGGTGGCAACCACGGCATTACCCCTAGTATATGGACAGCCCAGGCCAGGCGAAGTGGAGCTAGGCAGAGCCCTCCGGCTGTCATGGTGCCAACTTCAGTACAAGCAGCAGGAAGCAGGCACCCATTTATTTTTTTAAAAGGCATGGCATTGGTGTGGTACTGGTAACTTGGACAGCTCAGGCCAGGGGAAATGGAGCAAGTCAGAGATCGCTCTAGCCGCCATGGTTCCTGCCAAACAGTAGGCAGCAGCAGTGTGGCACCCACTTATTTTTTTATTTTTTAAAAATAATCATGACATGGCACTGAAAACAAAAACAACTAACCCCTGTTCCCCAGCATTGTTCTTATGGACAGGAAAGGACAGACAGACAGACAGACTTGCAGATTAGCCGTGTAGCTTGCACAGCCAAATTCAACAAAGGGTATTTTCAGACATTACGGGCCTCCGTTTTGACACAGTGAACCACCTGTCGTGGCGGAGAGCCCGTAATGTCTGAAGGGGGTCATGCCAGATGTTCACCACAGTGAACACCTAGCGGGAATCCCTTGAACCACGGTTCTGGAGGTGAGGCCGGCCTCAACCCCAGAACTGTGGTTACTCTGATCACGGCTGGGAATTGGCGGCTCTTAACGTCTGTTACCACCACCGCTTCCCAGCCGTGGTCCCGGCCATGGGCCAGGATCGGGCGCAGCAGCCAGATTGGCTGCTGCACCCACCCGTCTCCAGGAGGGTGGGCGGTCAGGGGAGCGTGGGGGGGCGGGGCCGTGAGACTGCATGTTGCGCCCCCCGGCCCCGCCCCCTCCCCGGTCCCTCAATGGAATCAGGCCAGCACGTCTGTTGCCTGGCCAGCCTAATTCCACTCGGGGGTGTAGACGTGACCACAGGCTGTGTCAAAACGGAGACCCATTACGTCTGAAAATACCCAAAGAGAATGGGAAATGGCTGTGCAGCCACTTTTATTTTCCCCTATCAGCCAATCAAAGCTTGCCATCTGACTTGCCACTAGCCAATCAAAACGTGCCATCTGGCTTATCCATCAACTCCCACACTCCCTCCATCCTAACAAAATATGGCAACAGGTTTGATATCCTAGAGGCTAGGGGGTCATCAACCATTCTTTATTGTTTCATGTGCACAGTGGCACCAATACTCGATGAGGGCTTCCAAAGTTTTCCGGGGACCAGCCACGGTACTCAGAACTTCGGACTTTGAAAATTCAGAACCAAGGACCAGAGTCCTCAGTGGACTCCAAAGTTTTCAGAATATTGAGTTTCAGCTCTAAAACCTGAGGGTCCAAAAATCGGACAGTTACAGTTCCTGATTTTTGGTTCTCTATCTTTCCAATTAAATCAATGGGGAAATCTCCCCATTGACTTCAATGAGAGGGGGAACCAAGGTCCAGCCTCCCCCATTTCCCGGGGCCCACTACCGGCCTGACTTTCCAGTAACAAGTGGGGGAGAGATGTTGGGATGGTCACAGCACAGAATGAGGATATTTGGTTGACATTTCTGCTGGCCAATTGGCATCACAAACCAATCTTATACCACAGTGACACATAAGAGAATCCCTGTCATAGGCTCCTTCTCTGCATATGCTATATATATATATATATATATATATATTAGCCATATATATATATGGCTGAAACGTGGAAGAATTGTACCTCCAATAGAAGGCATTAAGTGTACCAAATTCCAAAAAGATTGGATAAAGAAATCCAATTTTATAAGCAGTTGAAGTACATTATTTTGCAAAAATCTTCATATACATTCTTAGCTGTAACATCTTTGCCTTATATTTAATGTAGATGAAACTTGTCAGGTGTATACCCCTTCCCATATTTACTATATATATATTTAAAAGGTTATAGACTAAAATATGTTTTCCATTGAAACCAATGGAAAATGAAAGCAAAAATGAAAACGACAATTTGATGTTTATAAAAACAAAAAAATGACAGATTTAAATAATGAAAATGAAAATGACATGGGCCCCTGGTGCACACCTCTAGTTTTCACCTTTCTCCTCTCTGTGCTCTCCTTGGTGAGCTCTGCCGTAATCCTCCCTTCAGTTCCTCTTCTCTCTGTCTGGTCCCTTAATATAGGGTGTTTTTAAACTAGCAAGATGATGGAGGAGGGCGGGATCTGTGACTGCAGCATGATTCTACCACAGAGCACCCACACAGGTGGAGTGCATGGGGATCAATTCTAATGGGCAGCTACCATGGCCACAAAGGCAGCTGCCATGCACTTGCCCTGCCATGGACCATGGGGGAGGGAAAAGCATGCTGGACAGCCTTTGCAAGTGACATGTCCCGGGCATGAGCACTGGGAAATCTGGGCTTCAGCACTCCCAGACAGTTCTCGTGACATGCAAAAACCACTTCCCCTGCCCACAGTGCCTGTGAGCAGCAGATTTCTCTGCTGGCATGGCTAGTAGCTGCCATTCATATGGGCAGGGGCTCCATGCCTCCCTGTTGCCATGTATCCATTTGGCCTGCCCTACACAGAGCTCTCTGGAGTTCCCAGCAGTGCTCTGTGTTCCATGCTGCCTGGAATTGCCTCCTGAAACTTTGTGTATGCTGCTACCATTGAGCCCTCCAGTTCACAAATGTTGTGGTTCCCCTGCCATGGGCATGAGTGGATGCTTTGTGGTTCACGGGAGCACACATCTGGCTCCTGGGTGGCCATGTGGGGTAGCATCTCTTTTGAAAGCTCCCATAGGCTTACTCCTGCTTCACTGCCTCTGTGGGTTTGTTCCCTGATGGCATTTCCTAGTCTTGCTTCCCTTCCGCGCTAGGTGCTGCCTTGGCCTCAGCATTTCCCTCCTTCCTGGCTGTGGCATTTATATCCTCTGTTTCTTTCCTGTGTTTGCCCTTATCATTCTTGTGTGTGAGGACTCTGAGTCCTGTTCCTCCCTCTTAGCCTTGAGTGACTATGGTCTTACTTCTCTACCTACCTCTGAATGACTTACTTGGTCCTCTGAAGTATTACCACCTTGCTCCCTCTTCATAATATTGTTTGTCTGCCCCAAGAGCTTGTGTGTTGCCTTCTTCTTACTAGTGTTTGTTTCCAACAGTCCTCTGTGTGTGTGTGATTGCCTTTCTACCCAGTGTTGTTTCCTTTCTGGTCTGGTGTGTTGCACTCCTCCTGTCCGGGATTGCTTCCCGAACTTTTGTGTGCACTGCTACCCTTGCCCCCTCCAGTTCCCAAATGTTGCAATTCCCCTTCCAGCTTCTGCTTCCTAGCCCTGTGTGTCCTTCCCCTGGGGGGTTGCCAACCCCCATTCAGTACTGTCTTCCTTTAGTCTGTGGCTGCTTTTTGACGAACAGGTCACAGTTGTGTGACCTGCTTACGTGATTTTTTAAAATCCCAAGAGGTGGGATTTAGACATGATGCATTGTGCATTCATGTGCATTCAAAGTGGTCATGCATTGTTTAAAGACCGCAAACTAAATACCTCCATGTGTGAGGTATTTATTTATTTATATTTCTTAGCCGCCCCCTCATGCCCATGGCATCTCGGGGTAGCTTACAACATAAAAAATAACAATAGTTTAAAACAGCAATGGAACACAAATATTAAAATATCTAAAACTCCTTTTAAAAACAACCCCCCCCCAAAAAATTTTTTTATCCCAGCCCACCCTCCTCTCCTCCAAAGGCCTGGGAGAACAGCCAGGTTTTGCAGGCCCGGCGTAAAGCCAACAAACTTGGGGCCAGACAGTTCATGGTCTCTAAACAACACGCGGCCACTTTGAACATGCAACGCGTCACGTCTAATCCCGCCTTGCGCTATTTTGAAAAATCACGTGAGCGGGTCGCGCAACTGCAACCTGCTAGTCTAAAAGCAGCCTGTGTGTCACATCCCTCCTCTTAGTACTCGGTCTCCATTTAGCCCTTGTGGGTCGCACTTCCCCTGCTATTGTTACTTTCCTCTAGCCCTTGTATGGGTCACAATCCTCTCCCCCTTATAGTGCCATCTCCTCTGAGTAGTCCCCTGTCAGGGTGGTCTATCTTGGCTGCCTCTCTCCCTTGATGTTCCTCCTTCAGGATCTCAGCTTTCTCGTATCTCCACCTTTTCCATGGTTCAGTGTCTCCCTATCTCTTTGGAGCCCTTATTCATGACCGCCCATGCCCGTTTTTTCTCCCTCCCGTCCCCTCTCTCTCTCTCTCTCTCTCTCTTCTGTGACTATTGTGCCTCCTAGGGCATTCAGAAGGTCAGCTCATAGTCCCAGTGATTCTCAATGGCTTTGTCTATCTCTAGGGGCTAGCCAAGTAAGATCCTAATTCCTGAGGTATACTAAGCACCACTTCTCTGGGCTTGCAGGGCTAAAGTTCTGCTAATAGACCTCCTACTCCCTGTTCCTCTTCCCATATCGCTGACAATATGAAAATAAATTTGTTATGTCTGTTAAACTAAGACAATTTCAAATTTGTTATGTCTAAACATTTCCTAAACTTCTTTCCTTCTTTTCCCTGAGATATTCAGATTGCCATTAGTATGTTCAGATCCTTCTACAGTCAGTGCTTAATTGTTTTTTAAAAAGAGAGAAATAACAGAGGTGCAAGGGCTCAAGCCTACCAGGACGTCTTACCCTTAAACCCTGGATGCATGGAGGGTATTCAGATGAGCTGGTGGAGCTACCCTTTCAAACGTCACCACTCCATCTGCCAAAACACTCACTGCCAGACAGCGGATAAGTGGCAGTAGTAGTACCCTTCTTGCCCATCCATGGCCACCCCAACCTCAGTGCTATCAAAGGAGAGTCTGAGGCTGGTGCTAGTGCAGGTGGGTGTGGAGGGGGCTGTTGTTCCTAAGGAATTTTAACTATCAGCTGTTTGGCTTTGGGGGTGTTTTGCTTCAGCTGATGGGTGACAGCAGCATCACAAGTTCCCAGTGCTAGCCCCATCAAAGCTTATCTGTGCAGCAGTGGCATGATGTGGGAAAAGGTGCCAGGGATGAGCCCTGGTACAAATAGAGAGCCCAGGAAACCCCTGGCACAAATTAAGATCTGCTTCTCTCATATGTAGAAGTTAGCTATCATCTACTTGAGAAATAGAAATTCTGTCTCATGGCTTCAGTGACCAATCACACAGCTATTATCTAGACCTTTTTACATCTCTTATGAGCAACAGGTATGTTTGCTGAAATTGTTCTGTGTTCGTGGCTGGTTAAAAAGACCTAAATTCAATGAATAAATAGTTTAGTGTGAATAATTTCCCCTATTATAGTCCTTTCTTAACTTTCGCGAGTAGTATACTCTGGAGAAGAACCTTGCTGCTGTATATCAACATAGCTACACTGAATTTAAATGATGGAAGTGTTTTACATCAGCTGAGGTCCGGCTCCTTTGGGTGGCTTTTACTGAACACCATTTACCAGTAGAATAAAATTAATCATAATATTTACAAGTTTGCACATCAAACACAGCATCACTTGGGGTCACTTGGTGTTTCCATGGTAAATCACCATTTGCATTTTGATACATTAGCTGTTTAAACTTGAATCCATCTGGAATTTTGCATGCCAGCTATCAATAATCCTGCTGTGAACTTTTCTGCTACTGTTTGTTTCACATGGTGAAAAAATTCTAGTCAACTTTTTAAAATTAATGAATAGTACAACGATAGTTTTCCAATTTGTCTTTATTTTACTGTCCATATTGCTGCTATATATGGATGAACACTATTTTTCCATATGGCACATTCATATCTATGCCTTCTTCCCAGCTGTCATTTATACATATACTCTGCTCTCCCCTGGCATGTTAAACATTCATCCAGGGACTTCCTTGGCTTACACAACCTCCACAACACTCTAATTGACACCATACCGGGGAATCCGAGTGCACTGTCCCACAGCCCCTTGTCTAGAATATCCCTTGTAGGTTTTTCTTTACACAAAGCCCTACAATTGAGATCTGCAACAGCAACAAAGACAATGCAAAGTATATCAAACAACAGTCAATTGCGACGCCATACGCAGATGCCGAAACTTTGGCCATTACATGGATACCCACTCCCCCCACTCAGTGTTTGGGTGGGTGTACGGGGGTGGGGGGGCCTCCATGAAAACAGCTGGCAGCGGGTGGGTGGGTGGGATAGGTGTCTGCTCGGTGTTTGTCCATTTGAACATCGAGCGGGATGGGTGGGGGTGCGTGCGCGGTCCTGTGCAACACCCATCTCCACCCATCACCCACCCACAGAGCCTTCCGGAAAACTGGAGGAGGCTCCATGGGTGGAGGTGGGTAGAGATGGGTGTGTGTCTGTGTAAAAGGACACACACACACCTACACACACCATGGCAAAACATCCATCCCCCCACCCACCTCCATCCATGTGAAAAGGGCCATAGTTTGGGGTCCTGCTCACAATTAGCGGACAGGGTGGGTGGGATGACGAAGGGGTTTTAGGGGATTTAAATGTATTTTATGGTATTTTATATTTTTAATGTTGTTAGCTGCCCTGAGTCTGAGGAGAAGTGCAGGTTGTAACAAATAAATTTTAAAAATAAATATTTAACAAAAGGTTACACATTTTTATTAAACATGAAACTAGATCAGAGGTTTTGGAAACTGCATTTCAGCAAGAGCAGTTTGTATGCTACTCATGTTTTTTATGGTGGTAGCTCATATTTAGCATTTTACATCACCATTACCTCCTAGAGTGCTTCCAATTTTTTTTAGCTGTTTCCAAATGGCATGTGTTATATCACAATGCAGAATTCATATTAGTACAGCTGGTAGATTTTAAAAAGTCTTGGTAAATGTGTCTTGTAATGGGTAATATTGTTGTCAGTTTCTAGGAGATATGTTTTGCTGCTCTTTTCAGCGGGGGAAGGTATAATACACAAAGAAAGTACACGTGCTGCTGCAAAAGGATATTCAGCACTTAAAAAGCACAGGTTCTTCATCTCTGCTGCTGTGTCCCTGAACTGAGTTATGAGCATTATAGGTGAAACAAATAGTGGATTTGCTGTTTGTGAATATTATTAACATTTTTGAATAGTCCTCTGAATATCCAAACAACATTCAGATTCAAAACCAAAACGGATATTTGCATGTCTGCTTATTCATATATTCCAGTTTGGTTACTTTATTTTCGCATTTAGGTTATTTGGTATTCCAATTACTTTTATTTCATATTGCATGCACAATAGTGCTATGATGCTGAAACAAAGTAACCCAAACACTGAAATGACTGACCCGAAATACCAAAATAAAAATAAAATGGGAATCACTAAAACGAATATCCAATGAAACAGGAAATAATAGTGCTTTGTAAATCACTGTCATCCATGCTTTCATCACCTCGAGTCTGGATTACTGTAATGTAATCGAGCGGGATGGGTGGGGGTGCATGCACGCTCCTGCGCAACACCCATCTCCACCCATCACCCACCCACCCACGGAGCCCTCCGGAAAACTGGAGGAGGCTCCATGGGTGGAGGTAGGTAGAGATGGGTAGTGGTGGGTGTGTGTCTGTGTAAAAGGACACACACACACACACACCTACACACACCATGGCAAAACACCCATCCCCCCACCCACCTCCATCCATGTGAAAAGGATTCTGCCCTTGATGACTGTTCAGAAGCTGCAGCTGGTGCAGAATGCAGTAGCCCAGCTCCTTCCAGGAACATAAGAACATAAGTAGTGTCATACTGAGTCAGACCAATGGTCTATCAAGCCCAGTATCCTGTCCTCCAACAGTAGCCAATATTGATCACATGGTAGAAAAACCAACAGTCACAATGGACAATCCATTCCCCGTTGTTCACTCCCAGCTCCCAACAGTAAGAAGTTCATCACGTAAGCTACTTGGTTAATAGCCATTAATGGACCTACTCTCCAATAATGTACCCAGTCCTTTTTTAAACCCAGCTATACTACTGGCCTTGACAACGTCCGCTGACAACAAATTCCGTAAGTTAATTATGAGTTGAGTGAAAAAGTACTTCCTTTTATTTGTTTTAAATCTGCCAGCAGCTAGTTTCATGGCGTGTCCCCTAGTTCTAGTAGTATGTGAGAGGGTAAATAACCGTTCTCTATCTACTCGTTCCACACAACTCAAGATTTTATAAACCATCATGTTTCCTCTTCTCTAAGCTGAAAAGTCCCAGCTTGTCAAGCCTCTCTTTGTACGGAAGCCGTTCCATACCCTTTTCCATCCTCAATGCTCTTCTCTGTACCTTTTCTAGTTCAGCTATGTCTTTTTTGAGATGGGGCGACCAGAACTGCACACGATATTCCAGGTACGGTCACACCATTGATTTGTATAGAGGCATTATGACATCCTCAGTTTTATTCTCTATCTCTTTGCGAATAACTCCTAACGTTCTGTTTGCTTTTTTGACTGCTGCTGCACACTGGGCTGAGGATATTGTCCACAGTCACGCCCAGATCCTTTTCCTGAGTGGTAATGCCTAGCTTAGTACCCAACATTGTGTACTCATAGTTTGGATTATTTTTCCCTACGTGCATCACTTTGCACTTGCCCACATTAAATCTCATCTGCTATTTAGATGCCCAGGCACCCAGTTTCATAAGATCCTGTTGCAGTTCTTCACAGTCTACTCATGTTTTAACTATCTTGAATAACTTGGTGTCCTCTGCCAATTTTATCACCTCACTCTTAATGCCCTTTTCCAGATCATTAATGAATACATTCAACAGCACCGGTCCCAATACAGATCCCTGGGGCACACCACTTTTTACATCTCTCCATTGTGAAAACTGTCCATTTAGTCTTACTCTTTGCTTCCTATCCTTTAACCAGTTACTGATCCATTGTAAGACACTGCCTCCTATCCCATGACTTTTTAATTTTCTCAAGAGTCTTTTATGTGGGACCTTATCAAATGCTTTCTGGAAATTCAGGTACACCATATCTACCAGGTCTCCCTTGTCCACATGCTTATTTACATCCTTGAGGCATGCAGGCCCTTACTTATCACCTTCAACAATCTGGGACCCACAGGCCCATTGGGAGGGCATACAATTCTAGCCCTTCTGCAGGGTGCAGACCCAAGCAAATCTGGTCTGTGCAATCCCCACAACAGGGTTAAACCAAGTCCCAGAGTCTCATCTCCTGGCTCTGCAATAGTTCTTCAATCAAGGCTCAGGATCAGTTCTGACCTTTAACAAAATCCTAGCCCTTCTAGAGAGCTCAGGCACAGACTAATCTGGCCCCTGCGCTTAACTGGATACCATAGCCCTTCCAGGCAACTCACAATTCTGAAGATTCCCTGCTCTCTCCCGGTTGCCTCAGCTCTCCCGGCTCTGCTCAGTCCAGGGCTGTCACAAGTGGATCAGGTCTCAGCTACCCCTCTCCACAGGTCCTCCTCTGGCAATTTTCACAGTGCAGTGCAGCAGCACTACTCCTGCTGAAGAGAACCCTCCATCCAGTGGCTCCACAGATGCCGCTTGACGTCCTACTTCCGGTCTCTCTCACCCTCTGACAGTCTGTCAGCGGCAGGGTTTAAATCAAGTGCCACGCCGCCTCAGCTGTCAGTGATCAGCCAATCAAGGCAGCCACTCTATTACTGCGGTTCAACCTTGTCAATATCGTAAGCGGCTTTCCCAGTCAGTTAATCAGTGCCGCAGCAACTTGGTGCTTTATTTAAGGGGCTTCCGGCTGCTTTGGGAAAGTTTACAATAATGTTTCTTTTTGGAACAGGGCTGGCATTAGCCACCCTGTTACAGACCACCTTTCCTATCATCCCTGTTGCAGGTTCTGTGACCTGGCAGAAGCACCTTCCTGTGGGTTCCATCTGCCACTCTCGTCCATACGACGGAGGCATGTAGCGGGGCATTCTCAGTTCCTGCCCCAATGTTTTGGAACTCCCTCCCTTTGGAGGTTCTGAGCCTGAACATCTTTTGGAGACAGTCTAAGACTTTTCTTTTTAGTGGCAGGGATAGGGATTGGGGTTGTTGTGTGGTTGGAGTTGGACTTGGTAGGATTTTTTTTTTTTTGCTGGATTCTATTTTAATGTCTTTTAATTTTATTGTATGTGTTTTGTGAGCTGTCCTGAGCTTTTAGGGAAGGGTAGGGTAAGAATATAAATAGATTTTTTTTTAAAAAAACAACCCAATAATAAAGTGGATGAATTTGCCAGCTATGATATTTGCTGCGGCTATTCATTTTAGCTCTCTGACTTGCAGGCTGTCTGACAGGAATGGCAGTTGTACAGATATGATAGCCCCTCTCTATTCCATTGCAGCTTTTGTGAATTTGCAACACTGACAAAGATGAGCTTTCACCATAGGCATCACTTGTCTTTCCAGATGTACCGGCAAGAGGAATTATTTAATTCTGTCTTTCAGGATAAATATTTTGGTACATTAATGGAGCTTTTCAAAGCACAGAGTGGTTACATATGTATGTATTTCCACCTCCCAAGCTGTGATTCTTTGGCAGTTCCCAAGTGCATTAAGAAAAAGCACAGGATCAATTTAGAAAAATAAGAAGGTTCATCTTCATCCTTTTTCTGTTTTTAATCCAAACCCATGGTTTAAAATTTCAGAATCATTACCTGATTATTATTATTATTATTATAAACATTTATATAGCGCCAGTCATATACTTGGCACCGTACAGAACACAGAAATGGACGCAAACCCTGCCTGTGGCTTACAATCTAAAAGACAAAGAGGGGGAGACAGGGAGAGGAGACAGTGGGAGAGACAGGGGAGAAGACAAGCAAATATTCAAGCGGATGCAAAGTCTCAGGTGTGTGTGCTTGGCTTGGTTACAATCAGGTTGGTTGCAGCAGTCTGCAGAGGAGGGCAGACAGTAAGTATATGGGTAATGACTAGCAGGCATTGGGAAAGGCGGCGAGGAAAAAGTGGGTCTTGAGGAGGGATTTGAAGGAGCAGAGGGAGGGGACAAGGTGGATGTGGGTAGGGAGGGAGTTCCAGGCATGGGGTGCAGCGAGGGAAAAGGGTCGAAGGCGGTTAGGTGAGCAGGAGAAATGAAGGAGAGTGAGGGAGGGGACAGAGGAAGAGCAGAGAGCACGTGCAGGAGTGCATAGGGAGATTAGGTCCAAGAGGTAAGGGGGAGCTTGGTCGTGGAGCGATTTGAATGTGAAAACCAGGAGTTTAAAGAGGATACGTTCAGGAATGGGGAGCCAGTGAAGAGAGAAGAGGAGAGGCTGCACATGGTCAAAGTGACGGGCAGAGTGAATGACCTTGGCAGCGGAGTTTTGGATTGCGATAAGGGGGTACAGGTGAGAGCGAGGGAAGCCAGCAAGGAGGAGGTTGCAGTAACCGAGGCGAGAGATAACCATGGCATGAACAAGGGTTTTGGCCGAGGAGGTAGAGAGAAAGGGGCGGATCCGAGCAATGTTATGGAGTGCAAATTGGCAGGATTTGGCAACAGAGTCAATGTAAGGTTTAAAAGATAGGTGCAT
Organism: Sphenodon punctatus; assembly: GCA_003113815.1. Classification (NCBI taxonomy): domain Eukaryota; kingdom Metazoa; phylum Chordata; class Lepidosauria; order Sphenodontia; family Sphenodontidae; genus Sphenodon; species Sphenodon punctatus. The sequence continues at coordinate 510,452 of QEPC01015185.1, forward strand.
GTCAAAGATGAAGCCCAAGCTGCGGGCTTGGAGAACAGGATGGATGGTGACTCCCTTGATGCAGATGGGCAGGTTAGAGGGAGAGGAAGAGGAGGGAGGAAAAATTAGGAGTTTGGTCTTGGCCATGTTGAGCTTGAGTTGACGTCAGGACATCCAGGCGGAGATATCAGAGAGGCAGTTGACAAGGCGTGAGCGGACAGAAGAGGAGAGAGAGGGGGTAGAAAGATAGAGTTGGGTGTCATCAGCGGAGAGATGATATTGGAATCCGTGGGAGGCAATAATTTTGCCAAGGGACAGGGTGTAAATAGAGAAGAGGAGAGGGCCAAGGACAGAGCCTTGGGGGACCCCAATCAAAAGGGGGAGGGAGGAGGTGCTCGACTCAGGGAGCGAGACTTTAAAGGAGCGGTCAGAGAGGTAGGAGGAGAACCAGTCAAGGACAAGGACAGTGGCTTTTAAGCCACTGAAGCCCAAAGAGTAAAGCGAGTCCAGTAGAAGCAAGTGGTCAACAGTGTCAAAGGCAGCAGAGAGGTCAAGGAGGACAAGAATGGAGTAGAGGCGCTTAGATTTAGTGACAAGTAGATCATTGGTGATCTTGGGCAGGGCAGTTTAAGTAGAGTGGAGGGGGCGGAAGCCGGATTGGAGAGGGTCCAAGGAGGAGTTGGCAGAGAAGGAGGTCCAGGCAGCGGGAGTAGACAGCACGTTTCAGAAGCTTTGAGGCAAAGGGAAGGAGGGAGACTGGCCGGTAACTAGAGGGGACAGATGGGTCCAGGGTGGGCTTTTTGAGAATGAGTGAGACAGTGGCATGCTTGAAGGCAGATTGATCAGGATCCAGCTTCATTAACAATCAATGTTGTTTAATCTGTGAGCTGCCAATGTAGTTGTGTTTTTTTGGAAACAATGCAGTTTATCAAAGTGGGCCAAAGAGTCTGAAGACCAAAATGTTTTGTGAAACAATTAGCTGTGGAACATGATCCCATAAATTAACTAAATCCACTTTGGTGCTGTTAGAACATATTGTCAAGCTCACCCTTTGGTAATACTTTTCCACCATGGTTATAATGGCAGACTTAAGAACTTTAATTCAAGGGGAAAAAATAGTAATAAAGAGACCGCTCTAGAAGTTTAGGGTAGAACTAGGGCTGAAACAAGTTTGTTTCATTTCTTTTTTTGTTCTTGCCAAGAATGTTGGTTCTTGGTTAGTTCTGGGAACCAAGAATAAATCAAGAACCATCAGCATCTTGGATTAATTTTGACAGGAATAACACAAAAAACTCACCAAGAAATATTGCAAAAATGGTTGCTGGGCCGTTCTGTGCATATGCACCCCTTTCCAAAATGGTGGCAACACTCCCACTGCCATTTTGGGGAAGGGATGCACATGTGGAGAATGACCACCGGTGACCATTTTACATATGTGCAGTGGTTTTTAAAAAATTATTTTTTATCAACAAATACTGAGAATTTGTACTGAAACTAGGATCTTTTCAAGATCTCACTCCCAGTTCTCAGATTCTCTGAATTTCTCACAAGAAGCTAAAATGCTTCTTGTTTCAGCCTCAGATGGGACTCATAATAATCTAATTAATTTTATTAGATTATTATAATCTAATAATCATATTATTATTAGCTTCAACTACTTCTGTCTAGGCAGCTTCAAGTACTTTGATGTGACTGGTGTTATAGAAAGTGTTGAAAGCCATATTATCACATTATTGAGGTTTAAAACTCAGTGTCCACTATTGATGGACACTGGCAATACGAAAGATGGTAGAGCTTGTGCTGTCTAAGGCATAGTAGATAAGCTTTAGGAAGAACATGGATTTGACATGAATCCCACCTATAAATGGGAGTTCTGCCCTTTTAGTTTATTTTTAGTATTTTAATGTTTAATGATGTTTTATGTGTGTTTTTATTATCTTTTTATCTATGTATTTTGTAAGCCGCCCCAAACTGCTCTGTGAGCAGGAAGGGGCGGGGTAGAAAAATGGTAAATAAACAAATAATAAGCTGGGTGAATGGGGGAGAGCTGAAAACAAAAATTATGCAAAGTCATCATATTCATAAAGGTTACAGAGGTTGCTATAGACATAAATAAGCTCTGCTAGTATTTTGCAACCTGCAAAAGGGAGGATTCTGTTTCTCCCACAATCAGAGAATTCCTCTATGTAAAACATGTTTACTCAGGCCTTGCAGAGAAGAGAGAGTTTTAAGTCTTAATTGATTTGGGAGGGGGGGTTGGATAAAAAGAAACCAATAGCTACCCTTCATTTATGCTGAATATGAGTGAAAGTTGTATTCATAAATCAGTGCAATGGTTATTCCTTCCCATCTAAGATCTTTCATACATTCAATGTCATTTGAAGTCAGGTATTCTAAATAAAATAACTGCAAGAGGCAGGAAAGGTTGCAATCTAAATTACCAGGGAAACTTATGCATGAATCAGCATTAATTACTGCAGTATTGGGGGTCATCTGTAATCCCATTGTCAGGGTTTGTGTTCAGCACAATTATCATGCTATGCTAAGCACAAGCAGAGTAATCTCATTTCACAAAATGAAGTACTTGGAGGAAGAGGCAACTGCAGATGTCTAACACAGATTTGTTTCTTGCATGTCCTCAATTTGAAAACTGTTTCATCTGATCATGTTTTGTGGAGTTATGCTAATAGGATAAATGAAAGCAATGTCTTCACACTGTAGAAAGATGCCATGTCACTTTCAATCCAGAGACAGTGTGGTCGCCATGTAGGTCCCAAGTGACAGGGAGACAAAGAGGCTTGAATTATATTTTTCATTGGACCAACTGTTGGTGGAAGCTTTTAGGCCACACAGGGCCATTCCTTGGGCATGTAGCACAGCCAGTAGAAATATATAAACTGAGCAAATGTGGACATATTCATGTCTAATTAGTAAACAGTGACATATATTTTCTGAGCAAATGTAAAAAACAGAACATTGTTCCAACTGAACATATATACCTGCTCTACACTTGCTCAGTTTATATATTTCTGCTGGCTATGCTACATGCCTGAGGAAGGACCCTGTGTGGCCCGAAAGCTTGCTTATTTCCACCAACAGTTCATCCAATAAAAGCGATCATTTGAACCACTATGTCTCCTTGTCACTTTCAGTGACATGAAATCCTCATTTACCTGGGTCTAATATACACATTCTGGAGCATCATTTAAAGTATCTGGAAGTTCTACTGTTCTTATATGAGTTAATATTAACTAGATTCACAAAGACAGGTTTGTCCAGGGGGAAAAAACATTTACCCTTTTAATTTCTATAAGGATTGGTGTGTTTTAAATGGTTTAAAATAAAGGTTTGTGTAAATTTTAAAACAATGGATATTAATGGCCATCAGGAAGGAATTCACTTAAACTACATTTGGTAGAAATAAGGAGGTGCATGCTTGTTTGCTGGTGAACAAGCAACAAATGATAATGGAATCTTAACTATCAGATATTTTAGGGCAAGTGTGTGAGACCTCTGACCCATGAGCAAAATCCTCCCCATAGTGGTTTTTATTCAGCCCCTTTCCTGGTCCTGGATCTGGCCCAAGGATCCAGTCCTTACTCTCAAGCTCTGAAAGGGTGAATTCAGAGGAAGCAGAAATTATGACATCCGTTCGAGGATAGAGGAAGGATCCATGATCTTCACCCTCTCCTTCTTTTTCCACCCTGAGTACATCCCTTGGGCACCCCAGCTCCTATGCAGCCCATCAGGGGCAGATTGACCATAGGAAGTACAGGGAAAAATCCCGATGGGCTGCTGGATCCTGGGGCAGGTCCAGGTCAAACAAGGGCCTGTGCCTGTGGAGCTGGGCTGAGCTAGGCCAGCCCAGAGTGGCAGCTGCCAGCCAGCCCATCAGAGCCATGTGCCGGCTTGGCTTCCCACTCCCCTCACCCCCCAGGCTGCAATAGGTGGGTGTGGGACCACCAGTCCCCCTGCCTCCCTTCCCAGCCTGAGATTACTCTGGCAGCAGCAGTGCCACTGCGACAGCTTCTTGCATGCAGTAGCATGCTCTTCAGCCACTCCTTCTGGACACTTCCTGGATCCTCCCAACAGGGCCTCCAAGAATGATGAGGTTGGATGACGTCATCTGGCCGCACCACTCTGGAAAGCCCTGTTGGGAGGGTCTGCAAAGAAGTGTCCATAACAGGAAGTTAAGAGTGGCCAAGTGCAAGAAGTTGCTGGCTGGGGTTGGGGGAGTAGTCCAGACAAAGGGAGATGCCCAGGAGTTGGGGACTCTGCCTCCCTTGGCCCCACCCCCAAAGCTGGCCTTCGACCTGCTCCAGGAGATGAGCCAACTCATTTCCTGGAGCAGGTCCCCCCACTGGGGGGATGATTTGGGAGGGGGGGAAAGGGGCTAGGGGCTGGTTTGGTGAGGGTTTGGTGGGACGGGACTGCCGGGGGAGGGTTAAGGGGAAAAGGGGCTCCTGGGGGGATGGTTTAGAGGGAAGGGGCTGGGATACAATTTGCTTTGACAAGTATTTGCAGAAAGGTTAATGAAAAAAGGCACAAATGCCTACATAATGTGTACAGTTTAATTTGAAAGAACATTTTCAAATGCTGTTTTTCTACCTAGCTTCTGAGTGTTTTCTGTAATCTGGGATAGCTTTTAAGGTACTTCGGCCATTACATTGCCTGCTGGTGGTTATTGGAGACAGGTCCCTGCCCAATGGGCTTACAACCTAAGAAGAACAAGCCCTGGTTGCCCCCATGCACACTGGATTCACTTGGCTATTTTTTCTTTTCTTTTCTTTTCTTTTTTTTATGGAGAGAGAGCGAGAGAGACTCAGACTCAGAGATTTGGGTTGTCTGGTTTTACCCTGGGCAGATTTGGGGATAGAAGGAAAGGTTTCTGAGTGCTTTGTGCCCCCTGTTTGCCCCCATGCACTCTGGGCTCACTTGACTGAGGCTCTGTTGTTGTTTGCTAGAACAGAGAACTGCTATCCTTGTGTGCTTGTTCGATTCCATTGATTATGATCATGTGTGTAATTTTGGGGTTGGCTCTGCCTACCATGGGGCCCACCGACTGGGGCCCGCTTTCAGAATATTTTCCAGAGCCGCTTTAAATTCCGCCCCTGCAGCCCATTATGATTGAATTAATTTTCAAAGTTGCCCAAAGAAGGGAAAAGATTATCCACCCCTGGTTTAGGTCAATAGTGTCTACTGCCTCTAGCTTTTAATTTGATTCTTAATACCTAGATCATAGGTTTCAAAAGTATGGGTCACAAAACCCCAGGAGACCCATTCTGCTAATGGGGTCATGATCTTGATTGATGCTTCATGTACTTTGCATACCTTTGTTGCTTTCTCAAGTTGTAGAATTATATTTAAGTCTCAAATGGAGTCGCATAGATGAAAAATATGGGAACTGCTGCTCTGAGGCAAAACCGTAAAAGGCATCACCATTTTACTCATTATTTCAAATGGTGATATCTAAAGTCCTTCTAAAGCTACATTATATCTTCCTTGCAATATATTAAAACAGACCTTCTGTAAACATCTCCAATCCATCAGCATCCAAAACAACGTCACAGTTTGATGTTTTTTAGAGTAGGAGTTGCACTGATTCCTAAGCGTTACTGATTCTATTAATAATGTGTTTTGTTGGTATAGCTTTATATCTGTGACATCTGCACATAGTCTTTGTGGTTGTGTTTATTTTTAATGAGTACAGGAGAAGGATCAGTGGTACTGCACTCAGTGTACACCAACTGTCTGTAAGTGGGATTAACAAATACAGATGGAGTTGATATTTTGCCAGTTATTGAAATAAAAAGCAACAACTCCAGATGAGAAAATCTTCCTAGATTTATTTTGCCTCATTAACCTGACATGTAACTTTCAAGCTGTTTTGCATCAAACTTTTCTGTCAAACTTCCATGTGCCAGTATTTACTAATAAAGGTGCACGCTTCTTTAATGACAGATTGATTTGAAGATTCATGGCAGTCAAAACATTTACTCTCTTGGAGACTTATTTTTCATCTGTCATCATGAACTCGGTTAAATTAACTATTGTTATAGAAACAAAGATATTCCAGAAGAGAAATAAACAGCTCAATCCTCAGGGTGCCGCGGTTTACCCACTGAGGCACTTTGAGGGCTCGCAGCAGTGGAGTGCTCTGACTTTCAGAGGCATGGTATAGCTTGTACCGGCTCTGCAAAATATTTGTGTCTTCCTAATTTTAAAAGAAAAACCAAGTAGTTCTGTTCAACGAGCAACTGAACGTGGAGCCCAGATTTGTGCTGTATTTCCTCTTCTTTTCATCTTCCTGAATCTCTTCATAATGCCCACATTCTTTCGTCACTCATTTTTTGTCATCTCCTCATCTTCACTGCATTGCTGCTTAGGGATAATGGTATCTGCATCCTTCTGCAGCCTCTGGTATCTGTTGACTAATGCTTTTGAACTTGTCCCTCTCCCTGGTACAAAACTGCTTCTCCTCTTCAAAAAGATAATCTTTGTCGTGTTTATAGTGGTGGTTCTCGTTTATTGTTATTGTTATTAATTTTTAAAATTTATACTTCTCCTCTATCCCAAAAGTGGCTCAGGGCAGTGGATATGCAAGGGTCAGAACAGTATGTGAGGCCCTACTTACCTTGCTGCACTCTGGCCATTTTTAAATGGGCAGGACGAGGGTTGGGGATGGACGGGTGGGTGGTGGGTGCAGTGCCACTGCATGGGCCATGTGTAGGTGGGAGGGTGCCGATGGGTGCACACCCACCCACCTCCATGCACAGAGTAACCTGCCTTGTCGCCGGTTGATACGTGCATGGGGGGGTGGATGTAGATGGGTGAAGGTGTGCGGGTTGTGGGAGTTGCGGGAGTGCATGCCCACACACCTCCGCATTAAATCCAGACACTCCCACACATGGACACTGGGATCCTATTCCCATGATTGGTGTCTATGTGGTGACCATGTGGAGGCCACCTAATAGACGGACACACAGGAACATGCCTGGTGAAGGCTAATGTGGGCTATCATTTCATTTGATTATGCACAAAGTCTTTCAACAGCCCACACTTCTCAGAGACGGTGCTAAGAGCAGTGAAAGCCACACAAGCCCTTTAGGGAGGTGCACAGAATTTTTCATCATTCCTTTCATTTTTATTATTAAAATGTCATTCATTTTTGTAATTCTTTTATTTTTTCGTTTAATTTTGTTTTTGTTTTTCACTGTTTTCAATGGGAAATTCATTCCTGGCTGTAACTACTTCATGTTTCATCTGATTGTACCTCTCATCCAAGGGACCATTCCTGCCAAATTTCATAAGGATTGGATAAAGCAGCCTGATTTATTTTATAAGCAATGTAATTGTTTTGTGATTTTCACACAGATTTCTAGCTGCAATGTTTTTGTTTAACATCAAATTTGGATGGAATTTGGATGAACTGTTCACCTCACCCAAGAAATCATCCCTACCAAATTTCAGAAAGATTGGATAAAGGCTTCTAATTTTATAAGCAATATCGCTTTTTATGATTTTAACAGACGTTACAAATTTCCTTAAATCACTTGCAGGTGTTGCCTCTATTTAAATGATTGGGGTTTTACTAGATACAGAGACCTGCTTTTTGGAGCAGTTGCTAAGAGGGTGAAGAAGACAGGAGGAGGTGAGCAGAGCAGAGGAGGAGCAGGTTCCAGAGGCACTGGCACAGGCTTCAGTCACTGGCACCCAAAAGTCTGAGGGGGATCAATGAGGGAGAGGAGGTGCAGAGTTTTGCTTTTATGAGCACTTGCAGTGAGGCTGAAGACTGCATCACACACGCAAAGCACTGAGCCAGCCTAGGAGCCACACAAGATCTACCCATGGTGGAGTCTGTGCAGCTTGGAAGCAGCTTATATTTGCTCCCCGATGCCCAACCTCAAGTCTCCCAGATTGCTGTGATTGGGTACTGGCAAGTTGGAAGTCTGGGCAGCATCTCCAGAGAATTATTATTATTATTAACAACAAACATTTATATAGCGCCAGCAGTGTACCTGGCACTTTACAAAGTAATAAAATAGACACTGTCCCTGCCCCTAGGGCTTACAATCTGAGAGACAGGAGCTGGGGGAGAGACATTGGAAGGGGAACAGAGGGAGAGACAAGGGGTCTAACATTCATGAAGATGCGAGGTCTCAAGTGCACGTACTTGGCTTGGTTATGATGAGAATGACAGCAGGCAGGTCCATGTTGCAAGGATAAGGGTAAACCGATCGTAGGTATAGGAATAGTGGCTCAGCAGGATAAAGAGTCAGACGGAGCAGAGCGAAAGAGGTGAGTTTTAAGGAGAGATTTGAAGGTATGAAGGGAGGGTGCAAGGCGGATGTTGACAGGGAGGGAGTTCCAGGCATGGGGGGCAGCAAGTGAGAAGGGACGAAGGCGCTTAGGGGAGCAGGGAAGGCGTGGAAGGGTGAGAGAAGGGACAGAGGAGGAGCGAAGTGCATGGACTGGAGTATGGAGGGCGATAAGTGCAGAGAGGTAGGGGGGAGCAAGGTTGTGAAGAGCTTTATAGGTGAAGACTAGGAGCTTGTGCAGGATTCGTTCAGGAAGGGGAAGCCAGTGAATCGAAGAGAGGAGGGGCTGCACATGATCGAAGCGACTGGCGAGGTAGATGACCCTGGCAGCAGAGTTTTGGACAGAGATGAGGGGAGAAAGGTGAGACCGGGGAAGGCCAGTGAGAAGGAGGTTACAGTAAAGATGACCAGAGCATGAACAAGAGTTTTGGCAGACGAGACAGAGAGAAAAGGGCAAATCTTAGCAATGTTATGGAGGGAGAAACGACAGGATTTAGCAATAGAGTTAATGTAGGGTTTAAAAGAAAGGGGTGAGTCAAAGATAAAGCCTAGGCTACGGGCTTGGGGGACAGGCAGGATGGTGACTTCATCAATGAATGAACCTATATCAGGGATTCTCTTATGTTTGTCACAGTGGTACAAGATAGGATTGTGATGCCAACTGGCCAGGAAAAATGTCAATCATGTATCCTCATTCTGTACTATTCCCACCCCAACCCCCTGCTTGTTAATGGTAAGTTGGAAGCATCTGCTCAGGAAAGAGCCAGTAAGGAATTCTCTTAAGTCCTGTGTCACAGTGCTGCAGGATGTGTTTGGGATGCCAGCTGGCCAGTCTGGATGTATCAATCATGTCTCTTGTTTACTGGGATACCTCCCCATCCCCTCTACCTTGCTGCCAAAGCCCTGGTTATGTCCTGAAATGTTTGTCTTTGTTCCCAAATTTTCAGGACTAGTATTTGTATGACTGCTGTTAAAATCACAAATGTTCAATTACTTATAACATTGGGACCATTTCATCCAACCTTCTGAGCTTTGGCAGTGATGATCCTTTGAATGAGGGGTACAAGTTTTCCATTCCATCCAAATGGATGGGAAGCAAAGAAGTTACAGTTAGAACTGCATGAACAAATCATGATGCTTATAAAATCAGGACACTTTATCCATTCCTTTGTAAATTTGGCAGGGATGATCCCTTTGGTGAGGGATACACTCTCTCCAGATTTCAAGAAAATCAATTAAAAAAAACAAAGAGGTTACAGCATGAAATGTATGGTCCTTTTCACACAGACACTGTGGGACTGATAAAATGGGTGTTACATTTTATTATACATGTTGCAGTGCACACATAGAACACACCTGCAGCCCTGCAACATGTATAATAAAATGTAACACCCATTTTATCAGTGTTACAGTGTCTGTGTGAAAAGGGTCAAAGTCACATTTTTAAAAAAACCAAAGTATTTCATTTTTATTACAAAATTTCAGAACTTTTTCTTTCTTTCTTTTTCATTATTGAATAATGAAAATGAAAGAAGGGATCATTCATTTTCCTTATTCTAATAACAAAAACAAAAGACACATCCCTAGAACCCTTGCTTCTGAGAGAAGTTTTGTTCCTGGAAGTGTGTGGGGAGGGTGAACAGGGACGCATGCAGCACATCCTGTGAGCAGTTCTGATTCTGGGAAGTGTAAGCGGCAGGGTGGCATGACCCTCCAGGTTCCTCCCTGTTCCAATGGAGCATCTTCAGGGCCAGTTCTCCCTGATACACCTTCATTTAAAGTAGAACACATGCTTAAAGATTGTTCTAAATAGATATGAATTTAAGGAAGTACTTTAGTGCTTTTCTGAATGAGGGAATTGGGGCATAACAGAACACTCTGTGTGCATACGTGTAAATATTAGTAGTGGTTGTAGGAGTAAATAAACCTAGCATGCCTCTTTTATTTATTTATTTATTTATTTATTTTATATTATGTTAACATTTATATGCCACCCCCTCCTGCCTCAGGCATCTCGGGGTGGCTCACAGCATCTTAAAAACATTTCAGAGCATTAAAATAAACAATAATAATTGCAATTGAAAACAATATAAAACCCCATCCCCCCATACCCTAACCCAACCCACTCATCCCATCTCCCTCGGGAAAGGTCTGGCAGAACAGCCAGGTCTTACATTGTCTGCTGAAAGAGGGGAGGCTGGCAGCCAAGCGGATCTGCGATGGGAAGGAGTTCCACAGCCGCAGCGCAGCCATGGAGAACGCCCTCCTCATAGTGGACACCCAGGAAACAGGGGGACCTCGAGGTGGGCGCTCCCAGCCGACAGCAGGAGTTGCTCCAGGACCCAGAGGGTGAGGCGGTCCTGCAGATAGGTGGGGCCCAACCCATTTAGGGCTTTAAAGGTCAACACCAACACCTTGAACTGGGTCTCGAAACCTACCGGCAGCCAGTGCAGAGAGCGAAGCACCGGTGTGATATGCTCGCGTCGGCCCATCCCCATCAAGAGACGGGCGGCCGCATTCTGCACCAGCTGCAGCTTCCGAACCAGCACTGAGGGTAGCCCCACATAGAGCGTGTTGCAGTAATCCAGTCCCGAGGTAATAGAAACATGGATGGCTGTGGCCAGATCTGAGTCCGAGACATACTCCGTACTCCCTAACAAACCTCTTCCAAAGGCTGCATGTACACATTGAACAATACAGGGGATAAGATGGAACCCTGAGGTACTCCACATGTGAGGCCCCAGGGGGGAAGATGAAAACTCCTCCAGCACCACACGCTGGGTTCTCCTGGCCAGGAAAGAATGGAGTCCCATCAATCCCTGCCTGGTCCCACAGCGGAGTCACCAACACCTCATGATCAGTGGTAGCAAATGCAGCTGAGAGATCTAATAATATCAATAACATTGAACGACTGCGGTCCAACTCACGGGAGAGGTCATCGTCTAAGGCCACAAGCACAGTCTCTGTGCCATATCTGGGATGAAAGCCCAACTGCGAGGGATCGAGAAAGTTAACTCAGTCCAAATGGCCCTGAAGCTGTTGAGCCACCACCCGTTCAATAATCTTCCCTAAAAATTGATGGTTAGAGACTGGCCGATAACTGGCAAGGGCGCCAACGTCCAAAGATGGTTTTTTGAGCATGGGCTGCACCACCGCCTCTTTTAGACAGCCCAGCACCCTGCCCTCCACAAGAGAGGTGTTGACAATCCCCGCCAGCAATGGCCCCAGTGTCTCCCGGCTAGCCTTAACCAGCCAGGACGGGCATGGATCTAGTTCACAATAGGTGGCTCGAATAGTCCCAAGACCATCCCCCGCATCTGAGGGTGACACCACCCGAAACTCATCCCATAAAACAGAACAAGAGGGGACTTCCACTGCCTCTCACCCATTCCCTGCTAAAAATAGTTGCATCAAAACTGTGGTGAATTTGAGTGATTATATCCGCACAAAAGTTCGCAAACAAATCGCAACAAGCATTTGATGGTTCTATGTCCAGGTGGAGGGAGGCCGGACTGGCCAGCCCCCTCACCACCCAGAACAGCTCAGCCAGGCGGGACATAGTGGACACAATGAGGACAGCAAAGAAAACCTTCTTTGCTGTTCACACCACAACGGCATAGGTAAGTAACCAGACTCTATGCTGCAACTGGTCCACTTCCGTACACGAATGATGCCACCATCGCTCTAACCGCCACCCTTCCTGCTTCATCCACCACAGCTCCCCGATATACCACGGGGAGATGCGTTCTCGGCAATTCAGGAGCGGATGCCTGGGAGCCACACAGTCGATGGCCTCCGTTAGTACACTATTCCACCTGGAAACGAGGTCATCGAGTGAGCAGCCATTGAGATCAGAAGAAACATCCCCTAGAGCTATCTGGAACCTTTCAGGTTCCATAAGCCTTCGGGAGCGAACCAATCTAATTGGTTCCACACCCTCCTGGGGGATGACGTGTGCCAGGATATCTGCCCGGAGGAGATAATGATCCATCCGCAGCAAGGACACTGTTGATACCTCCCCCACCAACGGATCCCTCCCTCAAGGCCTGTGCAAAATATCATGTCCAGGGTATGCCCTCCAACATGTGTGGGACCCACTACTCTCTGAGACAGGCCCATGGTTGCCATGGCGGCCATGAACTCACGCTCCACCCCTCCCAAGATTTTGAAGCCATACAGGACATCCTCACCAACCCAGCAGCCCACAATGCACATAGGGTGGCCACAGTGATCACCAGTTAGCCAGGTGATCACAGAATTTCACTTTGAACTTGAATACATGTTCCGTGAACACCTGCCTATTCTCAAATCCACATGACACACCAGGTGCTTTTAGACAGACTACAGGTCCGGTTATGCCTGTACCAACCCACTCCCCCCCCCCCCCGAAGAGCAGGACTTGTGTGAGAGAAAGACATGCACTGGAATGCTCCATTTAAAAATGTCCCGCCAGATGTGGAAGCAGAGCAGGCACACTGGTAGTACTCCACAACATCCTGGAGCACCGCCCTCAGCGTTGGTCAGCCAAACTCAAGATACCGTCCCAGAGTGGAGCAGCTGTCCATCTGCTCAGCGGATTAACTGAGCCTTAAATACACAAAATACCTAAGTTTGAGAGTTTGAGCCTTTCAGATATTTTTCAAAGTCAGAATATATACCTGAAGTCTGAGGATGATCAGACTTCCCACAACTCTCTTTCCAATTGCTACAGTTTTATAGGAAATTGGGATGTCTGATTTTTAAAACTTATCAACCACTGTTTCAAAGTGCAGAGCTAGAGGTAGATCAGATTGTGGGGCCCCTCTGTAACGGTAAAGCTCCAGGGTTAGATTTAATACCGATAGAGCTTATAAAAGAGAATAAGGAATGGTGGTTGCCATTGTTGGCAAAGCTGTTCATTAAAATTAATATCACAGGCAGCATAGCTAGTGGCTGGACACGGGCTGTGGTGATCCCCATTTACAAGAAGGGGCAGAGGGGAGATCTAGTCAACTATAGGATGATTAGTCTGCTTAGTGTAGTAAGCAAAATATATGCTAAGACCTTATTGGCAAGATTATTAGAATGGGCAAATAGCAAGTTGATAATATACCCTGAGCAGGCTGGGTTCCGAAAAGATAGGACAACTTTGGATCACTGCCTGGTGCTGCACCATTTAGTAGAAAAATATAGAGTGGCAAATGGGAAGTTGTACGCTGCTTTTTTAGATCTAAAAGCAGCGTTCGATACAGTTAGTAGACCTATCCTCTGGGCAAAGCTCCAGGCATTGGGTGTCGAACCGAGATTATTGATACTCATTAGGATCTTGTATGAGGACACTTTCATGGCGATAAAGGTTGACCAGGAGGGGCATCTTACATCTGATGTCCAGATTGAACAGGGAGTAAAACAGGGGTGTGTGCTTGCGCCTATTCATCAACGAATTTATCCCGACTACCAGGCAAGGAACATACTTTCCACCAAAATTAGCATCAAAATGTGCTGGGGCCCTTCTGTTTGCAGATGATCTAGTCCTTTTATCCCAAACTAGGGTTGGGTTATTATGACAGCTTTTGGTGTTTGTGGATTATTGTCGGGAAAATCTTTTGATAATAAACAATGCCAAATCAAATGTGGTAGTATTTGCCCAAAGTAGAAAGGTACACAGATGGGAGGTAGAGGGTTGTCACTTACAACAGGTAAAGGGGTATAAATATTTGGAGCTACATTTTGAGGATACAGGGAGATGGGCAGCTCACATGGAAAGAGCTGAAGTCCAAGCCAGAAGTCAATCTGCGGCGATCCTGAGGCTCTTTGCTGGAACAGGGAGGCGAAACCTAAAAATGGCAGCCAAGGTATTTGAGACTAAGGTGAAACCATCGTACCTTTTTGGTGCCCTGGTGTGGGCTCCTCTGTGTGGGAAAAATCTAAACTTAGTGCAGTCAAAATTTTTGAGCTCCCTTACAAAGTTCCCAAAGGGAACCCCGGTAGCTGCTGCTCGCCTTGAGATGGGTATTCGAGGGTGGAAGGAGGTAGCCTGGGAGCAAGCTGCACTTTTTTTCCTGAAAGCCAGTAGAGTCCCTTGTGATAACCTACTACATGGTCTTTTTTCTGACTCCTTTATTAGTCCATGGCGTCGATCTGTTGTCGACTACCTTGCTTGAGCGGGTACATCAGAAGCTTATTTGAAAAGTAGGAGGTATGAGGTAGCCAAAAAGGAGGTGATCATGCAATTGAGAGATATAGATAGACAGGAGGATTGCTCCTTGGTGACCAAATCTCGGCATATGGTGGACTATTTATTATGGGCACCCTCGCTGGGATGTGGGGCAAATTACCTGGGATCTAGGGCATCTTTTAGGGGAAAGCACCTATTTCTCGCGGCTAGGGTTAATGCACTACCCATAAGGGTTTTGGAGGGATGGGCTACACAGACACCTTACCAGGACCGCTTATGCCCTTTTGATGTTATGTTTGTGGAATCCACCCAACACGTTCTGTTCGAATGCCATCTTTATGACTCAATTAGGGGTGAGTTGATGCGGTCTCCGTTGGGGAAATATCAGGGAGCCACACAAATGTTTTTGTTGCAGAAGGCTTTACTAGATATGGATCCTGAGACAACGCATAGCATGATGCAGTTTTTAGAACAAGCTATGGATTTGAGGAAGAAATTTCTCGAGTTTAAAGCTTTTGCAGTATGATTGAATAGCTGCAATATTTTATATTGCTATTTTAATTTTATAACCTGTATGGTAGAACCAATGTCACTTCAGGGATTAGCGAGTAACAAAAAGGATAAGAGGTATAATTGTATAGTTAAGTGGGAGCCTCTACCACTGAAATGACTGGTTTAGATATGTGTGTATTAAATGTGTGTTAACAATTAAGGAGTAGGCCCAAGAATATTAGTAATGGAATTATATTATGATCTGATTGGGTATCTCGAGGAGGTCACAAGTGTAGTGTGCTATGTGTCTGTATTGTTGCTTTCAATGTTTTGTATGTTGACAATTACCAAGGGTCACGTCTGGAATAAATTGAATTGAATTGAATTGAAGTGCAGAGCCTTGTGAGTAGCTTGATTTGGAGTCATGTTTGTTTTCATGCTTGGTGTGTGTTAAACAGTATTTGAAATCTGTGTGAACCACTAACAAGAGAGTATGTGCATTTTCCTTCCTAAATTGAAGGCAGTTAAATCACCAGTCACATCACTTACTATGCTCCATCAGCCATGACCATATACGGTATAAAGTATTTGCTTTCCGTAGCTTTTTTGGGATTAGTCCTCAAATTCAAAGCAAATCTCTAACTCCAGGGAATATACACTTCACTGTGTAGGCTTTTTATTTTAATTGCACTTCTAGTCTTGATTCCTCAAGCTGTGATTTGTTATTTCAAGAGTAAGACCCCAAATTCACTGTTTTTTAGTCTGTCTTCAAACAGATCACTTGAGATTCTAATTCAGTGTGAATTCCAAATATAACAAAATGACAAATGTTGTAGTAGCTATTCATTTCTGGATGGATGCATATAGGAAAAAAGATTTGGATTTGAACAGGAGTGGGAACATTTTTTAGTTTGGAGTCTGTATCGGCAATTTGAAAAATGGCTCAGCACCCACATTTTAAATAAAATAAATAAATCAACAACATTTTCATTAAATAATAAATGGGGAAGTCTGTAAGGGCAACTGGATAGATACTGCTGATTGACTTAACATTAATAAGGTCATTATTATTAAATAAAAACAATGTATTAATGTTAAGTCAATCAGCACTATCTATCCATTGCCCCTGCAGCACTCCCACTCAGGGACAGACACAGGGAGGCACTCACATACCCAATAATAGACCCCACCCTCCACAACTCCCTCCCCCATACACAGGGACAGACACACACCCCACCTCCCAGTCCCCACAGCAATAGGGGGACTGACACAAAGAGCCTCCCATCCCCCCACACAAAGGCACTCACACAAACACACACAGAGAGGGGTACCCGTATAGGGACTCATGCACAGACAGGGAGACCTACACAGGGATTAATATAGGGGGACACACAAACGTGGGGACCCACACATACAAACACAGGGGGATCCCCCCACTACCTCCCCACAAACACAGGGACAGAGTCCACACACAAAGGGACCCACATAGACATGCACAGAGTAACTCAGACACACACACACAGAGACACAGGGACAGACACAGAGGCGCACACATAGTTTCCAGTATTTTTGTCAGTTTCTAGCATTTTATGACAGTTCCTGGCATCAGAATGCAAAAAACAAGGGCTAGCCCTTGAAATACACCTATAGAAAGACAAGTTGCAAGCATCCAAAACAAGGCCCAATAAGGGAAATGATGAAAGTTACATAAGTGAACCTGCGATCATACGCAAGCAAACGAGCACCATGTGAGGACAGTTATATGGTGTGTGGCTGCTCCCACCCGGGACAAATTACCAGAAGTACCGAATAATGGCAATTACCAAATGGGAACTAACAAAAATAGTTGGAAAGCTGGTAAGTTTCCTCATCATGCAAGCGTAGACTAATGGTCTGTTTCTGACAGAAAAAGCTTTCACTGTGTTTGCTCAATGCAACACTATTCCTCAACCCTGGATTAGAATGTGCAATTTAATTATCATCTTTGTTGTCCAGAATAGCAATTCTGCAAAACTCAGTGTTTTCAATTCCATCATATGGGGAATCATCATAACCCATTCTCCAGAAATTGAAAATGATTCAAATTTGGAGTGTTTGACACATTTCTGACTGTGGTGCACAATTAGAACCAATTAGATAGGTCTGTACACAGGGTCAGGTATTTGTATCAAAATGTTAGTATTTGTGTTTGTTTTAGGGCTGCACCAAATAGGTCATCCAAGCACGTCGTTCGAGCTCCGAAGTTCTGAGTACCTGGGCTAGGTACTTGGCCAAACTTAGGAACTTTTTCTAAGGACTCGGAATTCGGAACTCTGGACCTTGGAAATTCCCAGAACTCGGAACTTCTGAACTCTTTCCTTTAATGATTCTAAAATGCACCCATTTAAAAATCATTATGACAAGCAGTGCCCAGACTAGGAGGTTAGCAAGAACGAGACAATCACTCAAGAAGTCAAACCCAAACAGTGCAACTGCATGCAGCAATAACAATAATTTTAAAAAGCCAGCAGCATGGCCCACCATCAGCAGTGCACCCACTTTAAAATCATTATGCAAACCAAGCAATACCCAGAAAATCAGGCTAGCAAATTTGGGACAATCAATCAAGAAGACAAACTCACAAAAGTGCAATTGCGAGCACAAAAAAAAAAAAAGCCAGGCCACCAGACAACTCCACCCACAAGAAAGAAACCAGACATTTACCCACATGCACAAAAGCCTCCATTGTGCCTGCACAGTGCCCACATATGCAAGTCAAGCCCCATCCCCACACACCATATTATTTATGTGTATTTACATCTAGGCCAAGACCCCCTCCCCTCCCCGCCCCAAGCCAATTAATTACAGATCATCAGGATAGTGCACACAGCCAAATTCATTAGAGAATGGAAAATGTCTGTACAGCAACTTTTATTTTGCCTCTGCCAGCCAATCAGACCTTGCCATCTGCCTTTCCAATCACTCAACTGTCCCCAGCCATACCACCCTTCTATCAAATATAGCACTAAGTTTCATTTCCTAGCTCAGAGAAGCTAGGGGGTCAACCGTCTGGATCACTCCAGTCATATGCGCAATGGTGCCATCACTCTATTGAGGCTTCTAAATATTTCCAAAGTTTTCTGACGACCGGCCTTGGTGCTCGGAACTTCGGAATTTGGAAATTGAGAACGGAGCTCCAGAATCCCCAGTGGATTCTGAAGTTTTCTGAGGATCGCATTTCAGCTCTAGTTAGTTTGTTTGTTATCTTTACCAGTGTTCACTGCGTTTTTCTCATCACAATCAATGTGGAAAACTCGGTGAACATGGCGCTCTCTATAAATTATTTTGGTGCAGATGTGCAGTATGGATCTGCCAGTTTGGCAGGACTATAGACAATTAAAATAGTTAAAACTGCCACAAATCTTCTACCAATTTAAAAGAGGAGTACTGGTTTGGGGGAGGATGGAGAATATAGCTCTATGAAACTCATGGGGAAACTCCATGAAACTCATGGGTGGCAAGTTTAAAACAAATAAAAGAAAATATTTTTTTCACTCAGCGTATAATTGGGTTGTGGAATCTACTGCCAGAAGCTGTGGTAAAGGCCAGTACTATAGCTGAGTTTAAAAGAGGTTTGGACAAGTTTCTGGAAGATAGGTCCATTAACAGCTATTAGCCAGACAGGATCAGGGAACATGACGGGAGCTGCGGGAAAACAACACGGAATGGATCCTCCATTGTGATCTGTTGGGTGCTTCTCCCAAGTCACCGTGATTGGCCACTGTC
>QEPC01015185.1:548267-655504 GCA_003113815.1 Sphenodon punctatus
ACAGTTGTGGGGTGATAAAAGATGTGCTACTTTTAGGAATGCTACCATGGTTGTATTCTTGTGATATTGTTATTGTTTGTTGATATTGATGTTTTTATACTGTTATATTGTTATATATATGCATTTTGTGGTTACGGCAGAAGCTAGCCGAATAAATACCATACCATACCATAGTACCATGGTGGCGGGGACAATATCAGGAGCTGAACAGAACTGAGCTTTATACCCCATTGGTACATTATTTGCCCCTTAAGAAATGGCTACTTTTTACATTGCTCATGGTTAAAGAGTATTGAACTCCCAACACAAGTCCAGTCCAGATTAAATCTTATGTCCCAAAGGCCAAATTATGCCAAGTACATTAATTTACTGCTTAGTCTAATGATCCTTTTTAAGTTATCCCTGATGGAAAATTACAATTTTCATTTGGAATGAGATTTAAAAACTAATCTCTCATACATAAAGAAGGTCCTCAAAATATATGCTATTTTGTTATTAAACAACACAAACAAAAAGAGACTGCCTTGCTGTTTTAAACATCTTTGATCTATAATTATTTGGCCATTCACCCTAATTACCATAACATTAGTGCACATTTGCTCTTTTTTTTGTTTAAAAGATACACTCTAGATGCTAACTCCAGCTGCTGTCAGCTACAAAAAATGTAGATAATAAAATTAAAATGCCACTTAGAATAATCTGTCGTCATCTTGTAAAAGACAGAATTTATATAAACTAATATGCACTGATGAGTGCACTTGGGTGTATTTGTCATAAATAACATGGTCAACAATTTGTAAATTTTACAAGGTAAATGGGTCGTACTGTGGAAGTCTTTTATAGAAATTGTTACTGGTATAGTTCAGCCATCTTTTCAGCCAGCTCTGCTAAAAGCCACCTAGAAATGACATAAACTTGTAGTCTGCTAGTCATGAAATGACATTTTATAAATGGATGTGTGCATTTACTTTTTATTCTCCATAATTATCATCAATTAGAAATCAATCATCATAAATGAGATATTGGGTGTTTAGACATAACGTCAATGGGTGTTTGTGTGTTTTGACCTTGATATGACTTATTCCACAGTCTGTTTTCAACCAAAAATGGCAGAGGGATATATATCCCTCTGGTAAGTAAGGCCACAAAATTTCTAAACAATAGGTACATGTAGGGGGAAGATGTCTCCCCCACACACACACCTTTTAGCCCAAAAGTCCCATTGACTTGCACCGAGCATTGTCCCCTACTTGAGAAACCAGGTGCCATTGGTTCAGATATTAGATGCATGGAACTATTTGTTTCAAAACTAAATTATAATTCAAACCAACAGTTGGGCCACCTCGTGGAGGGGGACTAGCAAGAAGAGCTACTGATCCAGGCCCAGCTGGGATCCACACATTCAGGTTCTGGAGCTGATCCTAAGCTCCATGCAGAATGCACACAGTATATGTTCACACACAACCCATGCACCCCTGTGCACCCCTGTGCACCCCTGCTATGGGGACTGTGACACGCACTAAACCATGTGCGATGATCGTGGGTGGGGGTTTAGGATCCGCCCCACTGTCTCCACACAAATCTAAATAAGTTGTAAGCCTCAAATCCTGATATGAACTCTGCACAGGCCATTCTCCATCCCTCCTCTGAGTACCACTGAACTCAATTGGGCTTTACTGGCATCAGCCAAAGTCTTCTCACATGGAAACCAATGTCAGATTCGAGTCATAGGCCCCTTTCACACAGACACTCTAACCCTGATAAAGTGGGTGTTACATTTTATTATACATGTAACACCCACTTTATTAGGATTATTGTGAGTGATTCCAGACGTTACGGGTGCCCGATTCACCACAGTGGATTCCCAGCAGTGGCGAACCGGCTAACCACACCCCATGGGCAAGAGAGGCCCCAAACAGACGTGACAGGAGCGGGACCACGGCAGGGAATCGGACCGGCAGACCACGTCCCGGGGCAGCACAACAGACATTACGCCGATCCCGGGCCGTGGTCAAAGCACCCGAAAGGCGCCGGGGCGGCTTGTCCCGGCTGCTGCTGTCCCTCCACCGCCTCCATGTGCAGCACGACCACTGCCTCCTCCACCTGCGCCTCCTCCACCTCCTCCTCCTCCTCCTCCCGCCTTGCTCTCTCCCCCCCCCCTCTCTTCTCCCTTCCACCCCGCTCCATCCCGCCACATCCTCCTGTTGCTGTGTGCCCTTTAAATCTCCCTCCCTGGCCTGTGTTGTTGTTCGTTGCCTGGCAGCAACACTGTGCTTTGTCCCCGACTTGGAATCGTGTTGCTTGATTCTGGCTGGTGGTTGCTGTTCAGTTCTTACTTTTTTTTGTTTCCAGGTGGGAATCGCTTTGACCATGCTTTTGGAGATGGTCCGGGTCGGAGCTCCGGAAGCATGGTTATTTTTTACCCCTGGTGCGGATTGACTGTGGTGAACATCAGGCGCCCGTGAAACAGACGTTCAGGGCACTTTGGCCGTGCTGCGGGATTGATCGTGGTTCACTGTGGTTGACTGTGATCTTGTAACATCTGAAAATACCCTGTGTCTCTGTGAAAAGGGTCATAGACTATAATGGCCCTCTTTCATAAAGATAAATACAGGCCAGCCTGATAGGATTTCTTTACAGGTTTAAACACACTGTAGCAGATGTTCCCAAGCTGTGAGCCAGGACCCAAGTGGCAGGATAGCAACCTGCAGATGGGGTCACTATCCCAAATGATATTTTATATTCTTGGGAAGTTTCGTTGTTTTCTGGAGTCATGTGATTATAGTTAAGCCTCAAAATGGGGTCATAGAGGAAAACGTTTGAGGAACTGTTGCCATGTGGTCAAAATCAGGAGTTCGGATCAGAACCTCTGGCCCAAAGGTAAATTTGGCCTACACAGCAGTTTTTTACTTGGTCCCTTTTCAGTCCTTGGATTTTGTTTGTTGATCGAGTCCTAACCCTCAAGCACTGAAAAAGTGAGAGTAGGGTAACAGAGATGAGACCATGCATGAGGTATGGATCCATGCCATACATCTGTGATCTGGACCTTCCCCATCCTGAGCACAACTCCCAAGTACCCCACATCAGATTCCTACCCCACCTGCGAAGCTTGTCCCAATTTTCAGAGTATTTCTCACAAGAGAAAAGTGTCCCCAACTGTTGCAAATGCCTGATTAACACTGCCGTGCTTTTTAGAAAACCATAAACTTCCCTTTTTATCATCTCATTTCCGACTGATTTTAGGAAAACAACTCATTTCATCAACATTCCCAGTGATAACAGAAATGCCTGCTGTGGAATGTTTCCCCAGGCTAATACAGACAATGGGTGTTTTAAAACGAGTAAGGCAATGGGGAGGGGTGTCCATGGCTGCTGAGAACACCCAGTCATGTGGAATGGGTGGGGAGCGATTCAAATAGACAGCTCCCAGTGTGGTCACCGTGACCACAGAGGCAGTCCCCACACACTCCCCCGGCCATGGACCATGGGGGACAAGGGAGTGCACCAGGCTGGCCTTTGCAAGTGACATATTCTCAGCACAGGTGCTGGGGAATGTGGGCTCTCCAGTGCTTCTGGCCAATTCTTGTGACTTGCAAAGGCTTCTGAGCAGCAGCCCTGTTTGCTAACATGGTGGCTACCACTAGAACAGTGGTAGCCACCATGTTAGCAAACAGGGCTGCTGCTCAATGGCAGGGGCTCCATGGACACCCGTTGCCATTGAGCTATTTGGCTTGCCCCTCATGGAGCACTCTGGATTTCCTGGCAGTACACATCTGGCCACTCCATGGCTCCTGGGTGGCCATGCAGGGTAGCATCTTGTCTGAAAACACCCAAGAGGGGAAAGGAAGCAGTGATAGACTGTGGCCATTTTTAAATGAGAAACTCCCATGTGTGGGCACCCAGTGTCTATATGGAGGAGCATCTTGTTTAAACGTGGATGTGCATGGGTGCGTGCTTCTGCGACCCATGCATCTCTACCCACCTCCACACACACACCCACACTCATGGAGCAATCTGAGAAAAAGCGGGTTGCTCCATGTGTGGAGATGGGTGTGCACCCGTCTGCACCCTCCCTCCACGCACGGCCCCTACAGCGGCACACCACTGGCTGCACATGGAACACCTCCCACCCACCTGTGGCACCCCATTTAAAAACCGTCTATGTGACACCCTCTCTGAGTGCTACGCTTTACCATTCCCCATCACTAATAGAAAACAAAAGGGAACATTTGCAGTTTCCACAGAAAGCATAAAGATCTTTCAAAGGGCAAACATTCACCAGGTGAAAAGTATTTGCTAATAAAATGTTAAGCCCCCAAACACCCAGAGGTCTCACATAATATTCATTCAAACATCTGCTAGGAAGAGCTTATAAGCAAACCACCATCTGTCAGACCATCTACTTTGTCAAAGTCCATTTCCTCATTCATGAGTACTGGCATATCAGCTTCCAAAAAATCCTTGCCATCATCCCAGATAAATAATTCATATTCTTTAATATCATTTGTAAGTTACAGGCTGTAATGCGTCAGTAGTCAACCTAGACCTGTTAATGTCAGCCGCAGACACAGCACCTGTGTGCCATTTCAGATTGCTAGCATCATGCTGAATAGACCCACCAGAATTCCTTGCAAGCAAAGTGTTAAAATCCATTGTAGAGCCCTGCAGCTGCTGCCAGCAGTCCAACAATTAAGCTTATTAGATAGCAGAGGCTCCTTGGAGGGATTTGGACACGTGGATTTGGCAGCAAACATCTGATTATCTGGCAGGTTTGGAATATAAACCAGCAAGGAGAGAAGTTTGAAGTCTATCTAACTTTCTTCTGTGTTTGGCCTTTGGATTGCAGGAAGCACATCTTTATGTTTAGCCCTCAGGCAGTTGCTATTTTAACTTTGTTTTTTGACTGGCAGAAGGGAGCTGTACTTCTCTTTAAAAACGTGGCATAAACCGTTTTGCCTAAGCAGCAGAATAAGAATATCTTTTTGCTGACTTGCTTCCTGGTGTGACTAGCTATTACATCAACTGGCCTATATCACATGATTAAACGTCTGGTTAAAATAGGTTCCTTTGCATTGCACTCCTATTTTACTAGTTGATTGTATGCAATAATAATAATAATAATAATAATAATAATAATAATAATAATAATAATAATAAAAGACACATATATGAGCCATTTCAAAGTTCTACATTTCCCCAGCCACATAAATGTGTGCCATATATAGTACATTCCATTTATTTTTTGACCACAATCCCAACAAGGAGGACTCTGGCGTAGTCCCACACTACTCATGAATATGTGGTTTTAGGACTGCAGTCGTTGTATGATGACACCATCCCAAAATGTCTGTGCTTATGTGATTGAGTTGCTGTAAGAAGAAAGTTATTACATCGAGTGTTCTGTGTTGTAGTCTTCTGTGAGAGGGGTGGGGAACCTTTTCCTCCTAGGGACTACTTTGAAAATTAGTACAATCTCCAAAGACTGCACAGAAGTTAGGTAAGGGGGTGCTCTTTTAAAAAAAAGGGGGGGGGGGCTCAGATCATGAATCTGTGCCATAGTAGATGTGTTACTTCTCTTTGTGTGCATACTCTCATCTCTGCTCCCCCATCCTTCACATCCCTCCTCAAAACCTACCTCTTCCATCAGACTTTTTCTAGCTCCTCATGTGCATTGACTCATCACTGATACTGCCTCTCCCATCCCTCATTTAGGATCCCCCTCTTCCTTGTAACTGGAGTTAAGCACGTGCACCTGTGACTTCTCAACTTCATGAATGTGTCCTGTCTCTCCCTATGATCCCCTCTCCCTTGTCTCCTCTTCCTTGTCTTTACAGGATTGTAAGCACTAGGGGTGGGACTACCGGATCTACTGGTATCCGATAATGCCAGTATTGGGTGTACTGGCAGTATCGGATTAAACCCGGTAATCCAGGTAAATTACCGGATTCACCCTACCGGATTTTTTTACATTGCGGCCATTCAAATGAATGGCCGCAATGTAAAAAAAACAACAACCCCCCCACTTTCCCTCCCCAGTCCAGGCTGCGCGGGTGGAAGGGGGGACACCCCCCACCCACCCTGCCCAGCCTGGCTTTAAATAAACAATTTTTTCCCCCTAAGTCCCTGCTAGTGCCAGTTCTGGGCCGCCACCGTCGACCCAGAGCCCGCACCAGCAGGTAGGTTACTACCGGAGTACCGGTACTGTGCTACTAGGGTGATCCCTGGGGTGGAGGGTGGTTTAACACACACCCCACCCCAGGGATCACCCTACCTCCCCACCCACGGATCGCCTACCTTGCGCTCCAGGTGGCGGTCCGGCTCCGGCTTCAGCGCTGGCTGTGGCTGCCAGATTCAGTGCTACTAGGCCTTCCGGTGAACTTCCAGGTTTTACCGGAAGGCCTAGTAGTACTGAAGCCGGCAGCCACAGCCAGCACTGAAGCCGCCGGAGCCGGGCTGCCGCCGCCGCCCAGAGCACAAGGTAGGCGATCCCTGGGTGGGGAGGTATGGTAATCCCTGGGGTGGGGTGTGTGTTAAACCACTCCCCACCGCAGGGATCACCCTAGTCCCTGCTGGTGCAGGCTCTGGGTCGCTGGCGGTGGCCCGGAGCCCGCAATAGCAGGGACTTAGAGAATTTTTTTTAAAAAAAAAAATCCAGGCTGGGCCCCCTCTTCCACCCACACAGCTGGGAGGGGGAGTGGGGAGGAATTTTTTTTTTATTCCATTGATTTCAATGGGGACAGTTCCCCATTGAAATCAATGGAATAAATCCGGTACCGGTATACTGGATTTAATCCGGGAATCTGGTTTTTTGAAAACCGGTAACTGGTAAATCCGGTAGCTGGTAATTGCCCTGGTGTCCCACCCTTAGTAAGCACCCTGGGGTAGGGATCTGTCTCTGATTTATGATTGTACAGCACCGGGCACATTACTTGTGCTATATAAATATAATTATTATAATTCATAAACAACCTCAGCTCAGTTTCTCAGTGCTTTGATGTAGGAACTGGATCCTAGGGTCAGATCCAGGAACTGGAAAAGGGCCACATAAAATCTTTCTGGGGGCCTCTTTGCCTCTGGGCCTGAGGTTCCCCACCCCGATGTATGATCTGAATAAACATGCTGTCTTAATATAGATTTTGTATTTAACTTCCTTCAAACTCCATTACGCACTGAAGTAAGCCAGAGAACAGATACCTGCATGGATGAGCACTGACTACTAGTTCTTGGTTCTTGGTGCATACTTATGGGTTCTGTTCTGTAATTGGTTCCATGAAGGAATATCCTTGTGTCCACATGGAGGCCTATTGACTTTATAGGGCTCTACAAGACACAAGCGACCTTCCGTTTGGAGATAAACAAAAAATTGAGGCTTAAGTAAATGATATATTTTACTTGAACAATAGGTTATATTCAGATGCTCTTATTTCACCAATGCTTTGCAAACTTAGCCAAAAAAGAAATGAAAAGAAAAGAAAAGAAAAGCAAAAAAAGAACCCCAAACCAAACCCATTCCTTCTTAGTAAATGTATATGAACTAAGTTTGGGATTTTTAAGTGAAACTTGTTCCAAAGTTATTCTTTCAAAACAATAGTAGTTTGAAATAACCCTATACTTCAATAAAATTTTAAACTTTCCAAAATAATTCAGGCTTCCAGGGAGCCCTCACTACAGGTTCCATTTCAGTTCAGTTCACTCACAGATCTTGCGGGGCGGGGGGAGGAGCCTCGTTGTGCAAATCCCTAGGTTGCACCGTTGGCAGCTGCACCATTTGCACATTCCTAAAGGTGCTTCTTCTGGCTTTGGTTGGGTGGTTTAGGCCCTAAGCTAGTGTTGGAAACAAAAGCACATTTGCAGATTCCTGTTCCATTGTAGAGTTCCACTGACATCAATGGGGCTTGATCCATTTGCAGAACTAGTGCTATAGAATGAGTGCCTCCTCAATCAAAACTAAATATAGTGCAATCATTACTGCTGCATTATAATAGTCCAACTCTGTGGGTGCTTAAAGAAAAATTCTAATTAAAATCCTGGACACCCCATGGGACTCATCAAGTTTCCTTGTTCTCCCTGACTATTTCTTATGAGCAAAAAATTTCAATTTTTAATGAGGTCTATTGTCTTCCAATATTTGTGAGGGGGAGGGAAAAGAAGAAGGAAATGCTTTTCTTTTTGCAGCCTCTGTCCACTGAAGTTAGTGGAAAGACTACCTTTAACTTTAATGAGCTTTGGATCAAATCCAGTGAGTGTCAGCTTCTTGCACCAAAAGATATTTTGAAAATGCTGAAATCTGTCCTTCATTGCTTTAGTGCTAAAAGAAGAGTTATTAAAGAAGCCAAACTTGCAACATCATTTGCATTTGTGTGAGAGTTCATGATATTTTCTTCTGTTCTTGAAATGTCTGTTTGGGGGTGGGTGGGGGGATATCATCAAAATTTTCTCTCTGTCTTTTCCGGCTCTGTACCATTGGTGTGAAGAGCTACAAAAACTCCTACGGTACAGTCCTTCACCGTTAAAGTCAATGAATGTTTTGCTATTGACTTCAGTGAGACTACACCCTATAAAATGTCGTGGGAAACACAGGGTATAGCCATACAAGACAGTAACCAAATTGAGCCAGCCTTAACCCAATTTGGGCACCATTGCCATGCAAAGCAATGGGTCGTATGCCCAGCAGCTGCCAGATGTCCAACCTCACCCGAGGCGGGGGGAGGGCAGCTGGCTGATACAATCTGCATCCTCCAAAAAAGGCCAGGAACACAGTATGTCGTAGTGTTACCCAAAGTGGGGTAAAACTGCCCAAAATGGGTTACCAAGGCACTGCTCATAGGCCTGGTCCCCATGCTGCCCTGCTTCACAGCAAGGACCACCAGCACTGTTGAACGGCGGGCTCAGTCACCATTCCTATGCCTCCACATCATGGCCGGGGGTGGGATGATGGGTAGTCTGGGGAATGGTCGGTGGGACCTGCCCTGGGACGTGGCAGGACATCCGACAGAGACCCACTCACCCAGTTTTCCCACCGGGAATGGTTCACAGGGCCTACTCTCCTTGTTGGCCTTGAAGTGTGGCGGCTGCAGTTGCCTGCCCTGGGGCAAGTGGGGGGTTGGTCCTGCCCAGCTCATGTGGCTGTACCCATAGCTATCACAGAAATGATCAACCATTCCATCTTGACCAGAGAAAAATACCAGTAGTCGCTCAGTCTTTCTGCCTTCTCCCATTTATTATTTTGTAGTATTATCTTTATCATTATTATTACCCTTCTTCAGTGAAAAAATGCTTGCTATTTTAAAAGATGCAGAAAAATACATGCAGTAGAAATTCAGAAAAGTTACTGACTTAAAGTTAGAGCTGACTGCCACTTAAGGAAATAATTCAAAGGGGGGGGGAGGGATCATGCAAAATTGTCATTTTTTGATTAGCTAGTGAGTTGGTAATATTAAAATTTTAATTGAAAAGGACACACAAATT
Source organism: Sphenodon punctatus (assembly GCA_003113815.1). Lineage (NCBI taxonomy): Eukaryota > Metazoa > Chordata > Lepidosauria > Sphenodontia > Sphenodontidae > Sphenodon > Sphenodon punctatus. The sequence goes on from QEPC01015185.1 coordinate 557,736, forward strand.
TGACAAGATTTCTCATGAAAACGTTTTATTTTCATCTACTTCTATATGTGTATGTACATGTACAAGTTGTTGCTTCCTCTTCTTTCCTATACAGCTAACGGGTACTGAGAGTATTAGACTAATTCGTGTCTATCGATCTCAGAGAATAAACAAGCCAGCATCAAAGGAGGTTTTCTTGAGAGCATGTAGACTACTGGGACTGGTAGAATATTCCATGCATAGAGGCAGCATGGGAAAAGTCACAAATGTCTGATAATATTAGTAGAAAGAAGGAGGCAAGAACAAATATAATAAGAAAAAATGCTGAAGATGTAGACTAGAGCAGAAATTCGGCATTGTTATGGAGTCTATGGGGTGCATCTTCAGGCATTTTTATGGAAAGAAGCCAGTAGTAATTGCAGTAGGAGCATAGGCAGAGCATAATTTGTACCACTGTTTGCCAGGGCTCAGCTCTAATACCTCTTCCAGATGCTGTCACTGCTGCTGGTCTGCAAGATGCAAATGTTCCAGCCTCAGCCCGAGTCTCTCCCCATACATGGTTGGAGATGATTTGTAATGACAAAAGGCGGTTCAGTAGCAGTGCCAGCCCTGGCCTCCGTCAAGCTTAATCTATCCAGAGAAATGGGTGGGAAAGTAACAGTGAAGAGGACTGGTGGAATCATGGGCCTGGAAAGGCAACTCCAACAGCCTCTCTGAATATTCCCTCGTGCTTCTGGGGTTGATGGAAGTGGAGAATTTCCAAGGCAGGATTGAGCCTAGGGCTGTACCGAATAGTGCTTCTGGGTACTCAGGCTGAATTCCAAAGTTCCTAGTAATTGGCTCAAGTACTCGGCGGCCCTTGGGTGCTATGTCTCAAGTTTTGGAATTTGTAATTCAGAATTCCGTGCCTTTGAAAACTTTGGAAATCTTCAGAAAGTTCGGACTGGGGTGCCCCACCAAAAAAAGTTCAAAGACTACATTACTAAGCAAATCAAATTGATCCGTTAAGTTTCAACAAGTTTTCTTGGTCTGTGCATGATCCCATGGGTGCCACCAGCCAGACCAGCAACCATAACAAACACACACACACAAGAAACCAGACATCTTCTCCACCCCCCAGAAGCCTCCATTGTGTGTGCCCAGCCCACCTATGCAAGGCAAGCCCCCTCCCCCCACACACCATATTAACCTGAAAGAAGCTAGAAAGTATTCCCCCAGTTCCCTGTTTGGTCACATCTGGCCAAGTTCTTGAACCCACAGTCAAAGCACTACCCAGAAAAGCAGGCGAGCAAGAGTTGGACAATTGCTCCAGAAGATAACTCCACAAAAATTGAGTGCAGAAATTTTAAAAAAACCAGTAGCGTTCCCACAGCATGGCCCACCATCAGCAGTGAGTGCACCCACTTTAATCATTATGCCAACCAAGCAGTGCACAAAAATGCAGGCTAGTAAGAATGGGACATTCGCTCAACAAGAATATCATTATGCCAAGCCAACCAAGCAGTGCACAGAAATGCAGGCTAGTAAGAATGGGACATTCACTCAACAAGAATACTACAACCCTGTAGAACAGTGTACAACTGCATGGAGAAATAAAACTCCCACCAAAAGCCAGCCAGTCCAGCAGACAAAATTATAATAACACCCACAAGAAAGAAACCAGATATTCACATTCACATTCAGATTCACACACACACACAAACACACACATACACACGAGTATCCCCTAGTCTTGGCATGACATTGGTCCTTTGGCACTGGTAACCTGAACAGACCAAGAAAGGGGAAGTGGAGCCAGGCAGAGAGATCCCAGTCTGGCATCATGATGCCAAGTGCCAACCAAGCAGCAGGCAGAACTAAAAGGAATGTTGCACCCAATTGCATCGGTATCAAGAAATGGTCAGGAAATCAATCATGACTCTTAATATAGCGAAACACATATCTCGTGAGCAGCAATTTAGCTGCTTGTTTCACCCCTAAATATCCTACTTATTGCAAGAGGCTGGGTTCATGCAAAGACCCATCTTCTGACTTTAAGGAGCCTGGTTTTAACCTATTTTAAATGTGGAAATAAAAAGATTTAAAATACTTAGTTTAAAATTTCATTAAGGCATCCTTTAAATAACATTAAGTATTTCATGCTTGCCCTGTGAGATTCTAAAGTGCCAATGTTGGGCAAATGTCATAGAAAAATTACAAGTTTGACATATGTAGACACCCTATTATTATTAATAAAGTGATTAATATTTACCAACCTCATTTAGCTGAACACAGTTCCAGATGATTAATAACTGTTGGACCAATATTTTGCAAACCAGGTAAAAATTTTCAGGCCTGTAGGACTCTGAAAAACAGGAGACTGATTATGGGCTTCTTATTGAAACTACAGTCTAAACATGTCAGTAGCTGAATAATTCATATCATACAGTTAATGGCATTCATAACAACTACCTTTGGGACTAAAATAATGACTTAATAAGAAGAAACAGACCAAGCAACTTTTTAGTCTGTCTAATTATGTAAACTCTCTGAGGCATAAAGTGAAATTTCTCAACAAAAATCATATGAGGTGAGCAATTTTTGTTATTATTCATGGCATATGTTAATCTGTTTTAATACTACAATCTCAGTTAAGCAACCTCACAACTTTTTGTTTTCTGCATCTGTGGTTTTTGTGTATTTTGATGTCTGTGCAGAACGCCGGCTCCTGTGTGTTTTATTCATGTGAATATTGTCATTGTAGTCAACGGGCAATTTATGGCCTTCCTCCAAGACAACACATACTTAATAATTGTTCGGTAGGGCTGTTCACACTTTCTAAGTTTTTACCCCATTGGCCTGGTTAGGGCTTTGATGGAACTGTGATGGTGAGGACACAATAAGTATGCGGGAGAAAATTTACTTCATGGAACTTGGAGGAAAACTCCTTATGCCACTTTCTTAACCTGTCCCTTCTGCTTCACTGCTAGTAGAGACAGAGGAAGGATTGGTTGCTTCATCCATTCTCCCTCCCTTTCTTGTGTTTCAGGGCATGTATGAGAGAGTAGAGATCACATGCCACTTGATTCTTTCCTATTCAGAGGAAGGCGGAAAAGTTATGTCCTATGCAAGACAGCCATTGGGACTTCCTGTTTCAGTTCTACTTTTAAATTAGTGTGTTGAATCTTTGGGGGTCTGAAAGTGATTTCCCAGCTTGTGGTCTGGAAGGGATTTCTTCTATATGGCAAGACTGGCACATATGGCAGCCGTGCTGCTATATGTTTTTTTCACCTGTGACCAGGGAGCTTGGAAATTTGGTTTGGGGATGTTTAATTTACATTTGCTGCAACCTTGGAAAGTTTTGGTGTGGGTTTGGAGAGTTAATAAAGATCCATTTTGAGGCGCAAGCCCCCAAGAAGTTGTCCATGCATAGGCTCAGAACACTTGGTATGGAGGGCAGATATGCCTCAATGACTGGTGCAACATGGGACTTCCCTCATTCCACAGCTTCTGTTGGAGTGGTGGAGGGGAAAAGGCTGGAACTCTGGTCACAGTCCCTTGGCAGACCTGAGATTATAAACAATGGAATAACATGAACACTTGCCCTCAGGTTAATACTATATCAGGGGCATTGATGGAAATGGAGGTTTGCAAAGGAACAATTCCTGAAAGCTAGTTTGGAGAGTAGCGTAGCCCATTAATTAGCAAAGCTGCAGCCTCCACAAAGTGTTCACATCTTGTTCTTTCTGTATTCATATCAATTACACATGTTTATGTGCAGGGAGCTGTGTTCACTACATTTCCCTGTTAGGGTTCGGGTAAGAGGTAGGGAAAAGGGGGCATCACCCATTCCTACAGCGCTAGGTGAAGTGCCTCCGAAAGAATTTTCCTCAGGATCTTATACAGGCAGTGTAGTAAAACTTCAAGCCAGAGATCATCACAGGGATGCGGTAATGCGTACAGCACCTTGAACTCTCGCTCTTGATGCACAACAGGGGACAGGGAAGAGAACTGTGTGCCAGGGTGCAGAAGGAGGGGGAAAAGAAGGGGGTCCCAGGGGAAGTTAGGATGGGGAATGGGGATTAGGACATACACTCAGGAAGGATCCCAGGGAAACAACACGGGGAATGCAGACACCAACTGATCAACCTTACTAAGCACAATCCCATAAGCTCACTAGCTCCACTAGCACAAGTCCACTCACACACTTGTTCTACCATGCATGCACACGCACATCCACACCAAGCGTACAGCAGGGTCAGCTGGTCACCGATAGTGGCCAGTCTCTCAGATGTTCTCTCTGATCACCTGCAAGGAGCCAAGGAGTGGGCAGCCTTTTAAGGGTTCTCTAAACACTTGTGCAGGCGCTCTGAGCACCTGGGCGCGGCCGGACCCGGAGTAGCATTTCCCCGTGACTCCGAGGCCGGGTGATTGTGCCTAGAGCGCTCAGCTGCGGCCGCATCTGGAGCAGCTTCCTGCGTCAAGGCCCGCCCCTGACGTGTGCTTCCTGTGGGGGGGCGGGGCCTGTTCTGCCATGACCCTACTCCTCCCACTGTCGGTACTGCCATCTGCCACCCCCTACTGCTAGCGGGGACAACTCCAGAGTCCTCCTTCTCCTTGGCGCGTGGTAAGGAGTGCCCCCTACTCCTTCTCCCTGCTGGGCCCCTGGCCCGCCATGCCCCCATTCCCCTAGGACAGGACCTGACATTTCCCCAATGCCACCAATGGGGAAAACACAGTGAATACGGGTTCTGCTTATTTCTTTGCCCAGGCTGGAATCCAATAAGGCAAGTAGGTTTGGCTTCACATGACAAATTGAAAACAGTAAGAAATGTCAGTGTATATAGCTGAAATTTTATTGAAAATATGTCTTTAGCAGCAGCTTCGTGTTAAATTCCACAGAATCACACTTTAGTTTTAAAAGCTTTTTTTAAACAAATATATTTCATTTATATTTAACAATATAGCTGTTATAACATAAGCTACTTGTCCTTAATACTGAATTTACTTCTAGTACAGCCCAGAAAGAAAATACTACTTTCTGCTTGCTCTGTACCTTCTATTTGTCTCTTGCTCTGTCTTTGTGGGTCCGTGTATGCATGTGCATCAAAATTAAAAGACCCAAAGTTATTCTCAGAATGCTGTTTTGTAATTTCTAGAGTTATTCTTTGCTGTTGTTTTTTGTCTTTATGTTTAATTGATCCCAAGTCAGCACAACACTGACAATATCATCCTCATAAATAGTACAGTAAAGTAGCATCTTCATAGTAAATCTGTAATTGTTCCACTGGCACATTGTCAGTTGTTGGTAGTCAGTGCAAGAGTGGGTTAAAGGGTAATGTTTATAAAGCTGCTAAAAACAAGCCTGACCTGGAAAGTGCTGGGCACCCACACAACTGTGTGTGTTCAACACTTCTAAGGATGGCCTAGTCAGTGAGAAATCTTTTTTTAAAAAAAAATTACTTTCATTTCTATTGCCAGTTTAAAAAAATAAAGTGTTTGAACATAAAGCAATTATTTGAATTATCCAGCCACACAAGTAGATCCATTGAGAGAAATGGGAGGCCCTGGTACATCTTGGTAAATTATACCCCCTAATTCCCCTCCCCAGTCCCTTAGCTTAGTTGCTGGCTAAGTCAAGTTCTGTCAGTCTTGTATTTATCATCTCTCTGTATTCATGAGCCAAATTAATACGTTTTGAAATTATTTTCTGAAACTTCATGTAGTTGTGTGGTTTTTTTTTTGGGGGGGGTGTGGCTTTGCACTTGGGACCTGATAAATTATACTCCCATTCATCTCCTTTCGTAATGCCTGAGTAGCTACATTTTTGTTACAATTTCTCTGTGTTTCTATGCGTAAACATAAACAGATCCACCCCCAAGGTGCATTAACTTACCATTCTCCTACACCTCCACTGCCTCCTATAGGAAGGTGGAATCTGGGTCCTCCATGCCCTTGACCAGAACTTCAAGTGGCTTTGCAAATGGGTTGGCTCTCAAGCTTAAGGGGGATACACCATATCACAGTGTCTGTGTTTACATAAACCCATGCTGAATCTGGGGTGGGGACAGACATGGAGGGATGTCAACCAGTGATTGCGGCTTCTGTGGTGGGAACAGGAGTGGTCTCAGTGGGAGCCAGAATCCTGATTCTGGCCCCTTGCAAAGGTGCAGCCATACAGGTGGGATGCAACAATGGCTTCATTCACACAGAGGAGCAGGCCAAGGAGCTCATAATAGGGCAATGTCTCTCCCCTGCAGTCTGAGGTGGCAGTTTATTTATTCCATTTCTACCACACCCCTCTTACCCATCCCACCCTCCCTCATCAAATGCCTGGCAGAAGAGCCAGGTCTTACAGTTTTGTCAGAAGGCGAGAAGATTCGAGCTGAGGCAAAACGGGAGGGAATTCCAGAGTGATGGCTCAGCCATTGAGAATGCCCCCCTGTCCGTCCAAACTCTCTGATAATGTGGGACTTCCAGGAGGGTGCCCACAAACGAGCACAGGGGCCTCCCAGTGGGTGAGGCAATTGCTCAGATAGGGCTCAGGCCGTGAAGGGCTTTAAAGGTCAACACCAGCACCTTGAACTGGGCCCAGAAGACAATAGGCAGCCAGTGCAGTGCTCAGAGCACAGGTGTTATGTGCTCCCTGTGGCCCATCCCAGTAAGGAGACGGGCCGCTGCATTCTGCACTAGCTTCAGCTTCTTAATTGTCACCAAGCGCAGCCCCACATAGAGTGTGTTGCAATAGTCTAGCCTCAAGGTGATAAATGCATGGATGGGAGTAGTGAGACTGGAGTTCGAGACATATGGGTGGAGCCTCTTCACCAAATGTAATTGGTGAAAGGCGTCCCTCACCACAGTCAACACCTGGGAGTCCAGGCATATTTGCAAATACAAGAGCATCCTGAGGCTCTGCAGAACTGGAACCAAAGGAGGACAGATGCCCCCAGTAATGGAGGGAAGGGGTGTGCATGTCATTTTTGTTATTACAAATAACAATAATGAAAATTGTCATTTTCATTATTGTTATTGCAATAACAAAAATGACAAATAATAATAATGAAAATAGAAATGAAAAATGACATTTTGTTTTCGAAATAAAGGGAAAAAACTGAAAAACGTATTCCTGACTATAACTTTTTTGTTCCTTATTAAATTCTGATGACATTTAGGAAGATTGTACCTCCAATGGAGGGCAATAAGTGTACCAGTTTTCAAAATGAATAGATAACAATTGTAGAAGCAATCGAACATTGTGATTTTAAGAAAAGATCAGTACACATTTATGACTACAGCTTCCTTATCTTCCATCCAATTTGCATGAAACCTATGAATATCATGTCACTCCACAATCTGAACACACCTGCCAGTCATCAGAAAGATTGGATGAAGGGTCCTGCTGGTATAAGACATTAACTTGAAAATACATTTCCAGCTGTAATATTTTTATATTCCATCCTGTTTAAAATATATTTGGCAAGAATGTATCACATACCTTCCCTGTCATCTCTGCCAAACTACAGGACAACTTTGTAAAGGGAACCAATTATATAAGCAATTGAAATTGTCCCCTTAAAGAACGTTATTCAGATAATAGCAGCACATGTAGTGCCAGTCAGAGCCAGGCACCTGGCAAGGCAGGGGGAGAGAGACGGTAGGAGGGAGGATATGGAGCAACCCAAAAGACTGACATACACATTCACTGGCCAATTACTGCATGCTTCTAGCTTTACAGGACCAATCAGTAGTGGCTTCGAGGCAGGCATAGGGGGCGGCCCTGAGGTGGGCATAGAAGGGACATAACTGGGACTTTGGAGATAGCATCCCAGAAATCAGGAGACGTAGTTTACACATCCAGGCTGGTCAATTATCAGCACAATCACATCCTGCAGCACTGTGACAGAGGATATAAGAAAATCTCTACTGGCTCTTTCCTAAAAAGATGCTTCTGACTTCCCAGTAAAAAGTGGGGGAGAGATGTTGGGATGGTCACAGCACAGAATGAGGATATTTGCCCTACATGGTAGGGCTTTATGAGGATAAAGCCCTACACTGTCTTGGCCCTTCATACCTCAGGGACTGCCTCACCTCCTTGCCCCAGAGCGGCCCCTTTGGTCCACTGGGGGCACCTTCTTGGAGGTCCCCCATGTAAAATGGGGGGCCACAAAGGAGAGGGCATTCTCGGTGGCTGGGCCGTGCCTGTGGAACTCCCTCCCGGAGAAAGCCCATCTGGCTCCATGTTTATTGGCCTTCCGCCAGGCCTGTAAAACCTGGTTGTTCTCCCAGGCCTTCGGAGGAGGGGAGGGGGGTTGGGATGAAATTTGGGGGGTGTGATTACTTTTAGAAGGATATTTAGATGTCTTAATTCTTGTGTTTTATTGCTGTTTAAATTATTGTTATTTTGTATGTTGTGAGCCACCCTGAGATGCCATGGGCATGAGGGGGCGGCTAAGAAATATAAATAAATAAATAAATAAATATCTTTATGATATTTGGCAGAGATAATTGTGATACTGAGATGTATAGCCCTGCCAAATTTCATGTACACTGGTTGGACTACAAAGATGTTACAGTCAGAACTACATTTAAAAGTTAATTGCTTATATCACCAGGACGCTTTATCCAATCCTTCTGAAAGTTGTCAGAGAGAGTAAATATTGGAAGGGGTATAAACTTGCCCAGTTTCATCTACATTAAATGTGAGGCAAAGAAGTTACACCTAAGAATGTATATGAAGATTTTTGCAAAAGAAAATAATTCAACTGCTTCTAAAATTGGATTCCCTTATCCAATCTTTTTGGAAGGTGCACATACTGGGTGTTTTCAGACATGATGGGGTGGCTTTGCCCCATCCCCAAAACAGCCCAGAGATTCCCCGCCGGGATCACCTAGTCACGACAAACAGACATGCTGGGGATCCCGGTGGGGAATCAGGGAGGGGGCGGGGTCGCGCGGGGCAAGGTGCGGCCGCACGGCCCCGCCCCTCCATGCTGCCTCACCACCCGCCCTCTGGGAAGATGGGCGGGTGGCAAGGCCAATGCCGCCGCAGCGTCTGGCCGAGTTCACCACGGCCCGGAATCCCGCCGGGGATTCCGGGCCGTGATAGCCGACCAGATGTTACTTTTTATTGATACCACCTGGAATCACTTTCACCACGCTTCTGTGGATTTTCCTGCCGGGAGCCCAGGAAGCGTGGTTGAAATTGACCCCATGTGGGTATTCAGTGTGGCGAACATCTGGCGGCCGCCGAACAGACGTGCAGGGCACAGTGACCACAGGTGGGTATTCACTGTGGTTCACTGTGATCTTGTCATGCCTGAAAATACCCACTGTCTTCCATTTGAGGTACAATCACTCCAAGATTCAGCCAAATTTAGTGAAAAACAAAAATGTTATAGCTAAAAATGTATTTTCCATTGAAACCAATGGAAAATGAAAACGAAAGCAAAAACAAAAACATCAATTTCATATTTATGAAAATGAAAACGACAGATTTAAATAACAAAAATGAAAAATGAAAACAAAAAAGACATGGGCCCCTGGTGTACACCTCTACTGCTTACCCAGATCACTGGTCCCACCTACTAACATCACCTCTGTCTTATCAGGATTGAGCTTCAATTGGCACAACCTCATCCAATCGCGTGCAAGCACCGGGACAGAAATGAGCCAGCAGGGCCTGGGTCCAGATGAATATGACAAGTACATCTGAGTGTCATCAGCATATTGATGACAGCAAATCCCGCCCCCCCAAGCTGTGCACGACCTCCCCAAGTGGCTTCATATACAATTAAACAAGAGAGGGGATGAAATAAAACCCTGTGGGATGCAATATGGGAGGCCACAAGGGGACGAAGTACAGTCCCCTAGCAACACCCACTGCGATCTATCTGCGAGTTAGGAACGGAACCATTGTAAAACAGTCCTGTCCACCCCTGCCAGGTCCCACAGGTGTGTCACCACTACTCATGGTTAACAGTATCAAAAGCTACTGATAGATCTAATAGGACCAACAGGGTCACATGACACTTGTCCAATTCTACGAGTTGTTCTCCCAGATTTCTTTGTAACCATGCCTCAAGTCCTTGGTCCGCTGCCAGCACTTGTTCATATCCTGGGTGTAACCCTGCGGTGCTATTTGGATCGAGATCTTTTGGAACATTTGCCTCATTCCTGTAGCATTTCACCAGGGCGTGGACCTTCTGGTTCTCCCATAGAGCGATGAAGGCCTTCGTCTCTTCCTTAGTCCTGGGAATGCCGCATTAGTGGGCAGATTGGTAGGTAGAGAGCAACGGCAATTGTGTGTTGGTAGTAGCAGTGCTGGTTGTTGCCAGGCTGTTGTCTTGAGCCATGGCCCCACCAATGGTAATCCTCTGCAAGTCATTCCTGAGAATGCAGCAGCTGGGAAATGGTAAGCATCAGTGTACATGTACTGTCAACCAGGAAGAGTTGGGAAAATGCATGTTTGAAAATGACACAGTGGGCTTTTAAGGCAGATGTTATGTGCATGACAGTAAGAGTGAGAGTGGTTGCTCCTCAGAATACTCTAGGCTTCTTGCCCAGGACTCTATGGTGTAGGCACACGTGTACATGCAACTGTTGCATGCAGCCTAATTGATAGACCGCAGACATGTGTACAGATTAGCCTGCATTTGCCCACATGGCAGGCTCCACATGCTCCAGGACTCCACCATGAGAGCAGGCTGCATGTAGTGGGTGGTGGCCACATGGCCAGTAGGGTCAAAAACCATATATACTGGCAGGTGGAAACCCACCTAGTGTGGACTACCATCTTGTTTGTTAACAACCTCTGAAGCAAGCTTCCACCCACTTTTCTCGACACTTCGCTTTGAGATCACAGTTGATGATTAGCTGGCAAACCGCTACTCCCATGCTCCCAGCTGGGACAATTTGCCACAGGTGTTAGTGCTTCCCAAATGGATCAATCCCCAGAACATCTTATAGCAGTCCCATATGAGTGCCTGCAGGAACCCCAGGCTCCATTACTGGGGCATATTTTCAAAGGTACAAATGACCATTAGGTGCCCAACTCCTATTAATTTTGCATAGGAGTTAGGAGCTTAACTGTTGCTTGTAGCTTTGAGATCGCCTTCTGTGAGCCTTAAAACGGCTATTACTAATTGTACAATAATAAATGAGGGAAATATAATCATGAATCCTGGCCAAGTTTCACTGCATATGTTGCTTTCCTTCTGAGGACAGTGAATTTCCTTAAGTAAGAATTTCTGCATTTAATGATGTAGACAAAGCAGAGACAAGTGGGATTTTTTCTTGTTGACACTGGATTTCTACATGTTGAGCACCTGCTAATATTTGATCCAATAATATACTCTATAATAAATTTCCAGACAATTGGAAACAAAACATAAACGTCCCTATCTTTAAGAAAGGTGATAGATCTGAGCCTGATTCTTACAGGCCTATTAACCTAATTTATATCACTGCTAAGATTTACAGGAGGCATCTGTTAAGAGTATGTGCAACTTTGCATTAATGGAAATTGTATTTTAGGAGAGGAACAGGCAGGCTTTTGGTCTGGTTACTCCTGTATAGATCAGTGCTAGACCCTTAACGATTTAATCACTAAATATTTTAAAAAAGAAACACCAGATTTCTGCTGCATTTATGGATTGAAAGGGTGCATTCGACACCAATGAGAGAAGTATTCTCTGGGAAAAACCAGAAAGTTAGAAATTGAGACCTCACTGCTAAGGTTATTGAAGGAATATTATACAAATGCCAGAGTTAGATTTGGTATACATGGAGAATTATCAGATCCGTTTGATGTAAAGAGAGGGGTTAGACAAGATTTCCTCCTGGCCCCAATATTGTTCGATCTTTCCATGAATGATTTGAAATATCAATTTGAAAAGGAACATGTTCATGCTCCTAACCCTTTTAGGGGACACAATCCCCTGTTTGCTTTATGCAGATGATACAGTGCTCTTGTCTTCTTCTAAAGTTGGTTTACAACATTTATTAAACTCTTTTAATGAATACTGTAAAAGTAATAAGTTAAAAATAAATGTCTCCAAATCTAAAATCATGGTTTTTGGAGCTAAGAAAGTTAGCAGATGGTATATCGAGAAACAACCTGTGGAAGTGGTAAACGTTTTTTGCTATCTTGGTTTGCATTTCACTAAGTCCTTAAATTGGGAATTCCATGCAAAGAAACTAGCACTGAAAGCAGCCCAGGCTACTAGGGGGATTTTATCCTTCCATAACAAAGAGTGATTTCAGACGTTACGGGCGCCTGATTCACCACAGTGGATTCCCAGCGGTGGCGAACCGGCTAACCACCCCCCATGGGCAAGAGGGGCCCGAAACAGATGTGACAAGAGCGGGACCACAGCAGGGAATTGGACCAGCAGACCACGACCCGGGGCAGCACAACAGACGTTACACCGATCCCGGGTTGTGGTCAAAGCACCCAGAAGGAGCTGGGGTGGCTCGTCCCGGCTGCTGCTGCTGCTGTCCCTCCACTGCCTCCATGTGCAGCACAACCACTGCCTCCTCTGCCTGCACCTCCTCCACCACCTCCTCCTACATTGCTCTCTCGCCCTCCGCTCTCCTCTCTCTTCTGCCTCACTCCATTCTGCCACGTCCCCCTGCTACTGTGTGCCCTTTAAATCTCCCTCCCCGGCCTGTGTTGTTGCTCGTTGCCTGGCAGTGACGCTGCATGCTTTGTCCCCGGCTGGGAATCATGTTGCTTGGTTCCGGCCGGTGGTTGCCATTCAGTCGTTACTTTTTTTTGTTTCCTGTTGGGAATTGCTTTGATCACGCTTTCGGAGATGGTCTGTGACGGAGCTCCGGAAGCATGGTTATTTTGACCCCTGGTGGGGATTGACTGTGGTGAACATCTGGTGCCCGCGAAACAGAGGGTATTTTAAGACGTGACGGGGCCAATTGGCCCCGTTACGAAAACAATATATACATCCCCCGCTGGGACGACCCAGTCACGCCCTAACAGACGTGCCAGGGGATCCCGGTGGGGAATCGAGGAGGGGCAGGGCCGTGTGGCGCAACATGCAGCCTCATGGCCCCACCCCCTCCATGCTCCCCTCTGCCCACCCTCTGGGGAGATGGGTGGCCGCCGCGGCCAACGTGGCTGCAGCGCTCGCCTGATTTGGCCACGGGCTGGAATCCCTGTGGGGATTCCGGCCCGTGTCCATCATCCAGAAGTGATGGCGGGGTTCATCACGGTGGGGAATTGCCTTCTCCATGTGACTGCCGCCGGTCCCGCTGCTTCGGATGCTCGTGTGGCGAAAGTGATTCCCCGCCGTGGTAACATCTGAGCGGGAACATCCGTTCCCCCCAACAGATGTTCCGTGATCGCAGCCACCACAGGGAATTGAGTGTGGTTGACTGTGATCTCATAATGTCTGAAAATACCCTCACATTCAGGGCACTTTGGCCCCGCCACGGGATTGACTGTGGTTCACTGTGGTTGACAGTGATCTCGTAACGTCTGAAAATACCCAGACTTAACAGGAGACCATGTATTGAAGCATTGAGAGTTTGGAAAATTAAGTTACAAGAGACTCTTTTATGTGGTGCAGAATATGGGGCTTAGAGGGGAAAACTTTGAGGATAATTGAGAAGGTACAAAGTGCATTTTTCAGGAAGTTGCTTACAGTTCAGAGTGGTACTCCCATGGCATTAGTGCGGGTAGAAACAGGGTCTATCAATATAATGACACTGGCTCAGTTATGTTCCAGTCATTATTGGTTAAAAATTTGAGTTTATTCGCTGCTTAGACTGAAAAATATTTTTTCTTCAAATGTGGAAATCACATGGACTCACGTCGAGATGGTTGGCAGGTGTTCAACAGCAATTATTATTTACAGGATTAGGAGATATTTGGTTATATGGTGATAAGTTACCTCTTCCCAGAGAAAGATTGGATATTGATCGCCGTCTGCTCGATACGGCGATGTAGGAGGATATGAGTGCAGCATCAAGAGTTAAATGATTGTGCCCCACTTTTTCAGTTTATTAAGACAGAGTTTAAGCTGGCTGGGTATCTGTCAAAAGTTTCCAATAACTCACGAAGAGAACTTATTACTAAGATTTGCTTTAAACCGTTGGAAGCGGCAGTTCAGAGGGATATATGGGCAGATATTCCATTCCAAGAGGACTCTGTAAATGTCATTGAAAGGAGGTGGAGGATATCTTAAATATTCTTTTTTCATGTCCATTTTATGACAATCTTAGGAAAGATATCTTTAACCACTTGTGGTAAATTTAAGATATTTTTCAGTGATAGAAAAATCCATCTGAAAAATACATCTGATTTTTACAAAATGAAGACCTGTCTGTTTTACATGCACTAGGGCAGTTATTTGAAGGCTGTTTATAAACTGTGGTGAAATACTGGTTAAAGTTTGTTGGTAATGAGCAAATAAGGTACTAGTGTGGTTTAGTATTTGTTGTATAATTGTTTTTAAATCTTTATGGTTTCATTTTTAATATATTTTGAAAATATTGTTTAACTTATTTATATGTTTAACTTGCTCCTTAATTTATCTTAAATATTATTTAACTTATCTTATTATTATTTTTAAATGACTGGATATTTTGATTAGTTTATGTGGAAGCTGTGTTATTTGAAACTGTGTTTCTGATATATTGGGTGCTAAGTTGCTTTTTTCGCTTCATTTTTTTGGCTTGTTAGCCATAAATAAGCTAAACTAAACTAAAAAAAATATTTCATCCAGGGCTGCATAGATACATGAACTTTGAACCACTTCCATTGAATGTTTCTTTTTTCTGAACCTTGTCAAATGAGTCTGCCGTTCATCAGCTGAAATCCTAGCAAAGATAATTTGACCAGTTAAAAGAGGCATAAACAAGATAATTACAAGGAGATAAAATACACTGAAAAAGAAATGGTCAACTTTTCAGAATGTCACTTTTTGTGTCTAAGGAAGGAGAAAAATCTGTTCAGATTTTCATCTGTTGAAATTGTTCATAATAGAAAAAGACTTTTAGGCTGTGGATAATAACTGGAAAAAATGAATTCCATGATTGGGATTCAGTATGTATATTTAACTCCTACATTTTATATGTGTGAAATTATTCAACAAACTAACAAGACTCCTGTTTATCCCAAATCTCAGGGCCAAAACTGTAAATTGGCTCATTAACAGTTTACATAGCAGCTATCTCCACCCTGAATACTGAATGGAATGTTTATGGATAAGATGATAGCCTCTCACTTTAAACTTGGTCACTTTTGCACCAGTCGACAGTGCTCAGAATGAGGTTGTGTGAGAGCAGTTATAATTGTAGTTGAGATCAAGTACATTGTTTAAAAGTATGTTCCCCATATGCTTAACTTAAACTGAGGGTTCAGGCACACGAGATATTATCTGACTTTGGGCAGTGTTAACATGTGATGCAGGGGCTCATATGTCCAGTGGCTGCCAGATGCACACTCTGCCCCATGGTGGGCAGCCAGCTACTACTCAATAGGTATTTTCAGACATTACGAGATCACAGTGAACCACGGTGAATACCCACCTGTGGTCAATGTGTCTCGCACGTCTGTTTGGCGACCGCCAGATGTTCACCACGGTCAATCCGCACATGGGGTCAATTTGAACCACGCTTCCCGGGCTAGCCGGGGGAATGTCCCGGGAAGCGTGGTCAAAAAGATCCCCAGCAGGGACAAAAAAAAAGTAACATCTGGCCGGTTGCCACGACCCGGGATCCCCGGCGGGATCCCGGGCCACGGCACATCCGGCCTGATGCGGCGTCCGCAGTGGCCCCGCCGCCCGCCCGTCTCCCTGGAGGGCGGGCGGCGGGGTGCGTGGAGGGGGCGGGGCCGTGCGGCCGCACGTTGCGCCGTGCGGCCCCGCCCCCTCCCAGATTCCCCGCCGGGATCCCCCCGGCACATCAGATATGGCGTGACGGGGTGACCCCGGCAGGGAATGAAAGGGGTGTTTTTGGTACGGGGCCAAGCGGCCCCGTAACGTCTGAAAACACCCAATGTGTCCTTGGAAAAAGTCCAGGGATGCAGTGTGCAGTAAGGTTGCCCACAGCAGGTTAAGGCTGCCCAAAATGGGTTAAAGGGCACCCTCTTCCCAGGCACCTTCCACCCTGATCCTCTGTTAAACAGGTGAATCGTATGGGGAGGAGGACCTAGGAAGGGTATGTGTCCTCTTCCCTACCACCTAATAGCTGATAGGGGGGATAGGAGGCTGGGAAGATGGAAGTGGATGAACATCTGGTGACCAGTGAACTGATGAGCAAGTGAGCTGTGAGCTACTGTGGGCTACTTCACCCTTAGACTAGCTCCGGCTCAGGAACACATTGAGAAGAAGTCGTCTTTGATCATTTTTTTTGTAAAGCACAGCATGTCTAGTAAGAGTCTAACCTTTATTTATATTGATGATGATGACGATGATATCAATGTACTTGATGCTGTAAATCATGATTAGAGACAGAGGTTTTTCTCTGTTGAAGTGTACAATTAGGTTTCTGCTAAAGGTGACAGATATTCACGTCAAAGTTCAGATTAGACAGAAATTATTTATTTGTATTTATTTAAATTTTTACCCCTCTCAATTAGCACATTTGAAATGACAAAACACTGTGTGCATTAGAAAAGCTCATATACAAATTGAGGGAGGAGGGGGGGGGTCTCCCCCTGGGTCCGGACGCAGTAGCCGCCACCTGGGATTGGGTTGCAGCAGATGAGGGGTGGGGGGACAGCCATAGGGGTCATTGTAGGATGGGGGAGATATGGTCCTGGGGAGCGAATGAATGGTGTGGCCCAGGGACTGAGGTGTTTGGTGCCTGTCCCCAGGGCCGCCCCTGCCCCCCAGGTGGGGGGGATGGATCATAGTCCAAGGCCCCTTGGGCCGGTGCTGCTGTTGAATGTGAGATCTGTTGTCAATAAAACATCAGTGATCCGGGATATGATCCTGGATCAGACTGCAGACCTCATGTGTTTCATGGAGCCCTGGCTGGATAGGGAGGCATGTCCAATTTTGGCGGACCTTGTTCCGGTGGGGTACTCCATGCAACACCAACCCCAGCTTGGGGGACGGGGGAGCGGGGTGGTGGTGTAGTTATGGTTTTTAAGGAATCTTAGACTGCTAGGAGGTATCTGGTGCAGTTAATCCCAGGGATCGAGGCCCTTCACCTTGTGTTTGAGTTGGCCAGGGACAGAATTGGGGTGCTGCTGGTGTACCGTGCTCCTTCCTGCCCGGCAGTATCCCTCGCCGCTGTAGGAGAGCTGGTGTCAGGGGTGGTGCTGCGCTCCCCGAGGACTGTGGTCCAGGGGGATCTCGACATTCATGCTGACATTGGCCCTGTTGAAATGGAGTGTGAGTTCATGGCCGCCATGGCAACCATGAACCTGTCCCAGATGGTTAGTGGCACCACACATGAGGGGGGACATACACTCAATCTAGTGTTCTGCTCTGGCCTTGAGGCAGTTGATCCAGTAGTGGGGGAAGTAAGTTTTATGCCCTTGTCATGGACGGATCATTACCTCCTACAGACCAGGTTTCTAGTGCATGGCAGCCCCCAGAAAGAAGTGGGACCTATTAGGTTGGTCAGCCCCCAAAGGCTTATGGAACCACGGAAGTTCCAGGAAGCCCTGGGGGAGGTGTCCTTAGGCTTTGAAGGCTACTCAGTTGATGATCTTGTTCAAGTTTGGAACATCTTGCTGGGTGGGGACATTGATCAGGTGGCTCCCAGGTGTCCACTCCTGCCTCTTTGTCACTGTAGAGATCCTTTTTTTACTGAGGACCTGTGGTGTTTGAAGCAGGAAAGGCGGTGGTTAGAGCGCCGCTGGCACCGCTTTTGTGCTGAATTTGATTGACTGCAGCACTGGACCCATTTGCAGTCCTATGCTGTGGCCATGAGGATGGCAAAGAAGGAATTCTTTGCCACCCTCATAGCCACTGTGAAGTTGCATCCAGCAGAGCTCTTCTGGGTGGTGAAGGGGCTGGTCAGTCCAGCCTCTCTCTGCCTGGAGGAGGAGGTTTCCCAAGCCCTCTGTGAGGTGTTTGTAAGCTACTTTGCAGATAAGATCGCTCAAATCCAGCATGATTTTGGGGCCAGGATTGATGCAGAAGGGGGAGAGCAGAGGGTTATGAATGTCCCGTCTGTTTCATTTTTGTGGGATCAGTTTCAGGAAGTGACGGCTGATGCTGAGGGGGTTTGGGGGTCTGTTAGTGCTACCTTTTGTAAACTAGATCCATGCCCATTTTTACTTGCAGTCACTTGGTTGGTGAAAGCCTCCAGGGAGACTTTGGGACCGGTTCTTGCGGGAGTTATCAATGCCTCCCTTTGGGAGGGTAGGGTGCCAGTCTGCCTCAAGAAGCCGGTGGTGTGGCCCCTGCTCAAAAAACCATCATTGGACATTGATTCCCTTGCCAGCTACTGACCTGTCTCTAACCTTCCCTTTTTAGGGAAGGTTATTGAAGGGGTGGTGACCCAGTAGCTCCAGGGTCATCTGAATAGCATTGGTTTTTTGGATCAGGTTTTCATCCAGGATATGGCACTGAGACTGCGTTGGTGGCCTTGGTAGATGACTTCCACTGAGAGATGGATTTAGGACATTCAACACTTCTGTTCCTATTAGATCTCTTGGCAGCATTTGATACAGTGGACCATGGGTTGCTTCTGAGACGGTTGCAGACTCAGGGGGGGGGGAGGTGGATGGGACTGTCTTAAGATGGCTCCACTCATTCCTCTCAGAGAGAAGCCAGTGGGTGGTGCTGGGGGAAGAAACATCTGGCCTCTGGGATCTTGCTTGTGGCGTGCCGCAGGGTTCAATTCTGTCTCCACTTTTATTTAACATCTATATGCAATCCCTGGGTGAGGTCATGAGACAGTTTGGTGTGCGTTGCCACCAGTATGCTGACGATACTCAGCTTTACCTCTCTTTTTCAATGAACCCAGGTCATGCAGTCTTGGTGCTTTTCCAGTGCTTGCTAGCAGTGAGTGACTGGATGAGGCTGAGCAGACTGAAGCTGAATCCTGATAAGACAGAGGTGATGTTGGTGGGTAGGGCAGCAGTGACTCCCCTTGTGGAGGGGATCTGCCCTCTGCTGGCCCTGCAGGTGTGGAGTTTGGGGGTTCTGTTAGACCCTGACCTCTGCCTAGATTGTCAGGTGGCGGTGATGGCAAAGGGAGCCTTTTGCCAATTACATCTTGTGTGGAGGATCCAGTTATAGGTTTCAAGCTCTGACCTGGTTACCGTCATCCATGCATTCATCAGCTCAAGGCTGTATTACTGCAATGCACTCTACGTGGGGCTGCCCTAGGTGATGACTCGGTAACTGCAGCTGGTGCAGAATGCGGTGGCCCATTTCCTGATGGGGATGGGCCGTAGGGAGCACATTACACCATTGCCCTGAGCTCTGCACTGACTGCCTATAGCATTCCGGACTCGATTCAAGGTGCTGGTTTTGACCTTTAAAGCCCTACATGGTCTGGGCCCCTCCTATGTGAGAGTCTGCCTCACTCCCCAGACTGTGGGGCAACCTCTACAGTCTGCCGGGGACGCCTTCTTGGAGGTCCCCTGGGTGAACCAGAGGGCTACAATGGAGACGGTATTCTCGGTGGCCGCACCACAGCTGTGGAACTCCCTCCCAGAGGAAGCTTGCCTGGCTCCCAGTCTGTTGGTCTTTCATCGGGCCTGTAAGACCTGGTTGTTTGTCTGGACCTTTGGGGGAAGGGAGAAATAAGGGTGGGTTTTTTTACCAGTGGTTTTTACCTCTTTGTTGTTGTTTTTATTGTTTTAGTAATCCTTTGATGTATTGTTTTTATATATTGTTTTAAATATTTTGTAAGGCACCCCGAGCTGCCGTAGGGCTGGAGGGAGCGGGATATAAATCTTTGACTAAATAAATAAAATAAATTTCATTTTTCAGTATTTTGGCATTTTGATATACAATATATGAATATTTAGTAATTTGTAACATTTTATACCATTGTTTTTACTGTCATTAGTTTAGGTCAAAAGACAATAAAATAAAACGAACTAAGTTGGCCTGATTTTGATCTAAGCCAATTTTATAAAATAAAAGTAAATAAGATCAAAAATAAAATCAAAGTAATTCAACTGATGCTGCGTTACTTGAACCAGGCAAAGTCAAAATAACTGAATGCAAGACAAAGTCAGACGGAAAGCAAATTCAGGATATATATCCAGATTCATTAAAAGGTATAATATTGGCACTGACTGTAGTCCATACTCCACATGAACAAACTGCCGGTGCTCAGTAATTGTACAGCTTTTTCATTGTTGAATACTTGTGTGAATAGCCCTAGACATTTAAGTAGGCGTTCCTCAGTGGGAGTAAGTTACCTAACTATAAAATAGCTTTTCTACTACATTACATAACTAGCTATTAAGGTGAATCTTCTGCTACACTTATGTACTTATGTGCAATGGTACCTTCCTCCTCAATAGGCTCATCAAAGCCAACAAAACCATGGGTGTTAACACATACAATGCTGGCCCGTTTGGGCCAGCGCCAAACCCCATATGTTTGTTCTGGGCCCATCAGATGTGGTCCCAGTTCAAACCCTGGCAGGGTTGGTTACCAGGTCAGAAACGTGGGCCTGGAATGAACTGGGCCCATGGTCTGTCCCCGTGAACCGCCCAGGTAGGCCAGAGCTGGATGAACCAGGCAGGCGTGGGGTTGCCATGGCAGCCAGCCATGGCTGCCTGTTATTGGCAGCCACGACTGCCCATCATGGCTGGAGGTGGGGCACCAACCACAGTGTGGGGGTGGAGCCAGTCAGCCTTATGTTGCTCTCTGCACCCCCTCCTAGCCAGGTGAGGCCACAGGGATGTGTGTTCCCACCACTGGAGCTCACCCAGCTGGTGGTTGCCCTCCTCACCCCCGGACGGGATGATGGCAGCACCATCGCATTTGTGAATACCCCATTTGTGGAATGAAGTGCTGCTAAGCAGGCCCAGCTTTAGTCATTAGGCAAGATCTAGAGCAGCAAATTCTAGGGGATGGCAGCTCAGGGCTTGCACTATCAGCACTTCTGCTTCTCTTCCCCACTGGCAGTGCAGGCTACCTGCTCAGGGTTTGTACTGAGGAAGCAGAGGTGGCAGTGCTGCAGCAGAGCTATTGGGGCAGGGTGGAACAGGAAGGCCTAAGGTAACAAAATCCATAAAGCTGACTCTGCTGCTAAACTGGGGTGGTATTCTGGACATTAATATTTTAATAATATTTCTATATAATTTCTATCTATATTTTTATATATTTGAGCATATGCTGAATTATAATGGAATTCACATCCTCCACTTCCATAGCTTGGCCCCGTCCTGCAACCTTACTGAAGTAACCTGGAGTTGAAAACAGACATAATGCTAACTCCACCTTAACGCCACTTTAACACCACTTCTTTGACATTGCTTATGCATGTTGCAGGACTGCATAGGGCACCCATACAGCCCTGCAACATGTATAAGGAATGTTAAAGTGGGGTTAAAGTAGAGTTAGCATTGGTTGTCTTTAGACATAACAAAGAACAGGTGTCACAACCCCTAAGCACGTGTTTGGCTGTTGTGTGTAAGCACTATAATAATCCCAACACCAATTTGGCCACCCATTTAACATGCAATGTGAACACCATTGCATCATGACAATTTGTGTGTTTTGGCTGAATATGTGGCCAACATTGTGTCTAATGATATTGCGTGGTGTGTTAGCAGGTAAAACACAGGGAATGAGGTGGCAGCGCTTATGTAATGAGATTGAGGTGGCGAGAAAAACACCAGTTTGCCCCGAGATGGGCTGTGTGTCTAAGCAGCACCACATGGTGAACACAAGGCCAAACCGGTGTTCATAACAAGGTAAAAACACACATTCAGACACCTGTTGATGTTCTGTCTAAAGCCACCCATTACGTCTGTTTTCATCTGAGTTGCTTAAATAATTTTAAAATAGTAGAATTGGCCCCTTTTCCTCCTTTAAGTGATTTTTTTTCTCTTTTGGTAGCAAAGGCCAAAGCTCCCATAAAAGTTTGATAGTCATGCAGGCTCTGTAGTTTAAGTCTGTTTTTTCCCCTTTTCTTTAGGCTACTATTGACCTTACGCCATCCTTGGCTGGTCTAGACAGATATTGTAATAACAGTTTTAATGCTTTTTTTAAAAATGCCAATACAATTGTGGTGTTTTGTTTTATTTTAGTGTTTTTTAAAAACTAAATGCCAAACAGTTGTTCTTAGTTTAGTGTTTCCATTACTCTGGGTGTTCTTTCCCCTTTAAGTACAAACACCCATATGATTAGAATATATATTTTTTTTCCAGGATAATGCTAAATTTACCTCTAGAGTCTGTAATATCTAAACTACAATTTGAGTTATTTTTCCTCACAATCCCTGCAGAGGACTGAGGTTCCTAAAAAGTCTTTAGTACTAAAAGAGCCAGTTCTTATTCCACACTGGGGGTTTGACTTCTTTTGCCTTCTGCTTTATTATAGCTACTGCACAGATAAAATATTTTGTTAAATTCTGGTTAGGTAAATATAAAGGTCACAACTTTCTCCTCTCCTGTGGGTTTTCTTATTTATTTATTTATTTATTTATTTAATTTCATAAATTTCATACCCCACAACCTCCTGCTACCAGCTCAGGGTGCCTCCCAAAATTTCATTAAAACATAAATACAATATAAATATAAAAATAGAATAGAAATAGAAATATAAAATCCAGCAATAAATAACAAGCACAGTGAAGGAGCTAAAAATCCCCCCACCCCCCAAATCACCTGTCTCCCTCACCAAAGCCCTGGTGGAACAGCCAGGTCTTACACTGTCTTTGAAAGGAAGGAAAGTCTGGGGCCAAATTGACCTCTACCGGGTGGCAGTTCCACAGCCGTGGTGCGGCCACCAAGAATGCCCTCCCCATCATTGCCACCCAAGAAACTCAGGAGACCTCAAGAAGGGTGCCCCCAGCCAACTGCATGGACTAATGCAGAAACCAGAGGATAAGGTGGTTCTTCGGGTAGGTAGGGCACAGGCCATGTAGGGCTTTATAGGTAAAAAACTAACACCTTGAATTGGGCCCAGAAGACTATAGGCAGCCAGTGCAAAGAACGGAGCACCGATGTAATGTGCTCACAATGACCCATCCCTGTAAGGAGACGGGCCACCGTATTCTGCACCAATTGCAGCCTCTGAACTATCACCAAGAGTAGCCCCATGTAGAGCGCGTTGCAGTAGTCTAGTCTTGAGGTGATGAAGGCATGGATGATAGTGGCCAGGTTGGAGTTCAAAATGTACAACCGAAGCCGTCGCATCAGATGTAATTGGTGGAACGCGCTCCTCACCACAGCTACCACCTGAGCATCCAGGCAGAGCTGTGAGTCAAGGAGCTCCCCCAGACTACAAATCTGAGGGACCAAAGGGAGGCAAACCCCATCAATGATGGGGGTCACCACTCCCTCAGCCCCTCCCACCAGCATCACCTCCAACTTGTCGGGATTCAGCTTCAGGCGGCTCACCCTCATCCAGTCCTCCACAGCTGCCAAAGTAAGCACCAAGACTGCTGGGTCTGGGCCAGATGAAAATGAGAGGTAAAGTTGGGTGTCATCAGCATACTGATGTCTTGAAAGTCTTGGGGAACAGATATGTCTCAATCAAGAATAGTGTCTTCTGTCCTGTTTCAAAATTTTAAATGTGATTTTTTTAAAACATAAATCTCTCTCTGCATTGTTGAAAGTCAGGTCTTCAATCCGTGGATTTTGAAAAAGCTCAACAAATAGGTTACTAAGGCTGGGACTACAGAAAAGCTCATATACTGTGCATAAAGATACGTATGCATGCAAATGATAAAATATTAAACACGTACCAGAGGGAGCACAAAGGATGAAATCTTGATTCATTTGAAGTGTAAACTGCATTAACTTTATTAGAGTCAGGATTTTACCCAAGAAATTTAACTCATTGAAATGCCAAGGACAAAGGTCCAACATTATTCAGATTCAATAGGAAAATGGAGAAGAGTCTATTTAAACAAGGAAAACACAATTAGATGGCTAGAATTTTTACTTGCAGTCACTTGGCATCACCACCCTTTTAAATTTCAACTTTTTTAATTTCAAAAAGTGTAGCAAATTATTCCAACTGTTTATGTTTGTGTTGTTTTGTATTATTTTTTGGGAGAATGCAGAGGAAAGACACTAATAGACCAGTGTTTTAGCTATTGATGCTAGAAAAATCCACTGTTTTCCCCATGTTTGAGAACTGGGTTCCAAAAAGGCTCATTTAGTTTAATTAAAATTTTACCTTATATATTGCTGGCAGGCAGAATAGTTCCAAAAAGTAGGGGTGTGCTGTGGGCGCAATATTTGTTTTCATTTTCACTTACAAAAAAACCCTTCATTTTCAGGACTTTTGGTAAACAAGCATTTGTTTTCAGTTTGGGGGGAGGGGGTTGTTTATTTTTTATTAAAAAAAATAAAATAATAAATTTTTTTACAAAATTACTGTTCATGTGCAAAATGGTCACCATGCATAAGCAGACCAGCTGCCCTTTTTCAAAATGGCACTGATGCTGCTGGCACCATTTTGGGAAAGGGCATGTATGCACAGAATTGCCCCGGCAGCCATTTTGCATATGTGCCGTGTTTTTTATTTATATATTTTTATTTTTATAATGAAAATAGATGATCTGGTTTTGTTATCCTGGCCTATCATTTTCCTATTTTAATTACTAAAACAAATGGGGCTTCATTTGTTTTAGTAATTTAAAAAAAAAATTGCACACCCCTACAAAAAGCGACATTGGGTTAGAAACACCCCTCAGCTGTATTACTGTGTGGGAACTGTAAACAGACTCAGAAAAATCTTAGCCATTTAAAAAGCATTGTTGAAGAAGTCATGATCAGATTTTAGTGGGTTTTTTCCTGAACTCTGACATTTAAGATGGAGGTTGATGGAGGTGTGAGGCCACCAGATTAATATCTTATTTACATGACCCACTACTTCTCTGATGTCTTCTCTTTGTAGCTAGCACAGGATTATGAATTAAAGTAATCCTCCCGTGTTTGTGGAAACAAAATATCTGATGTGTGCTAACAATGGATGCTGTTGGTTGTGACTATGGTAGTTTCTTGGTTTCACTTGCTCTGTACTGTAGTTGTTTACTAGTAACTAACAAGCTTACGTATTCTTTGAAGTGTGGCGTAGTGGATAAGGTGCTGGACTTGGACCTGGGAAGCCAGGCTTCAAATCTTGCTCGAGCCATAAACTTTGTATGTAAAAAGTTCTCCTGATAAACTGCTTTGCTCCAGGCAGCTGTGGTTACTTGGTCTCCATGGTAGCCTGTCACTTTTACAGCTGCGACTACTTTAGGCTGCCTCAGGGCAGTGTTTGTGTAAAGAATTGCATCCAGGAACTGTCTCAAGGCAGCGTGTGTGTGAAAAATGAATCCAGAACTTACTTCCGGACTTGTAAACCCAGAAGATTGAAACATCTGAAACTTTAACGTGTGTCTAAAAATGCCCACTGTAAAGTGCTGCATAGGGCTATAGAAATCATTAATAGTAGTACAATTCTTAGCAACATGGATTGGTTCAATATAAGATATCTCAACTTGTTTGTCTCTATAAATTTGCACATATCCTAATAACTTAGGCTATAGTTGTAATTTGCTGCAAACTTTCCCTCCTTACTCTCTTGTGTTATTGTGTAGCTGAAACTAGGATCTAATTTTAAATAATGTCTTCTTACCTTTCACTTCTCCTAAAAATCTAAGGTATTGCAAACCACTTGATAAGTAAATTGGGAGTCCTTTACATCTATTCATTTTTGAGCAATGATGGGTCAAAAGCATTGGGAAACATGAAAAAGTCACAATCTCTGGAGTTTGCTTTTATCACTATTAATATTTTGGAAAAGCCTAGACCTTTTCCTAGGACAAATTGAGACTTAGGAGCAACATGTAGCTCTTGGGCAGTTCAAGTGGGGCTTTCAGCCAGGACTAGTTCTAGGCCCTGTGCATCGTTAGTAGTCATGTGTCTTAATTATGTCCTACTTCATTGCATCTGAGTCTCAGCAGCTGATTTGCAGCTGCTCCTCAAAATCTCAGGAGACAGGACTGCAGAGCCTCCAACAGCCAATCACAAAGCAGAAGAGGTTTGCATGTGCTCACATGCATGTGTGTCTTATGACTCTAAACCATATGAAGATTTTGGGAGGCAGTTTTTGGGGTCTGGAAACTTTGCCCACCCCTGACCTAGACTTTAAAATGGCCCATACGTCCCAGAAATATTTTGTCATGGCAAAGTATCTGGTAATCTTATCTTTTGGTGAAATTAGATTGAGGGACACAAGTGACCTTCTTGCAAAACAGAAAATTCAGTTTCAATTATGGAGTGAAATGATCAATAAAAATACTACAGAATGTAACATTGTATTTTTTCAGTTTGAATTGGAGAAAGAAGACTTTACAGCCATAACAGTAACTATATCCCTTTGATGGTTACTGATGATATTGTATTGTGTTATTTCAGATAAACCTTCAAAGGAAGATGAGGGTCACTGGGGTTATAACCCAAGGTGCCAAGAGAATTGGAAGCCCAGAATATATCAAATCTTACAAAATTGCTTACAGTAACGATGGGAAGTCATGGGTGACATACAAAGTGAAAGTCACCAATGAAGATATGGTAAGTCTTAGTCCTCTGAATGGGAATGAAAAACATTCAGAACCTCAAGAAGCATGAGACAACTCCAGTAGATGAACTTAATTGCCCGGCTGAGAAAGCAGTCTGATATGTATTGCCTTATTATTATATTTTCTTCCGGAAAACATGACAATAAATTCATACTTTATGTTGACTAAGACTTTCCTATGCTTTTAATTGATGGCTGTATAAATACTGTGTCCCAAGGCTAGAATAATCCTGTTTATTACACTTTACTGATTTTCATTTTAATTAGTTTACCAGTAATTACTCATTACTCTGTTTTCAATTTAGTTTTATTACATTGGCAGATTAATGTTAACCCTTAAAAGCTTAGAAGCCATTCATCAATGCTAATCTCCACATGGCAAGAACAGTATCATCTTGTAAGAAAGATATGTTTACAATTTATGGCTACAATTTATTTTTATAATGTTTTGAATGCAAAGCAGCACAAATCTTTTTACTGAGATCAGTGGAGTAGGGCTATGGCACTCTGCAGATCTGGACACAGTTTCTGTATTGCAATCAGGAGGAGAAAATCCTTCATGGAAAAGAATATGATGAAAGACAAACAAATACAAACAGATGATGTTAGAGAGATAATAGAAAAAATGGATGAGCACATGATTCAGCACCTCTTGAAGTCAGTGAAAAGTAGGGCTGTGCATGTGTCAAGTATATGTATTTAAATTTATATTGATATTTGTGGTTTGGTGTTTCCATTTATTTGTATTTGTATCTTTACCTGTGTTTACTGCATTTCCTCCATCATTGCCAATGTGAAAAATGCAGTGTACACAGGTCCCTGTGTTTGGGTTATTTTGGCACAGATGTGCAGTAAGGCTCTGTCCAGTTTGACAGGCCTATAATGAAAGAGAAATGCAGTCAAAACTGTTGCTAAGTCTACTACCAATGTAAAAAAAGGGAACACTTGTTTGGGAGAAAAATGCGGCTACAATGGTGGGGGGGTTGGCTTGAGGAATGTGGAACTGGGCATGGGTTTGACTCAGGGGGATCGCTGGCTTGAGGGAGAGTGAGGGATGCAGCTGGCTTGAGAGAGGGGAAAATGGAACATGGGACTTGCTCATGTGAGGAGTTGCTGGGTTGGAGTTGTATTTGGGGCATGGTTTAGGGGGTGCCACTGACTTAGGGGAATGACAACTGACTTGGGGGGAATGGGACATGGGACCAATTCAGGAGAGGCTACTGTCTTGGGTAGGGGGAATAGGGAATGGGGTTGGCTCAAGGAGAGAGTTGCTCGCTTGCAGACAGGGAATGAGACATGGTTCCGGAAGAGGGGAGTGGTTTCTGGCTCAGAGGAGAGTCATTGGTTTGTGAAAAGTGGGATGTCTAAGTGGGAATGGGGTTTGAGGTTGGTTCAGACCCAGGAAGGTCACTAATTTGCAGGTGTTGCTGGCTTTAGGAGTGGGGAATGAGGCTGCCAAGGACTCACAATTTTTCCCTGGCTGGGCTGGGCCTGGCTGCAGTGCTTGGGACTGCAGTTCTTAGACAGCAGCAGCCTCTGCAGGTGGAGAGGGCTCACTACAGGCTCCCCATGCCAGCTGCTAAGCTGCGAGTCAGAGAGCAGTCCAGTTCCAAGACAGATATGTGCTGCAGTTTGGGGGCTCCAGTTCAAGACTTCAAATATCACGTTTTTCAGGAAATGTTGGGTTCACTCGAAACCCGAATACACAGACCTAGTATCCGTGTTTGAATATGGAAGCCAAAAAGGACTTTTTCCGGTTTATTTGGGTGTTATCAAACCCCCAAATGCACAACCCTAGTGAAAAGGCTCCAGTCAACTTCATTGGGAGTTGGATTAGGCTTCTAAAGGGAAGGAAGGAGTGAAAAATATAGATGTGCATAAGTGTAAGATAAAGTGGATTGAGACGTTAGAATTCATAATCTGAAGAAAGGATGTAATTTAGTGTATTATAATTAGTGTATCACTCCTTGGGAGTGAGGTGGAAAATAGAGCATGTAGTTCAGCAACTACCTTGCTGAATTAATCTGGGACCAAATTGGTCAACACAAGTGAATGTATAGCCTCCAACTATGAAGAATCAGGGAAAAATAAAGAGAAGACTGGAGAAGCAGAGTGGATGATTATCACACCGTAACGTGGAATCTACTAGTTAATCGAACACATTTTAAACTCCATTGTGTTTTATCACAGGTGTTCCGTGGAAATGTGGATAACAACACCCCATATGCCAACTCTTTCACCCCTCCAATTAAAGCTCAGTACATACGACTGTATCCTCAAGTCTGCAGAAGACACTGTACTTTGAGAATGGAACTTCTCGGCTCTGAATTATCAGGTGAGTTTTCCAGCAACAACAATATAGGCCTTTTTCACACCAGCCACAGTGGGTGGGGGGATGGGTGTGTGCTGGCAGCAGGTGGAGGCGGGTGTGCGGCATTTCCCATGGGCGCACACCTATCTCCACCCATCTGCACACATGGAGCAACCGGCATTGGTGCCCGTCGCTCCATGCCTGGGTGATGGGTGGAGATGGGTGGAGTGCGAGAGTGTGCACGCACCCCCACCCACTGCCGACAGCGTTCCTACAGATTCTCGCCCAACGCACACCTGCCTGCCATAGCATTTGCATGGGCGCCCACCCACTCACCCATGAGCGCGGGGGGACACATACGCCCATGTGAAAAGGGCCATAGTCACATCAAAATGCCTTTGTTCCATTAGTATTAAATTAGAAGTGCCATTACTGAGTCAGACCAGTGGTTCATCTAGCCCACATTAGGGCTGGTTTGAAACAACCATTCCAATTCTGTGGAAAATTTCCACAAAATCAGAATGGCTGTTCAGAATTTCAATTGTAATTAGAACTGAATTTTTTTTTTCATTTTCAGTTCCAATTCCATGCTTAAAATGGTGCTGTCCTACACCAAAATGATGGTTTCCACTTCACTGTAGAGCAGCAGCAGTCATTTTGTGCATGCACTGAAAATCCATGACCATTTTACTTATGCACAAATAACCCATAAGATATTTCAGTTGTTCCCATTGGAATTCTGATCGGAATTCTGTCTGATTTGAATTCCAGTTAGAATGATCGAACCACCAGTTCCGTTGAAATTGGAACTGGGGCAGTATTTTGGTTTCAGCCTTACCCAGCATTCTCTTTCCAGCAGCAACCAGCCTCGATTGCCTCAGGAGAGTACACAGGAGGCTACAGTGGAGTAATCCATTTCTTGCCATACTCCCCAAGCTCCCAACAATCAAGGGTCTTGTTCCCCTGACTCACCTAACTAGTAGCGCTTTATGGACTAGGCCTCCAAAAATTCATCCACTCCTTTTTTGAAGCCAGTTATGCTACTTGTTTACACAATATCTTCTGGCAATGAATTCCACAGATTCATTGTATGTTGGGTGAAAAAGTACTTCCTTTTATTTGTTTTAAATCTGCTGCCTGTTGATTTCATGGAGTGACCCCTGGTTCTATTGTTTTTCGAAAGGGTAATAGCAGCTCCCTATTTGCCTGTTGCACACCATTGTTGATCTTATTATATCCCCTCTCAGTAGTCAATTTTCCAAACTAAAGAGCCCTAGCCTATTTTGAGCCTTTCCTCATACAGAAGCCACTCCATGCCTTCAATCTTTTGTTGTTGTTGTTGTTGTTGTTGATTATCATCGTTTTGACCCAGATTTATCCTTGATGTAATTCTCTTTAACTGTGTGAAGTTAGCCTCTTCTGAATTTAGATTGCATGTTATATTTGCACTTCTGAAAGTATATTGCATGAAAAATAGCTTTCAATGAAATTTCCTAATGTTGAATTCAACAGGCCATCTTAAACAGTTCAACTTATCAAAAGTTCATCTTGAGCCAAACTTCAAGAAACGGACTTGTGGGCTAGCAGGAAGAGTGGGGAGAGAATTTTTCACTAAAGAGCTAAAAAGCTGGATTGCCCCCTTTCACTCTTAACAGTGTTGAGAGTCTGTTAAGTGGCTTTGTACACTTTTCAGTTAGCAATGCAGGCTGAATTTTAACCATTAAACTAGTATGTGGGGGGAAAAGCAATTGTTTTAAGTGATGCTTTGCCGTCTCAACACTTAACATGGTTTGCACAGTGGCAACTTTTTCAAATATCAGGAAACTGAAATAGGGAAAATCAAGCTATCCTTTGCAAAATGTAACCCATTTTATTGACTTTGGGTAGGAAAAGGAGGAAGGGGAAGGGAAGAGCAGTTCCACTTTTAAGGAATTTTGAGTATACCAAGGTTTTTGTAGATTTCACTCTGTATATACATTGGTAAACATTTTGGGGTTCAAAATTTGTAGCAAGAGTTGTTGGTTTTCACTTTTCAGGATTAGCGCATAAAGTATTCCTAGTGTTGCCTACAGGTGCTAAGAAAATCAGGCTTCCATTGTGTTAGGCACTATGGATAGTCAGTCTTTACCTTGAAAAGACCTCTTGCAGTCTCAAGAGACCAGACAAGTGAAGGGAGAAAAAACTAAGGCTTATAGAGGTGAAGTGGCTTGTCCACACAGAGGTCAGTGGTAGGACCAGAAATTGAACCCAGACTTTCATAGGGTATTTTCAGACGTTACAAGATCACAGTCAACCACAGTCAATTCTCTGTGGTGGCTGTGATCACATAACGTCTGTTGGGGGGAACGGATGTTCCCCCCCAGATGTTACCATGGCAGGGAATCACTTTCGCCACGCGAACGGCTGAAATGGCGGGGCCGGCGGTGGTCCCATGGCGAAGGTGATTCTCTGCCATTATGAACCCCGCCGTCACTTCTGGACGGCGGCCACGGCCCGGAATCCCCACAGGGATTCCGGCCCATGGCCAAATAGGGCGAGCGCTGTGGCTGCATTGGCCGCGGCGGCCGCCCGTCTCCCCAGAGGGTGGGCGGTGGGGAGCGTGGGGGGGGCGGGGATATGCGGCCGCATGTTGTGCTGCGCGGCCCCAGCCCTCCCCGATTCCCCGCCAGGAACCCCCGGCACGTCTGTTAGGGTGTGACGGAGTCATCCCGGCGGGGGATTAATTTATTGTTTTCGTGACGGGGCCAATTGGCCCCGTCATGTCTGAAAATACCCATAGTCTCTCATTCCAGAGACCTATCTACTAGACAATGCTGCCTCTCAAAGAAGTATAAGATGCTGCCTATGATCCTTGGAGCTGCAATAGCTGGGTAGCTTCAGCTGAAGAACAGTCAAAGTGAAATAAAACACACTGTGCCTAGTTGCTTTTGATAAGATTTGATTTGATTTAGATTTGTTTGGGGGCTTTCTAACAGAAACTGTGATTGTGTCCTGTAGCAAAAGTAAATGAGCTAGTCGAGCCGCTATAAACCCACTCAGTATTGGGTCCAGCAGGGTTATAGCATATAAATGTAAAGCCTGACCCCTGTCTGCTCCACAAAATAACTGTGCTCCTTCACAGCTTCAGTGAAACATGTAAATTATTTTTCTTTCCCAAAGGACCAACCTTTCAGTACTGGGACTGCTCCAGTAAATTCATTTTGGGATGATTTTTATATGGCTACCATCATAATGTACAAACAATAGTCATCCAGGTCATCAATGATATATCAAAACAGTCTGAGCTAAATAATTCTTGGTCCCCTAGTGACATCAAAACCAGATTCAGAAATGAAAACTTAATGCATTAATCTCACTGCAGCCCCTTTCCAATATAGATAGATATGAAAGTAAATAGAAAAACCTGTCTAGGTACTTTAGTATATTCGATTATTTTTTTTATGTCTTCAATTCCTAGAACCACAATTTAGAGTAAGTCCTTGCCAGAATAACCAGGAATTGTTTTGCTCAAAGAACTGTGAAAGCTACTAAAGTTAATTCATTTCAGTAGCCTTATCTCAGTTTCAAGGTCACCACGTCTTTGAACTGTGGGCTCACCAGAGCAATTTCAGCCTTGACTGAGACATGTACAATTATACAAAAAAGTAGACTAATGAACTCTAATTCCAGGTGGTCTGTTGTAGGCTGAAGTGCAAGATTCGAGATCTGGTGCTTTAGTTTTTAATAAGTGTTGCTGCTGAATGGCTTTTGTTTTGAGTAAAACATTTCTGTTTCAGCAGTGAACAGTTGAGTAACAGCAATCCAAACTGAGAGAGGAACAGCTCTACCTCTATACTCTCTTGGAAGCCTTGGCCCCATTCATTTTTTAAAAATAATTTCAAAAGGTGGGGGGACTGAGCATGTGCGAGTGAGAGCAGCAGGGCAAAGCGAGTGCTCCTCCAAACTGTGACTGAAAGAGGCCTCAAAAGAACTGTTAAAGAAAACAAACCTCCAGAAAAGTAAGAGAAATGGCAGGGGGAAGCAAGGGGGAGAAAAAAAAGACAGTAAAAGAAACCCCGCTGGAGAGATACTGCAGACAGAGCCTGAGGCCTGGTGAAAGGGCTAGAGGGGAGGCCTCATCAAAAGAGAGGGAAAAGATGGCGGCGGGTGCTGTAACAGAGGGGGAGGAAACCCCAGATGAGACTGAGCCTGAGGAGGAAGCAGAGGGGAAAACAATAAAGGCGCTCCTCCTTGAAATGAAAAGGGATTTCAAAAGGGATATGAACAAATTGAGAGACTCAGTGGAAGCTGGAAATAAAAAGCTGGAAAGGCTGGGGCATAGAATTGACACAGTAGAGGAGAGAGTCTCCTCCTTGGAAGACCAGGCAGTGAATACTGTGGAGCAGGCCACAAACCTCCAGGAGAAGGTGCAGATCTTGATGCTAAAAACTGAGGACCTAGAGAATAGGTCACGAAGGGACAACTTAAGATTTGTGGGCTTCCCTGAAGGGGCTGAAACTCAGGATGTAAAAAAGCTGCTGTGGGACTTCCTAAAGGAACAATTCCCAGACAATCAGCAACTGCAAAATCCAGAAATCATCAGGGCCCATAGAACAGGGAGACAGCCCAATAAAAACTTTCCAAGACCCAGAACCATCATAGCCAAGTTCATGAGTTATAGTGTGAAGGAGGAGCTACTGAAAAAAGCCAGGATGAAAAAGGAAATGAAATTCAGGGAGGAGACCATAAAGATCTTCCCTGATTATGCTATGGAAACTATGGCTAAAAGAAGAAAGTGGGGAAAATACTTTCCTGAACTAAATGAAAGAGGATGGAAGCCGGTTTTGAAGTTCCCAGCAAGAATGGTCTTGAACGTGAACGGGAAACATAAATCATTTATGGATACAGAAGATCTAGAGGCCTTTCTACACTTACCTCCTACTGGACATGACTGACTTGTCTATAAGAAGGGGAGGAAAGATGAAAGACTATGAAACCGAAAAACTGGGGTCAAAAATGTAAAATGAGTCTCAATTGAGACTCTAACTGTGAAAGGTTTGGAGGGGGTAAAGTTCTCGCGTTAAAGTTGTAAGTTCTTTTTGTTCTCTCTTGGGAGAAGAAGAAGCACAATGCTCTGTGGATGTGCAAGGGGGGGGAAGGGGGGGAGAGGGGAGAGTAAGGGGAACAGATTAGGAGGGGGGAGGGAGATGGGGAGTAGGTGGGGGAGGGAGGGGCGTAAGGGCCTTTATGTTGGGATGAGGAAGGTTAGTAGGGGGATTATAAGTAAGGCATGTGTACCAAAGTTCACTAGAGTTTGTGGTGATCAAGCAGCAGTAAAGAGTAAATGGAGACAAAAGCATAAAGAGGGAGTCAAAGATTATGGCTAGCCTAAACATGTTATCCCTCAATGTGAGGGGCCTTAACTCACCAGTCAAAAGGAAAAGAGTGAGGGAACTGCTAAAGGAGAATAAGATAGATGTATTCTGTCTGCAGGAAACTCATTTACTAGAAAAAGAGGTGCACAGATTTGCGAACAAAAGCATGGGACTATTGGAAGCCTCCTGTGCCAACAAGAAAAAAGCTGGTGTTATAATAGGCATGAATAAAAGATGTGAATTCAAACTGGAGAACAGTATAAAAGACACAGAGGGTAGATTTTTGCTAATAACAGGACAAATACAAAGCATATGGCTCACTATTGTAAATATGTATGGTCCCAACAAAGACCAATTAAGCTACTACAAGAAATATATACCACTTATAATTCAGAACACCAAGGGGACACTAATCATCATGGGAGACCTGAATACTCCCCTAACAAGCCTAGATCTTTCAAAGACCATTCCTATGAATAATAAGCAAAGGTATATAAGAGAGATATTGGATTCACAAGGCATATTAGACATATGGAGGCATAAAAATAAAA
Organism: Sphenodon punctatus; assembly: GCA_003113815.1. NCBI lineage: Eukaryota > Metazoa > Chordata > Lepidosauria > Sphenodontia > Sphenodontidae > Sphenodon > Sphenodon punctatus. The sequence continues at coordinate 592,591 of QEPC01015185.1, forward strand.
AAAGTAGAGAGTACACCTATTATTCTCAAGTACATAACTCATACTCCAAAATTGACCATGTACTCATGTATAAAAATGACGTAGGGAAGTGTCTGGCAGCATATATAATACCCTTAGTATTTACTGATCATAACGCAATAGGGATCAAAGTGAGGTTGAATAGCAAGGCTCAGTGGGATAAACCGCAGTGGGGTTTTGATAGGTCTCTGCTTAAGAATCCTGAAGCCAGAATAAAAATTGGGGAAGAAATTAAAGAATACATAGACCTAAATAAGGGATCAGTACCACAAGACTCCATGTTCTGGGAGGCAGCTAAAGCCACTCTGAGAGGCAAAGTAATAGCTCTGAGAGCGCACATACAAAGGAAAAAAAGAGAAGCAAGGGCAGAGATATATGCAGAACTTAAAAGATGGGAAGCTATAAATAAACATACCCCCTCAAAAGTAGTAGCAGGGAAACTGCAGAAAATAAAGGAAAGAATAAACACGCTAGAACTAGAAAAAACCACAAAACAATTGAAATGGGTGAAATTTTATTATTTTAATAATAGCAACAAAGCAGGGAAAGCGCTGGCACAATTGGTAAAAGCACAGCAACAGAAAAACATCATTACTAGTATTATGACAAAGGATGGCTCGGAAGTACACAGTCAAGAAGCAATACAGGAGACCTTCTTGGAGTTCTATAGGAACCTATATAAGTCGGTTGAGCCGGACCCTGAGGAAATAAAACAATTTATTAGTGAATTAGAAATGCCCAGGTTAAATAGAGCGCAGCTTAGCTTCCTTAATTCCTTAATCTCAATAGAAGAGGTTTCAGATGCAATTAAAAGTATGAAAGCCAATAAAGCCTGTGGGCCAGATGGGTTCCCAGCAGAATTTTACAAAACTTTTTGCAAGGAGGTAGCCCCACACCTGGCGGCAGTATACAATGAAATTTTACAGACAGGGAAAATGCCACCTACTTTTTATGATGCACAGATTACACTAGTGCTCAAACCAGGAAGGCCAGCGAATGAATGCGGTAGCTATAGGCCAATTTCCCTCCTGAATAATGACTTTAAAATATTTGCAAAAATTCTGGCCATTAGATTGGCAGCCATAGCAGGGGAGTTCATACATTCTGATCAAGCTGGATTTATTCCCCGCAGACAGGGATCTGACAATATTAGAAAAGTAATAAATTTGGTTCACTCCCAGGAAATAAGGAATACTACCTCAAGCTCCATGATTATCTCCGCTGATGCAGAAAAAGCGTTTGATTATGTACAACATAAATTTCTCTTTGAAATGCTAAAAAAGGTGGGAATAGGGGGCAACTTTTTAAAATGGGTAATAGCAATCTACGCCCATCCCAGATCTCAGCTTAAAATCAATGGGAAAATAACAAAAACCTTTGAGATTCAGAGGGGCACAAGACAAGGGTGCCCACTGTCGCCCCTACTATTTGATATGGCTATTGAAGGGTTGGCGGTGGCAATTCGTCAAAATAAAAATATTAAGGGAATGGTGGTAGGCCAGAAAGAGTATAAGCTATCCCTATTTGCAGATGATTTAATTTTGTACATTAGTGAACCCGTGGAAACGTTGCCACATCTTATGCAAACTATTGATAGTTTTGGAAGGGTGTCGGGGTATAAAATTAATAATGAAAAGTCACAAGCACTTATATTTGCTCAATCAGAGGAAGGACTGAAGGAAATTAAGGAAGTCAGTCCATTCCCGGAAAAGCCTAATGGGATTAAATACCTGGGGGTAACAATAACACAAAAGTGCAAGGACCTCTATAAGGCCAACTTCCCTGTAATACTGGAACAGGTTAAAAGGGAATTTGAAAATTGGAAAAAGGTGGAGTGTTCCTGGCTTGGGAGAATAAACTTATTTAAGATGATTGGACTGCCCAAGTTCTTATACAAATTCCTGGCCCTCCCCATAAAATTACCCAAATCTTTTTTTAAGCAAGTAGATGAAATGGTTAAGGAACTAATCTGGAGGGGAAAGAAACCAAGAATCAAAAAAGACACAATGTTCACTGCTAAGGAGAAAGGAGGATTAGACACACCAGATATAAAACTTTATTATAAGGCTGCAATCCTGAGAGCGATACAGTATTGGTACCATTGCCCACAACAACCGGAATGGTGTGAGATAGAAAGGGAAATAATTCAACCAACTTCCCTGGCAGAATTGTTGGTAGATGAGGGCAAATTGACTGGAGAGGGAGTCAGAGAGCACCCATTTGCGAAGCCACTACTCATAACATGGAAAGGAGTGATGAGGAAATTAGGTATAAAGGGTACAGCAACACCATACTCACCAATAAGACGAGTAGCGATGAGGGAATCACAGATAGCCCATGACCTACTTAAACAGTTAGAAAAGAAGGAAGTTAAAAGGGCAACACAATTATTCAACAAAGGTAAATTTAAAACATTAGAAGAAATAGAGAAAATAACGCAGACAAAAGTGAACACATTTCAATACCTGCAGCTGAGAAGTGTATTCAGGCAACCATGTTTAAAAGAAGCCTTTGCTAGGGAACCTACGGAAATAGAAAAGACCTTATTTAGCCTAACGGGAAGCAAGGGCAAACTCTCTAAGATTTATCAAGACCTGAAATCTATAATATACCCCCCCAAGCACCCATATTTATCAAGATGGGAAAAAGACCTCAATAAGCAGTTCACAGAAAAGGATAAAGAAATTATATGGGGGCATATGAGCACCTGTGCGTCTGCTCTGGAAGTCAGAGACACACAACTGAAGGTCACCACTAGGTTTTACCTGACCCCGGTACAGCTCAGGTATGGGGGGGACAGATATGGGAGGGGTGTATGCTGGAAGGGCTGTGGCTTACAGGCGGATCTACTGCATTGTCTATGGGAATGTGTTTATGTAAAGGCCTTCTGGAGTAAAATATGGAAAATTATGAACAAAGTAAACAAGGGGGTGGTACCTTTCAGACCAGAAATTGGTATTCTAGGTCTCTACCCTGATAATAAATCACTAAAGCCACATCAGGAGGCATTGAGAACTCTGTGCTTGGCTGGAGTAAATATAATAGCAAGACATTGGAAGACAGAGGGCCCCTTACCTTTTCAAGAATGGATCTGTCGAATATGGTACTTATTTACAATGGACAAGATGATGGTAAACCTGCAGGACAAGAAGCTAGAAGAAGAGGAGAAAAATGAAAAAGCAAGGGAAAAGAAAAAAAATAACTATGAGGCAAAGTGGCTTAATATATTAGGAGCCATTGAAGGAAATGAACTACCAAAGAGTGACTGGACGCTGTTGTTTGACCGATACATTTGAACTGGCAAGCTCGGGTACCACCTTGTATGGGTAATAGAACAAACTGTTATTGTAAAGTTGACGAAAATACTATGTACAATGCCACTGAATATAAATAAAAGAGTTTATTATGGGGAAAAGGAAAAAAAAATAAATAAATAATAATTTCAAAAGCAGACTCTATGAAGGTCATTTTCAAACATATATAATTTGCTCTCACATAAGCTAGATTCAAAACCTGGACTTTCAGATTTTTCTTCAAATCTCAACAGAAGTTGTTTTCTTGGGCTACAGTAACAGCATTGGCAGTGTGGCTGAGTATCTAATAGGACTGAAACTCAATCTCATTGTTTTTTCTCAATTCTCATTGAGAATCAAGCTTCTTGATGAGAATCAAGAAAAAAAAATGAGAATCAAGAAAAGCCCAAGCTTGACAATTTCTCATGGAGATTTTTTTCTTAATTTAAAACAAACCAAAAAAGAGAATGGTGCATGCACTAAATAGCCACTGGGGCCATTCTGTGTACCCTCAGCCCTTTTTCAAATGGTGCCAGCAACATCACTGCCATTTTGGAAAAGGGCAGCCATACTGCGCATGCACAGTGGCCATTTTGTGTATGCGAAGAACAGCTGCCCCTTTTGAAAAAGGCTGTGCATTCACAGAACAGCTACGTGGTCATTTACAAAACCTGAGCATGCTTTGCCTTCTGGATTCTTTCCTGGAGGCAAATTGTGTGCAGTAAGTAACGTGGGAAAGCGCCCATAGTCAGTGGAACTGAGATTCAGATTTCTAATCTCTGTTCCCTCAGTTTGGCAAACAATCTCAAAGGCTACAGGATCTTACTCTCTTTCCATTGAGCTTCCACGCTTTCCAGGTTCTGTGCCAACATTAAGGAGATGGTAATAACTTCCTACCCAATATCACAGTGGAAGGAAGCTATCCCCTCCATTTCCCCCTCTTCTGGCCATCCCCTGCCCTCCTTTTTTTTTTATCCTCGTAGCAAGTTCAACAGCAGTTCTTGATCTAGCAAGATGTCAGTCTTTAAGCATGTCATTAATGCTTGTCCATTTCCCATTTTACACTGCAAGCCCCTCAGGGAAGGGCTCTGTCTCTAATCACAACTTCTCAGTGCACGACACATTGCTGGCACTATATAAACAAATATGAATAATAAATCACATTTTATATTGTCATGTTATAAAACCTATTGTGCAGCTGGCCAACTATAAAATGAATATCAATCAATCAGTCCGAGTGGCTGGGATGCCTTAACGAGCTGGTGGTGCGCGGCCTCTACTCAAGAAACCATCGCTTGATATTGACTCCCTTGCCAGCTATCAACTAGTCTCTAACCTTCCCTTTTTAGGGAAGATTATTGAATGGGAGGTGGCTCAGCAGCTTCAGGGGCATTTGGATTGCTTCAGTTTTGTGGATCCCTCACAATCTGGCTTTTGTCTGGGTTATAGCACTGAGACTGCGCTTGTGGCCTTGGCTGACAACCTCCGCCAGGAATTGGATTGGGGCTGGTCAACCCTTCTGATCCTGTTAGATCGGTCGGCTGCATTTGACATGGTTGATCATGGGATGTTGGTGACTCGCCTGCGTGACCGGGCCAGAGTGGGCAGGATTGTTCTTGTATGATTCCATTCATTCCTGGCTGGGAGAATGCAGCATGTGGTGCTGATGGATTTTTCATCTTCCCCCAAGAACCTCACATGTGGAGTACCACAGGATTTCATTCTGTCCCCTCGCCTGTTCAATGTGTACATTCAGCTGTTGGGTGAGGTCGTGAGAGGGTTTGATGTTCAGTGTCATCAGTATGCTGATGACACCCAACTATACCTCTCATTTTCAACAGACCCAGACCCAGGAGTCTTGGTGCTTACTCAGTGTTTGGTGGTTGTGGGTGACTGGATGAGGGTGAGCCATCTGAAGCTGAATCCCAACAACACTGAGGTGATGTTGGTGGGAGAGGCCGAGGGGTTGGTGACCCCTTCCCCATCATTGATGGGGTTCACCCCTCCTTGGTCCCTTAGGTTCATGGTCTGGGTGTGCTCCTCAACTCGCAGCTCTGCCTGGATGCCCAGGTGGTGGTTGTGGTGAGGAGTACATTTGGCCAGTTATATCTGGTATGTCAGCTTTGGCCATATGTTTCAGACTTTTACCTGGCCACCCCCATCCATGCCTTTTATCACCTCAAGATTAGACTACTGTAATGCGCTCTATGTGCGGTTACCTTTGGTGATGGTCCAGAGACTGCAGCTGGTGTAGAATGTGGCGGCTCATCTCCTGACAGGGACGGGTCATCGTGAGCACAGAACACCTGTGATCCATTCATTGCACTGGCCCTGTTCAAGGTATTGGTGCTGACCTACAAAGCTCTACACAGCATGGGCCCCACCTTACCTGTGGGCCGCCTCACCCCTCCCAGATCCTGGAACGGCCTCTGCAGTCAGCTGGGGATGCTGTCCTCGAGGTCCCCATAAGTTTCTCTGGTGGCAACCATGGGGAGGGCGTTCTAGGTGGCCAGTCCACAGCTGTGGAACTCCTGGTAGAGATTCGTCTGGCCCCAGATCTCCCCTCCTTCCAATGACAGTGAAATACCTGGCTGTTCCACCAGGGATTTAATGGGGAAGATGGGTAGTGGATGGAAGGGTTGGGTCGGTGATGAGGTTATAGCTCCTTTTAATCGTATTTTTACAATATATAGATATTATTGAATTTTATTGTTTTTTAATGTATTTATTTATTTTGTACACTGCCCCAAGCTGCCTTTGTGCTGGAGAGTGTGGGATATTAAATTCATTTAATAAATAAATAAGTAAATAAATAAATAAATAATGGTTAGGACAGTTGATAACTGGGTCCTGATATTGTTTGGTTGTTCAGCTATAAAATGAACCTTTATTCATTTCCAATTTTTCCATGTGTTTTACTTCTGTTTATTTCTATAACCCTCTGCATATAAGGAGTGAATCCACGTCTGTTGCTTAGGTTGAGTAGATCCCTTGTTATGAGTGGGTTTATTTGGAGTGTAAGATGCTACTAGCATGGCAGATACTTGCTGCACAGTTTGGTTCGTCATTACAGTCTTGGATTTACAGTACACCTGCTTTGATTTCTGGCATCGGATGACTGAACATGAGCAAACCCATCATTATGGGCTCCACATACGTGTTTCACATCAACACACAGTCTATTATTTTCATAATCAAGGAACTTCAGCTGTTTCTCTGATTGCTCACTAACAGATAGCTGTCTTGTTACACAAGGAAACAATAAAATGCAATCAACTAAGAAAAAAAAAGACGCTGCACAGCTTCTGCACTGAACTAACAGTGCCCTTGGTAGGCCCTAGCCTAAGGGAAGATTAACACAAATGTCTGAGTGTAGTGTCTGGATAACAGGCATGGACAAAGAAGGAGGGAGTGGGACTGCGAGAGGTTACAGATAGGGGTACATTCCCCACCCAACCCCAGAATTTGGGAAGGAGAGGCCTCCTCTTAATTTCTACACTGATCCCACTTGGATGTGTAAGCCTGAGAGACTCCAAACACTGAGCTCTTGGGGCATAGGAAGTTGGTTGAAACTTGCTTCTCCTGTGCTCCCTATGCACCTTACTCTGTATCCTTTCAGCCAAACCCTGTTCTGCAAGGTAACAAACTAGGAACTTGATAAACTAACAAGAGGTGATACAAGAACAAGAATACTAGGCTGTTGGCATGATTGTCCAGAATCTTTGCTATCTATTTGTCATACTAAGGCTGCTATAGCAGAAAATACCAGTAAACCACTTTTAATTTACTGGGCAAACACAGGTTGTATGGAACTCATATAGTATTCCAGTTTTATGCTGTAATGCTGTTTCTTATATTGTAATAGCTTCGGCTAACAATAAACTAACTAACTAACTAACTAACTACCTTCTGGGCAATGATGTGCACAGTCCTTTGCTCATAGTTGAATTAAAAAGAGTAATTAGCTGTTGATTCTGTATCTCAAGTGGTAGAGCTTCAAAAAGAAAATTGCTTTTGTTAAGGCCAATACTAGCATAACTGGGTTTAAACAAGGATTAGATAAGTTCTTAGAGGATAGGTCTATACATGTTTATTAGTTATTAGTTGGGGGATGTAACCTCTGACTGTCAGAAGCTGAGAGTAAATATAGCAAGGAATGGATCATGCCATTATGACCTGTTCTATATTTCACTGAAACAACCTGTTGGAGACAGGATGCTGGGCTCAGTGGACCATTGGTCTGTCCCTACTCACGTTCTTAAAATGTAAATTTCAGATGTTTAAGACTGGCTTATGTGAGCGTATGACATGTATGTACAAATGAGCCCATTAAAAAAAGTTTGCTTTTTAAAACTCCCCCCACCACCACCAAAAAAAACATAGGGCCAGAGAGTAAGGTTTTGAAGGTAGGGCTTTTGAGTGAAGGTGTGTGGCAAAAGAGACACTTTGAGGTTTTATGTATTTACAAAATGCTTGAAGTTAGTGAAAGTTGAGGTCCCTTTGAGGAGGGGGTCAATACTTCGCAGTTTCCTTTTTTATTTTTTAGCCTTGTGATAGGGAAAAGTACAGAGTGGTGTGACTGTGCAGAAACGTGCACAAAAAAGGAGCAGAAATATTCCTGCAAATCAATAGTGGTGCTTAGCCGGCCCAAGAATAATGGTCTGTAAAATTGCAGAGAGAGAGAGAGAGACTTTACCACCTGTATCCCATGGGGTCGGCGATGCTGGGCGCAAAGCAGAAAAGCCAAACAAAGGCAATCAATGACTTCATTCCCTGTGATAGATTGGACCAGAGTTGAAAAACAAATTGTTTTGACAACCCAAGTTTGTGTGTTAGGAACTTTTTTCTACTTACATGGTCAGATCACTCTTAAAGAGGTCTCTAGCAATCCTATCATGATAGAGTGAAACTCCTTTCCTTCAAATACCAGTCAAAATCCTCACTCTGATTTACAATAAAAATTGTTTTGCCAGGGTGTGATGGTGGTTTGTGTATATACCGTTTTGTTGTGAACTGTTTAATATTTCAGAATATGAATTTCAGCAATGTAAAGGGTTAAGCTCTAAACAAGATGTGATATGGGGTATTTTCAGAAGTGACGCTACCACACTTAGACCCAATCCAGGGTAACGGCCACCACCCTCGACTCGGTGTAGACCATTACCTAGAACAGACATGATTGTGCGCCTTACCACACTTTGGCCCGAACCATGGTAGCACTTACCACCAGCTGTTCCCCTGCAATTTTCTGAGATCACAACTGGTGGTAACTGCTACCACGGTTCGGGATAAAGCATGATGAACATCTGGTGGCCGCCAAACAGAAGTGACAGTGGTTGTGACCCCAGGGTGGGGTTAAGTGTGGTAAAATGTGGTTAAGCGTGGTAGCATCACGTCTGAAAATACCCATGGTCGCAGAGAGTCCCAAAACAGAGATGTGTCTGGTTCCAAAGTAAGACCAATCAGGGCCAAATAAGGGAGAATGATAGACCATTGATTGTATCCAACAGGTCACAATGGGGTGATCTGTTGCTCACTCCCAGCCAACCTTCTGTCCATGATCTTTGCCCAAATCAAATATTAAAAAGATTTTAATAAAAGTGTGTCCCATAAAGGGAAGATGAGTAGTGTTCTTAGTCCATATATTTTCCCTCAGCAGGGCCAAAGCATCTCCTTCCTTTACTGATCCTCAGCAGCATTATGGCCAGGGACGCCATCAGCATTAGCGCTGTGGTTCCTCTCTTCCAGCACTCATTATCACAAATTCAGCACTGATGCCTCCTCTTTCCTCTTTGACTGAGGGTCCCCTTGTCCGCTGTAACTAAGTTAAGCACATGCACCTGTGATTTCTCAACTTTCTGAATGTATTCCTCTCTCTCCCTTTGTTCCTGTCTACCTTCTCTCACCTTTCCCAGATTTTAAGCAGGGCCCTGGTTCTCCTACAGAATTAAAAAAAAAACTCTGCTGAAGTCTCCGGGCCTGCGGGCCTGATTCTGCAGGCCCCTCCTTCACCCCACCATTGCTGCATGCAGGGGAGTTCTCCCACTGCCAAGTGGGCTGGGATGAGTTGGCTTCAGGAAATTGAGGCCAGAACATGCTCAAGAACAACAAGTATCAGGGGTGCAGGAGCCAGACCCAACATCTGTCAGGTAGCAGGAACTGGTGCCTGTTTCCAAGCAGCAACAAAATCTGGGCACAGTGTCTAGGCAACATCAAGAAGTGAGGCTGTCATCCAGGCAATACCAAAAAGAGAGGCTGGCCTCCAGGTACCCACAGGAGCAAAGGCTGGCATACATATACCAGCCAGAGCCAGCATCCAGGCAGCAAGAGGAATGGGAGCTGGCCTCCAAGCTATGCCTGAACCCAACCCAGGGATGTTGCCACCTCTGGCTAATTGCCCACTGCCAGAAGGCAGGTGCTGAGACCACTAGAAACATAGGCTGAGGCACATGGTATGCAGGGCTCAAAGGGACCCACCTCATGATGCTCAGTTGTACCTGCAGCCCTGGCCAAATACGTTGCCACTTCCAGGTAGGCAGTCTGGAGGGATGGTGGCACCTATGGTGGGTAGATCCTACTGTCAGGGTCCAAGGAGCATCGGGGCCAGAAGTGGGTGTAGGACCAGGTCCAGGCTGAATCACGGTCAGAGGAGAGTCCCAGCAGAGTCCAGGGGTGCTGGTGCCAGATTGGATGAGCAGATGATACACTCAGCTTCCTGTGGCTGCAGGCCTACTTTATATGTGGCAGGGATCTGAGAGGTGTGGCATTGGGCTGAAACCAGGAAGGTCATCTGGATCAGAGCTGGACTGAACCACAGAACTGCTGTGGAGCTGAGTGCTGCATGAGAACACTCAGGCTGTTGGTTAGAGGCTGGGTCTGATACTGGGAATGTGCCGACAAGTTCAGGTCTTGTTATTTTTTGTCTCTCCCAGTAGTAAAGAATATTTTCAATTTTTGTAAGATTAACTTTTTATTGAGTTTTAAACTATACAAGATAGACAAAAATCCATAGTTGCAGCATTTTCAAAAAAATATAATGTTAGATGATATTTAATACTTTTGATCATTTGTCAAAACAAACAAGAAACGACACATCATGAATAAATAAACCTGAATAATTTTTTATAAAAATAAAAAATTAATATGTTTTCAGGCACTTGCTGGACGTTCCAAGTTGTTGTCTACCTGGAAAAGTCCAACGGAAAATTGGTCAGTTCATCATTTGAAATATCACATTGTAGTACAAGCACTTATCAGGACGCAAGAGGGAGGAAGGGAGGGAAGGAAAGTGTTCTTGGATTTGTAGTCCCCATGGCAGTTTTCTATATCGGCATAACTACCAAGCCCAGAATCCCTTTCTTCCATCTCTTCTCCTTCATTGCCTTCCTCAGAAGTGCATTCTGTTACTCTTTCTCTCTAGGGTTGAAGCATCTGGTCCCTTTAAGCACTTGGTTGTAACTATTTTTCAAACCTAATTTAGTTCCCTGGAAATTATTTGCAGAATAAAATTTCCTTGGTTCTCAGATGCCATCCTGAAGTGACCTGATTAAGGGGCAGGGAATAGGGATGGGCGAACGCGGTTCGGAAGTTCGGAGTTCGGACCAAAATTGGTCTGTTCAGACAACCGAACCCAAACCCGAATCCGAACACGAACTGACCGAACCGAACTAGATCCGAACGTCGAAATGACCGAACAGTTCGGTCAGTTCGGATCGCGTTCGGGTGAGTTCGTGTGGCAAAAAAAGTGTCACTGGAAGGTCAAACGTCACAGGGATGGGGAGTCATCTGAGGAGCAGAGTTCCAGGCACCAGGGGTGAAAAGGCTTGGAATAGCAGCCAGCCTGCCAAATCACCATCCCTTTTCACCTCAGACCACTGGCTTCGCAGTCTGTGATTGGCCACGGGCTAGGCTGCACGGAGCCAATGGGGCTTGCGGTGAGGCGGGCGCAGCAAGAAACAAAACTGATTGCCTCCCCCTTTCCCAACACCTTCTGAGCTAGTCACTGTTCCTGAACAGCAGGCGTTTCAGAAGGCTCCCTCTCTCCCAGCAGTTTTTGTTCCTTCCTATTCCTAATCCATTGCCATCCTCCTCCTATTTCACCCATCCAACCCATTTACCTCCATATTATCATTTATTTAGATTATATTAGATAGATTTAGGTGTTATTTTTTGTTTTTACCCCTCCCTGTGTTCCCTGTGTTCAATCTTCCTTCCTCCCTCCCCCCTCCATTGAATCCTTTCCCTCTCCCTCTTATTCCATCCCTGATTCCCTTCCCCTGTTTTAAGTTTTGGATTTATTTAGAGTAGGATTATTATTAGATTGATTTTCATTTCAGTTTTGTACCCCTCCCTGTGTTCTTTGTGTTTCCCCCTGTGTAATATTGTATATATAGATAGATAGTTATTAGATAGATAGTTACTAGATAGATATACATAGTAGTTAGCTTAGTTATAGAGATAGATAGAGATACAGTGTGTTTGTAGGACAAGGCCTTTGTAGTTAATTATTAGGATATTCCATTTAGTTCAATAGGTTTTAGAATAGTTAATAGCAGTTAGATTTAGTGTAGAGATAGATAGATATAAAAAAAGAAACAGCCACTCCAGCCCCAGGACCCACCATCAGGGTTCTGGGGCCTACGTTACTGGCAGGGAGGGCTGTGGCCAATGTGTATCTAGAAGCTGCCACTCTAGCCCCAGGACCCACCGTCATGGGTCTGGGGCCATCATTCCTCGCACAGAGGCAATGTCGTTCCACCGTATCGAGAAACAGCCACTCCAGCCCCAGGACCCGCCGCCAGGGTTCTGGAGCCAGGTTACAGGCAGGGAGGGCTGTGGCCAATATCTTTAAGCTTCCACTCTAGCCCCAGGACCCACCGTCATGGGTCCTTGGCCATCATTTCTTGCACAGAGAGGCTTTTTCTGAACGCCCGAACCGAACACAACCGAACCAAACGGCCGAACTCGAACGTGGCAAACAGACCTAATGGCTGAACCCGAATGGCTGAACCCGAACCGCAACCTGTTCGCCCATCCCTAGCGGGGAGAGATAGAATAACACACAATATTGAGAAAAACAGTGTTTATTTTCTGGACAGGAAAATAAATATGCTTGAGGCTGAGACTAATGAAGGAAGAGGAAAATGCATTGTGTTTCTTCACTTTAATAAGCATGTTTGTCAGACTAAAATACTCTGAATTCTCTATCTTGTTTCAGTTCTTAAGAAATGTTCTAGAATAAAATGGCTTCTATTCACTATTTTTAGAAAGTTAGTTTCATCGCAGTTTTCCCCCCAGGACATTATTTCTGTCTTTCTTCCATAAGCAAATGTAAGTCCCATGAGATGATAGGTAACATATTTCAAAGATTCCTTTTTACTTTCTCAGGTTGCTCTGAACCTCTTGGGATGAAATCAGGACACATACAGGACTATCAGATTACTGCCTCCAGCATCTTCAGAACACTCAACATGGACATGTTCACTTGGGAAGCTAGGAAAGCCCGGCTAGACAAGCAAGGCAAAGTGAATGCCTGGACATCAGGCCATAGTGACCAGTCACAGTGGTTGCAGGTAATTTTTTTCTGAGCTCAATGAGAGCTTAATGTTTTCAGATCTAATCTTGCTTGCCCCACCATGGTGAATAGATTAAAGGAACAAGAAGATGACAAAGAGCTACTTGACAGTGGGCACAGAGTACTGCTACATCATGATTTAGTACATGGTGCGCTAATATGCAGGTCTGTGTTGCTTGTTTAATGCTGTAAGCATGCATTACTAAACCATTTTTCTCTGCCCTTTGAGGCATAAAGCAGTCATGAAAGTTGTTATAGTAAATGGACTATTGGGCTATTAGTGGCTATTTGGTAGCCTTGAGAAAGAGTCTATCCCCATAAATTTCCTAACTGTTAGCAATGACCCAGGGCAGGAGACAAGGGAGGGTCATGTCTTCTGCAGATGGGGTCGTGATCATGATTGGTATTTTACATATTTTGTATGGGGTCAACCAGGCAAAATTTTGGGAACCACTGGTATATCACCCCCAATGTCACCATGAGCACACATCCCATTTGCATGGCAAGTAGGGCCCGCTGAATTTACTTTAAGGTGCTTGAAACTGTTCAAAATTCCCTTCCTTCGATACATTTGAATCTAGTAAGAATGATTCAACACCATGAATTCATTATGAAGCAAGATAACATGGGTTATTTTCAGTGTGAGGGTGACTGTTACCACAACACGAAAAGAGATTGCAGACACAGAATTTGGGTGAAAATGGCCACAACTCTTTATTAATTCAGAACAGCATTCTGGGGGAAAGGGAGGAAACCATGCAACCAGCATATCATCCTTCTTTTCAACCTACAAGTCCAATGCCTGAGCTCATTTATCCAGAATGGATTCTCCCAATTCATTCTCCATTCAAAGCACCAGAATGGATTGCCACATCTGTTCTCTGTTCCAGCCACCAGAATGGATTCTCCCCATCCATTCTCCATTCCAACCACCAGGCCCCTTATAGAGGGGTCCTGAGGAAAGGATGATGGTTCTTGAGCTAACTAGGGGCCACATTTATCTTTCTTAGTAGTACAGTCCCCGCTAACCCCTCGAGGTTGAATGAAGCCATGGGTCTCTTATCCCTCAATCAGCAACCCCCCTTCCCTCACCTCATAAGGAGGTTTCCATAATACCAGTTCCATTGCTATGAGCACACTTTTTTCCCCATTAGCACTGGACTGCTGAATTGCGATAATTATTACTAAAGAAAACCACCCAACCTGAACACCCCTTTAACTGTACAGCCTGCAAGGGGACGGCACTACAAGGAAGGCAAAAAAACAACAACACAACACTTGAGGGTCAAGCCAATCTTCCCAGCAAGGGAAAAATTCGTTCCTGGTCCCAATTAAGGTGACTGGCTGAACCTGTAGTGCCAGTCCAAGAGGGTGGGTGAGTGGTCCTTGTGCATCCCATAGCATTTCCCACACTGCCAGTCCTCCCCCCACCCTCCCACCTACATTATATTGGACTAGCAGAGTAAGCCACACCTGCCCCTTTTCCATCAAAAGTCCCCGGATGGAACAACAGCTCCAGTTTGAATTCTTGTTTTGCCTCCCTTCCACCTGCACTGCATTAACCCTCTCCTCACTGGCCTGGAGGAAAAGGGGCTAAAAGGGGCCATGGCATCCCACTTTTCCTGCAAGGCATGATGGGGGCAAGGATCCTCCCCCACACAGATAAGTGAAGAGGGAGAGGGGATTTATAAAAGTCACTGATAGTCTAATGTGAAAGAGAGCAACAAATCACCATGTGGAAGACTATTATTTGACCAGTCACTGCTCCATTTACTTATTTGAACTGTTAAGTATGCTGCAATGTTTTGAGTCAGCTGTCAGTTGGGAATGGAATTCTCAGCATGGAATCTTAACAGTACTCAAAATGTGCTACTAAACCCCTGCAATCTTTTCACATGTAAATTATGACTTATTAACTTGTTATCTATGGTTGCTAAGCAATTTAACAATCTGATTACTCTCTCTTCTGCAAGCGTAACATGCTGAGGGAAAAGAAATAGCATCTGCCTTATCTATTTATTATCTGAATAATTAAAGGTGTCTGGATTTAGTCATTTTTTAAAAAAAAATAAAAAATTGAAAAATACACCTTAAGTAGGATGTTTTGTGGTGAAAGAAAGAAAAAGTAGACGTTTCCACAATGAATGAGGCAGCCAGATCTAGAACAGTTATGGTCCTGTTGTTTATCCCGAGGAGCCAGAGTCATTCAAAGACAATATAGAAGTACTTACTCTCTGGTGCATCATTCTAAACTTGGTAACAATAGATCTATAGTTGTCTACAGATGGTATGGGAATTAGAGAAGTGCAGAGAAGAGGAGATGACAACACTTATTATTTTCTAACAATTTCTGTTTTGTTCCAAATGCTTTCCTGTTGTACTCCGCCAAACCAGACTGAATATACAAATTGGTTCATTAGTAATCTATGTGACTACTGGCAGGTTTTCTGTCAGTCCAGGAAATGTTATGCCCATCTTGTCGTTGAAATGTGTGTGCTCACACACTCACAAAGCTAAACCTATACCAGTTAACATTTTGGAAAGAATGGTCTCTCCCCTAAAGAAAAAAAATGTATTAAATTTATAATATAATTTCAGGAAAACACCTGTTTTAAGATAGTATGTTATGGATGACAGTAAGTTGTGTTTCAAAAGAACGAGGGGTGTTAAACCATTGAGTTTTCAGTGGCATGGGCTAGTTATCTTGTACTATAGTCGGATGTTTCTGAATTCATATACTTCGGCACTGATGTGCCCAGGGCTTCAAGAGTTGGTAACAGCTCTGTAGAAAACAAGATACACCTGTCATTTAAATTTATCATCTTATTGTTGATCTCTTTGTTGTAGGTCCCTTTGGGAAATCCCTTTTACGCTCAGACTTTTTTAACCTTTTAACACAGGGACTGCATCTTTATCACTAAACTAATTTGACAAAATCCAGTCAAATCTTATTTGTAGGAAAAACCGTGGAAGCTAAGTTCATTAATACTTTCCCCCAGATTCTACATACTATGGAGGGTACCCAGTAGCAACCCTGTAGTTAGCGGTGATGGCTGAAATGGGCAACCAGTAGATAGTAAATTCCAAGCAGGTGGCCTATCCATGTGAAATTCACTAAGGGGTCGTTACTCATGTACATTGATTTTCCTGTGGGGTTTGGTTTGGTTTCTTTTTTTTTTTTTTTCTTCTTTTTACTAATTTTTAATAGATTCTTTTTTAAGATTGGTCTTTGGTTAAAATTTGTCTTCGCAGTCCAGCTGGTTAAAGGAAACATGTATCCATACAAAATTTAGTCAGAAGATGTATCCCGTCCCGAGTACATCAAATGCACTTCGCCAATTTTTTTAAACTTTATTTCTTTATTCTTTTATGTATTTATATTTGCTTTTAGGGAGAGAAGGATTCATCTTTGTGCAACTTTGAACTGTTATTCATCATAGCTGATAATACATATTTCATTGCTTGTGAGCAGTGAGACTTGTACTTTGTGATTAAACTTTAAATTGCATATAACTGATAGCATATGGAAGTTATTTGTCTAAAAATTGAGAATAAAATCTTGCACCTAATCTCCCATCCCTGTAAAGGAAAATATACACAATTAATATTGGATGCAACTAGACATAGCAGGGTATGTTAACCACCATGACGGGGGCACGCCATGACTTGCCTGGGCAGGCTAGCACTGAACCTACACATCTGTTCCATGCCCGCTAGATGCGAACCCAGTTCAGACCCAAGTGGGGTAGGTGGCTGGGCCATAAATGTGGGCCTGCAAGGAATTGGGCCCACAGTCCATGCCCAAAATTCGCCCAGGTGGGCCAGAGTGGGCCAATCTGGGTGGATGTGTCTGTTTTTGTGCCAACTTGGCCTGGAATTGGGGGGGGGGGGGTTGCCATGGCTGATTGTTATTGGTAGCCATGGTTGGCAGTCATGGATGCCCGTTCATGGTGGGGGGCGGAGCACCGACTGCAGTGCAGGGCTGGTGGGGGTGCTAGCCACAGCATCACACTCCACCCCCTTCCCTGCCAGGTCAAGCCATGGGAACATGTGTTCCATTCCCCATGCTGGTCTGGCCAGGGGTGGCCTCCCACTCTGGGATATGCAGCCACTAAGGCGGCTACATGTTTGTTAACAGCCAGGGAAGGAAGGCTACCATGCCTTGGTTAACCTTACCCCTCTTTGACAGTTGGGCCACACAATACAGTACATGGTGTGACCAGAAGCTCCCAGCTGTTCCCCCTGCTCTGGAGGACAACCAATGCAGACAGGCCCCTTCTACTCACTGTGCAGTGGGCTCCACGGTGGGGCTGTGAGTAGACAGTGCTGGTGCCTGACGCATGCAGACATATCACAGCCGGAAGCAGGATTTTGGTCCGCTGTTGTGCATGGACATATCACAGTCGGGGGTGGGACAGGGCTCTGCTGGGCCCATGCTCATTTGGCTGGTGCCACAGCCTGCCCCAGCTATGGCAGTGGCTCCGACAGGGACTGGTTCACCCTGCTTCCTGTGACAGTGTGTCCGGCTCCCCATGCTTGCCCCGCAGTATGACGGTGGCGATTGCCCACCATGGGGCCACACTGGGATTGTGCCTTTGCCGCTTGTGTGGGCTCACTCATACAAAAAACTTTGTTGTGAAATATTTTAGGGTTACTGAAGGAAAGGTCTCCAGGCTGCTTAAATTATGTGTGGGATGTAATTGACGGGAGGGGTGGGAATAAGAACTGAACAAAATCATTTTAAACCTAAGGACTGAAAAAGTGGAGAGCAGTCTCAGAAATGGCTCTTAACTAAATCAGTCCCGTGCCAACTTCAGGTCGGCTGCACACAAGGATTTGCTCATAATTGTTTGATTCTTTTTTTACTGTTGTTAAATTATTTGCTCGCTATCCTGAAACATGGAGTTCTACAGTTTATTTATAAAATGGGAAGGAAGTCTTTTGTATGTTTACATTGTCTTGGGTTTTTAATTTCACAGTGTGTTCGTTCATTCTTGTACCATAACACAAGTTAAATACAGAGCAAACTACCTCCATTATCTCTCTGTTTTTTACTGTACCTGTTATTGTATTGCCTACCCATTAATGATAGATTTGAAAGTGGCTTACTTGTTAAAGAACCGCTGTGGTGGAACTTTCCACTGATGCTGAAATACAACAGATCAGCTGAATGGATAGGTGGGGATAGGCAGTTCATATAGTCAATGTTGAGTCTTACATCGTTAACAAAGAAGCAGAGACAGCCCCTCCCCCAGGGCATTGGGGCAGGCTCCCCCCCCCCCAAGCCCTCCAAGTCCCTCAGGGGTCCCCCCCATGCTTGCTGGGGAGCCAGAAGCTGCTCCTCAGCTGATCCAGCGTCAACACGGTCAATTTCCCCGCTTGTCTCAGCATTGTTTACATTGTATCTCTCCTCCCAGAGAGCAGGATGAGTCCTATGTAAACAAACCCTGCAGCCAGAGAACTCTGCAAGGGGAGGAGGGGGAGGGGAGTCAATCATCCTCTTCCTGCTGCTCCCCCCTCCCCTAGCTCCTGTCTCTCAGATTGTAAGCCCTAGGGGCAGGGATCATGTCTATTTTATTACTTTGTAAAGTGCCAGGTACACTGCTGGCGCTATATAAATGTTTGTTAATTATTATTATTATTATTATTATTATTATTATTATTATTAATAATAATAATAATAATAATAATAATAAATGTTGTTCAGTGTGGTGCTCCCCCTAAATGTGTGCCCCACTGGCTTCCATATTCTGGGCCAGTGAGGTGGGGACACCCCCTTTCTCTCGAGGGGCCCCCTCTGAACGACAGGGACAGCACCCTGTTCCCGGGATGGAGGGCTCCCCGCAGACCAAAGCCTGATTCTACCCTCCCGCTCCCTACCCTCGGGGTCCAGAGTCCAGCGTCAAAGATCCCTTTCCTAACCCCTTACTAGCAGCTTGCCCTGTTTCAGCACGGGCAACCCTGGTTACAGTTCCCAACCCCATTCTCCCCTCCGTACCCCTTTGTTCTGGCCGCCGCCGGCTTTTCTGGGCCTAGCTTCCAGCCCCTCCCATGGCATGCCCGTCCGCTCCCCAGCGTGTCGCTGCTTGATGACACCAGTGCGTTGTCCATTGGTCTTGCCTTGCCCCCAAACATTCGCGCTATTAATATTGTATTCTCCTTACAAAATAAAGGATAGAATTTCAAATTATAACTAAAATATTTAATGAAGCGTAAAAGATTTTATTAACTCAAAGGATAAATATTTTTGACACATTTTTCACATTTTAAAAAGAAATAGCTTAATATTTTTCTTAGATGACTTTTGGTCCTGTCCTTTTATTCCCTGTGCAAAGCCAGTAAATGTGTTATCAGCGCCAGACTGCTTTACAGGGCAGTAGTATGAGCATGAATGACTAGTGAGCTGAGATTTGCAGTTTTTCTGTAATGTTGGCCTTATAGTTTGACAGAGAGTTAAAGCTTTCATATGAAAGAGGATTCGTTTAAATATAACTTTGACTATTCGAGCTTTATTCTACTGTGCTTTTCTTAGCTTGATAGAGCACTCTTTCTTAATGTAATTTTATATTTTGCGTTAAGAGTCATTGTTTGAATACCAGGGAATGCATTCGGCAGGCAAATATTTTCTTTTCATACAAGATACTAATCTGGTAATTAGCAGAATGGGAAAATTATATGACTTTTGGGTGAGTTGGAGTATAAAAATAGTGTGTTGTGACTGTGTTGTTTGAAAGTATTCTGTAGAAATTGTAAGCTTAATTGTAACTTATCAAAAAGGAAGTATATGAATTCATCCCTGTAGGCACAATGCACCTAAACCAGCTTTGCCATGGAAGGAAATAAAACTTCTTTAAAATCTAACG
This sequence comes from Sphenodon punctatus, assembly GCA_003113815.1. NCBI lineage: Eukaryota > Metazoa > Chordata > Lepidosauria > Sphenodontia > Sphenodontidae > Sphenodon > Sphenodon punctatus. The sequence continues at coordinate 612,339 of QEPC01015185.1, forward strand.
CAATCTGGTACCATTACCAAAAAGAAATAGCACATTTCAAAACAGAGAAAAGAAAGCAGAAGAGAAAGAAGAAAAGTCTGAGTAGCCAGAAAATAGTTCTCATAAATGGAATTAATGTTTTGATTATATGGAATGGGTTATTTTTTAGTCTTGGTCTTATCTTTTCCCTATTATTTCCTTTTTTCCCAATGGCTTTCTTCGCCCCATGTATCATAAGGGTATTGATAAAATACCAGTTTTTATTTCCTAGTCCCAGCCTCTTGACCTGCTGAGAGCTGTAAACGTTTTATGGGACAAGCTCATTACCAACATCACTACCTACTGAATCCAGTTCCTTCTCTATCCCCTCTTCAATTTTTGAAAGTTAAACGCAAATAAATCTAGAGAGTGTATAGTTGCCATGTTGATTCCAAAGAAAAGGAATAGATGGAGACAGATCATATCTTCTGCTGGACCAACTTCTGTTGGTGAGAAGGAACAAACTTTCAGGCCACATAGGTTCCTCCTTCAGACTGGTAGCAATTCAGAACTGAGTGACAAATTAAAGATGCAAATAAAGTATTGTCATATCAAGGTGGCAGGATGACACCAGCTCCAGCATGTGCTTAAACAAACTGTAGCTTTATTTATTCATACCTCAAGACTCAGTATACTTCATCTATGATCCAGTCTGTCCAAGGAAGGGTACCTCAAGCTGTGTTCACACTTCCCTGGGGGAGCTACCCAAACACAGCTCCCATCCCAATTCTGGCACATGGCAGCACTCCTTTTTCCTTGCAGTCCATACTTGGTCATGCCTCGGAAACATTTTCACTTGCAATCCCTCTTGTGGGGTCAGTTCCCATTAACTGCAATGACCAATGATAAAATGGGCTTCTCGCCATCCAAGGACATTAGTGGGCAAAGCACTTTTTTATCCATTCCAGAGGTCATTGCCTCACTCCACTGTCTTCTGCATATCATTTTAGGCCAAATCTATTATTCATATTAATAGTGTTATTAAAGTGTGCATTGCAGCACTGCCCTTTCCAAAATTGCTTTTGACTCTGCAAAGCTTTATTTCATGATTCATTTTATAGAAATATTTATAGTGACAATTGAATTTAGGCCCTTCATTTAAATAAGGCAGCATAAAACCTTAGTTTAGTTTAGTATTTAAAGGCAGCATTTAGGTTGTAAAATCTGCAGCTTTCATTAAAGTCATTGAATTTATTCCAGCTAGCCACTTACAATGAGATTATCACAGGACAGGTGGGGAAAAGCCTTTGAAAATTCCATTCTCCATCTCCTCTCTAGGCATCCATGAAATGCACACCAGCAGGAGGTAGAATTTTGATTGCTTCCTTGACTTCTAGTGTTTATAACGATAACTTGATAAACAGGTCTGAAGAAGAAACTCTTATTTGTTCTGGGGAACAGCTATATGAATAGATATAATAATAAAAGCAATTTCATTGTGAAATCTCCTACCTTAGTCAATGAATGTAATTTCCAGTTCTATCTTTGTGGGGGCATGCACCAAACGACCACACAACACACAGTACTTTTATGGAAAGGGGCATTGGCATTTATTGGAATACAGCACTCCATGGCATCAGGGCATACTCAGCTACATTTGTGGGGGGAGGGGATGAAGCATCTGCCTCACCCTCCCCTTTCAGAGGTTCCACTTTTTTCTGGGACTGCCCCTTAGCCCCCAATAGGGGGCAAGGGGGATGGAATAGGAGGAGACAGCCCCACTCAGCTGCACAAAGCCCGATCCAAGACCTTCCCCCATCCCTGGGTATTAATCTCCATTTTTGTAATTAGATACACCACCCTTTAGAGCATTTCTCGGTTTGGTTTGGTTTCCGGTCTGCTATCTGCCACAAAAAGGAGGGGGTCAAGTGGAGAGGCAGCCCCTCCGCTCAATCCCCCCTCCCTTCCCTGCCCTTCCCCACATAGGAATGCCTAGTCGCTCCTGGAGTTTAATTCTGAGGTCATTGAGCCAAATAACATAGCCTTTGTTCGATTGATTGGTGCGCACACCATCCAAAAGGTACAATGATTCGTTGTGAAATCTAATATTTCAGTGATGCACAGTGCACCTGCCAGTACCCCACAGCATCTTCCCAATTGCCTTGTTGCTTTTGATCCTCACTTGGAATTATCCCTTGGTAGCAAGTTTATTGCTAAGACCACATCTTAACCCGTGGCCAAATCTCCTGCATCACTATGATGGCCTCTTCCATTAGTCGCACGCCTGCAATTCCCAGCCACCGTACTAATGCTCTCGCATTGCAGCCCCACTGGGTTCCAAAACCAGTTGCAGCATCCCTCTGGTTAACCCACCACACAATATCCATACATAGATATTCCTCTTAAACCTGGCACAAAGAAACAAATTCAATTATGAGTGTGCGAGTGCAATTATTGGGCTCACAAATCTGCAGAACCTCTATGCGGATGTTGAATGAGCTGGCCTGGTATTCTCCTGGTAGCTTTTTTTTTTTTTTTTTTTTAATTTGGATGCTATACCTAAAAGTGAGCAGCGTTATGAGGAAAGATGACAATTCGAAGGAACCGGCAACCTTCTGCTTTGATTTCTTTGCAAAAAAACAAAATTGGCCAGATAATCTAAGGTTTCTATCTCATTGATTTACCCTGGGCCCTTCACCAGGGATTCAAAAACTCCTGGCGAAACTCTCGACCAGTTGGACCGCATACTCCTTGAATGGGTATCCCACCCACCCCCCGCAGCGGCTACAATAATGACCAAACTTACACTGTATGTTATTACATTCCCCTGTTATAGACCCAGCATGGAGGGAGTTTTGTGCCCCCTTGTCCGTGCTGCCCGGCCACTAGGAGGCTATGCCTGTCTGAATGCCCCCTTGCACCCATTGTGCCAACACCTGGGAATACAGCACTGTGTCCAGCACATCCAAGTCGTCAGCCACTCAGTGCAGAAAGAGCTCATCACAGTGCAACAACCCCATCCCCCTGGCCTCGGCTTACACTCTCTGTATAATTAGTGCATACTGCCACATGTGCCAGGCCCTGTTCGGAAACTTGTAGCTCACCACCCATGAATAAATACAAAAAGCTGTGTTCCAGTTCTCCCATGTTCTGGTTGTCTGTGGCTTCCTTTTCTGATCATTGGACCCTTTGTCTCCTTTGTGTTCACTGCTTTTGGGTTCCTCACCCAGAAGCAGCGAGAACATATTTACTAATTCACCTTTTCAAATCCGTTCATGGATAGCAAGCAAGAGATGGTCACCTGGGTGTGAAATGTCCCCAGCTCCTTGATGAGTGGCATGGCTAATGCCGTTGCTGGGACTGGGGGCGGACACAACACTGGCAGTTGGCCCACACCCATTCCCCTTACTGTGAGTTCCAGCACCTGTCTCGGTGCTGCTCCCTGATGCTGCCCCCATCATATGGTTATCTGCAGGAATGACCACCTGACATGTGGTAGATTGGTTTGCTGTCTGGCTCACCACTGGATTTGCTGTCAGCCCTGCCAGTGGCCCCACCTGTCTAATACCAGCCTCCAACAGTGGCCCTTTTCACACAGACACTCTAACACTGATAAAATGGGTGCTGTATAATAAAATGTAACACCTATTTTATTAGTGTTAGAGTGTCTGTGACAAAAGGGCCACTGTTGCCCCCCACTTGGGCCCTTGGTTTTTGTTGACTATCTGAACCCTTGGTCTTTTGGGGTTAGGTGGCGGGGTTGCTGGGCATTGGTCCTGAGCACCCAACAGGATATGAATTACCCTCAGCAATTCCTGTATAATATACTGACCCCTAGGGATGGGCGAACAGATCGCAGTTCGAGTTTGTCCATTCGGTTCGGCTGCGTTCGGTTAGTTCACCGGGTTCGGGTTTGGCTGTTCGGTTCAGCCGTTCGGTTCGGGTTCGGCTATTCAGGAAATGTTTTGTTATGGGGGTTTTTTGTTTGTTTTTTATATGGTTTTGTGTGTTTTTATTTGGTTTTATATGGTTTTCTGGTTTTTTAATTTGTTTTTTTTGTTTTTATATGGGTTTTTTATTTAATTTTTTTATCTAATATATCTATCTATCTACACTAAATCTAACTGCTATTAACTATTCTAAATGCTATGAACTAAATGGATTATCTAATAAGTACACAGGCCTACTCCTACAAACACTAAAACTATATATATATGGGTTGGGGGGGAATCACAAACAAGGTTTCAGTTTAAGGTTTCAGTTTCATTTCAGTACAAAACTGAAATAAAACTTAAAGCAATCTAATAATCCTACTCTAAATGAAAAAAACAGGGGAAGGGAAGGGAATCAGGGATGGAATATATGGGAGAGGGAAGGGATTCAATGGAGGGGGGAGGGAAGAAGGAAGATTGAACACAGGGAACACAGCAAGGGGTAAAAACAAAAAATAACACCTAAATCTATCTAAGCTAAGCTAAATAAATGAATGAGAATATGGGGGTAGATGGGTTGGATGGGTGAAATGGGAGGAGGATTGCAATGGATTGGGGAACTGGGCAATGCTGGGAAGAGGGAGCCTTCTGAAACGCCTGCTGTTCAGGAACAGTGACTAGCTCAGAAGGTGTTGGGAAGGGGGGAGGCAGTTTCATTTCTTGCAATCCTCTCCACCCCTGGTGCCTGGAAGTCTGCTCCTCAGCTGACTACCCCTCCCTGTCATGTTTGACCTTCCAGTGACCTTTTTTTGACACCTGAACTCACCCGAACGTGATCTGAACTGACCAAACTGTTTGGTCATTTCGACATTCGGAATTGAGTTCGGTTTGGTCAGTTCGGGTTCGGATTCGGGTTCGGGTTCAGTCATCCGAACAGGCTGAGTTTGGGCCGAACTCCAAACTTCTGAACCGCGTTCGCCCATCCCTACTGACTCCTTCCATGGGTTGCTGTTGCCACACCCATCAGGGCCCTGGGTAAAAACCACTGTGCGACCCCAGGCAGGCCTGCCGGTGAGTCAACAGGATTAACTGGGGGCAATGTTATTCTTTCCCCATTCTCTCTAGTGGGCTCAGGCTTTGGTCTAACATCTCCCCTTACGCGTTGCTTTTTCGGCGGTTGTAGATTTACTTTTGGGTTGCATCTTCCTGTTTAAGAAACCATAGTAAGACAAACTTAGCTGACCCTGCTCTGCCAGTGAGCGCTGGCATTAGCTTACTTTTGTCCCATGTCCACATAGCAAGCTCAATGAATCAAACAGTCTTAAATGAATGAATGATTGATATGTATCAATGAATAACAAGTAATCATGACTAATATTTATAATTATATGGCAACAATACAAACTAATTAATCTTTGTAGTTTACTATTTGTACTAATTAATAACCAGTAATCATGACTAATTATAAATAAATTAACTAATGCCAATTGCTAATAACTTCAAAATTAATTCTACAACAGTTAATAATAATTTTCAGTCAATTAGTTACATTAAGTTCTGATTGATTCCATTTACCTAAATAGCTTAGTTTACTCCTAATTCCTAATTCCGGAGCACCTCACTAACTCCTAATTCCGGAGCACCTCACTAACTCCTAATTCCGGAGCACCTCAGCCACATACAAGGGTCACAGCTAGGATGGAGGCTGCCAGAGGGACAACAGCACCCACCCATCCCAGGTTTGAGAGTCCCCATGCAGCTTGGTGTTCAAAGAACCCTGTGGCCACCCTCAGACCCCATCATGCAGTGTATTAAAGAAGAAGGGCTTAAATAATTATATACATCTCCTTGCTCTTCCTCTTGCCCTAGCAAGGTCTTCCCCCGGGCACCCCTCACCTTGCCTCACCCTGTCGGTTTTCTTTCTACACCTGGGCAGCTGATAGAACAAAAAGCTGCCCAGCCCCTTCCTTGCCCCCCACCCCACCCCCACCCCCGGCGCGGTGTCTCTTGCAGCCCCATTGACTGCATGCTAGTGGCATGGCAGTCACCCATCAGCTGCCCACCTACCTGAAACACCTGAGAGTGAGGGAGGGGAAGGCTGGGTCCTGGTCCAGCTCCCACAAAGCACGCCCTCACTGATAGGCAAGTGGCTCTTTTCTTTCAAGCTGATAGGAGAAATGTAATGTGTTAACTTTTTGTTGCAATTTCTGCTACTTATTAAACATAACAAATTTGTCACAGGTTATAAATATCTGTAAGATGTTTTCCTAAGCAGTCAAAACTGCCCACTGTTGCCTTTAAAGAGTTTCAGGAAATTTCTGTCTATTTCCCTACTCGCTTACAATTTCTCTCCGTATCGATGGGTGATTTCAGACGTTACGAGATCACGCTGAACCACACTGAACCACGCTGAACCCCCCCGTGGGGCCAAAGGGCCCTGAACATCTGAACGGCGCGCGCCAGATGTTCATCACGCTCAATACCCACATGGGGTCAGGTTCAACCACGCTTCCCGGGCTAGCCGGGGGAAGGTCCCGGGAAGCGTGGTCAAACGAACCCCCACAGGGAACCAAGCAAAAGTAACGTCTGGACGCCAATCCCCCAGCGGAACCAAAAAAAAAGAGCCCCAGCCGGGGACGAGGCACGCAGCGTCGCTGCCAGGCAACCAGCATCAACACAAACACCGGAGGGAGATTTAAAGCGAGAGCAGCAGCAAGCAAGCGTGGCGGGATGGAGCGAGGAGGGAAGCGGAAGAGAGCGGAGGCACAGACAGCGACAGCGGCGGGACAGGAGGCGGAGGAGGTGCAGCCAGGCCCAGCGATGCAGGCGGAGGAGGCACAGGCGCAGGAAGGGCGCACACGGGAGCACCCGACCAGGGAGGCGCCCCGGGAACAACACCCACAGCTGAAGCCGGGTCGCGCCGCCCCGGGGACAGCGGCCGGAACGGGCCCACAGGAGGCACCCAGGAAAAGGGTAAGGGCACCCAACTGGAGGGGAACAGGGGGCACGGGTGAACCCCCTGTGGGGGGGGCCGGGGGGACCCCGGGCGGAAGGCAGGGGGGCAGGGGGCCCCCGAGAGGGGCCACACCCCCACCCAGCAACCACTCACCCCCTTTCCCCCCCCAGACATGAAAGTCGGCCCGGGCGGACGAGCCCCAGGACGAGCCCGGCCCCGCGCGCCCGGAGGCGCACCCCCAGGAGGAGGTGGAGGAGGAGCAGGTGCAGGTGCAGCAAGAGCTGGACCAGGAGGAGGAAGAGCAGGGGCCCAGCCGGAGGAAGGCCTACCACAGAGGGGGCCAGTGGGGCCTCCAGGAGACCCGGGACTTCATCCGGATATGGGGGACCCTCGAGTACCAGCTGGAGCTCGCAATCAACCAGCGGAACGAGCACGTCTACCGGGACATCGTGCGCGACATGGAGGCGGCGGGGCACGAGCGCACAGTCAACCAGTGTCGCTCCAAGGCCAAGGAGCTCAAGAGGGGGTACAAGGCCCTCAAGGACAATAACAGCCGCTCCGGGCACGGGGCCCGCACCGCCCCCTACTACGATGCCCTGGACCGCATCCTTCACATGAAGGGCTCCATAGTTGCCCCACGCCTCGTGGGCAGCGCTGTGGTCCAGGGCAGGGAGCGGGCCGAGGTACCCCCTCCCCTCGCCGCCCGCCCGGTAGACACGAGCTCAGGGGACCCCCACCCCCAGGAGGACCACCCGGGACCCGCAGAAGCCCCAAGGCCCCCCCCCAGCAGCAGCCCGGAGACATCCCAACGCCGGGCCGGCCAGGCGGAGTCGGAGGTCGGCACCTTCACCACCCTCAGCCAGTGGTCCCAGGGGGAGCACTCCCAGGGTGAGGCGCCGGGCTCCGAAGGCTCGGAGACGGACATAGAGGGTAAGCGGGCCCCCAGGGCAGGGGGGGGCACGACCAGGGGGCCGGTGGCAGGGGCGGGGGTGGGGGCCCTGCTGCAGGGGCCACAACCAGCCCCCTTCACCCGCTCCCCCCTCTCCCGCCCGCAGGACATGGGGAGCCCCAGGACCGGGCCAGCGAGACGGTGCAGGCCCCCGCGGAGGGCACAGGAGAGCAGGTGCCGGACCCAGGTAAGGCGGGAGGGCTGGGATGGCGGGAGGGCCCCCCGGGCGCCAGCCCAGGGGGGCCTCCGGCCTCAGTGGGGGAGGGGGGGCAGGGGGCCCCGGGACCCGACCCCGCTAGGGGACAGGGCCCTGCACTGACCCACCCGCCCATTTCCACAGGGCAGCCCCCGCGCGCGGCGCCTCCGCCGGCCGCAGCCCCAGCCCAGCGGATGCGGGAGTACCGGGCGCGGGTCCGCAGGCGCAGGGAGGAGCAAGCGGAGGACATCGTCCGCAGGGCGGAGGAACAGGGGGAGCGCATGATCGCCTCCGTGGACCGCATGGAGGCGGCCATAGAGCGGTCCATGGAGAAGGCCCTGGAGACAGACCGCCGGCTGGAGGCGGAGGTGCGCCTGGAGCGGAGGCGGGAGCGCCGGGAGCACCAGCGGCAGCAGGGGCTGCTCAGGGGCCTCCGGCAGGACATACAGGGCATGGTGCGGGAGCACAGTGCAAAGATGGACAGGTCCCACGACATTGGGACCTCCCTGCTCCTGCATGCGGGCACCATGTGTGCCTACGTGATGGCCGGCGCACCTCCGGGCGCCCTGCCCGCCCAGGTCCCCATGCCGGGCCCCTCGGCGCCCCCGGGCCCAGCCCTGCCGCCCCTGGCGCCCCCCCGGCCCCAGGGCCCTCGCATGCGCCTCCCAGTGCCCCCGGGCCTCCGGAGGGTCCAGCCCCCCCGGGGCGCGACCGGGGCACCGGGCACAGCTGCCCATCCGCCGCCCGGCCCCCTGCCGGGGCCGGGACCGGCCCAGGACACGGCAGGGGACACGGACAGTGGGGGGGAGGGGAGCTCCCAGAGCTCGGTGGGCCCAAGCGGCCGCACGAGGGGTCGGCCCAGGAAACGCGGGGGGATGGTGGGAAGGGGGGGGAGGGGGAGGGCCACATGAGGGCGGGTGGTGGACGGGGTCACGGGCACGGGGGTGGGGAGGGGGCACAGGGTGATTGTGTGAACTGTGTGGGCAATAAAGTGTTGTAAAGAGACAGTTGTCCCCGGCCCGTTTGTGGGGGGGACAGGGCTGTGGGACCGCGTGTACAGGGGCATGGGCACGGAACGGGGGGTGGGGCCCCCAGGGGCGGGAAGGCCCTCACAGCGGGCCCCCCCGGGCGATGTGGGTTGCAAGGGCGTTCCGGATCCTTTTGGCATACCGGTACTCCCGGGGGTTCCCTGCGTTCACGTACAGGGGAACAGGACCGGGGGGCCGGTGGGGCTCGGGGTACTCCAGGGCCGCCCCCTCGGTCTCGCACACATTGTGCAGAACGCAGCAGGCACCGATCACCAGGGCGGAGGTGGGGACGGTGAAGTCCAGGCGGCCAGCTATACTCCTCCAGCGCTGCTTCAGGGCCCCGAAGGCACGCTCCACCACGGTCCGGCTCGCACACAGGCGGGTATTGTATACCTGCTCCGCAGGGGTGCTCGGGACAGGGTAGACCTTCATCAGCCAGCGGGTCAGGGGGTAGGCGGGGTCCCCCAGGATGCAGGGGGGCATGGGAACACCCTCGATCCACCTCATGCCCATGTCCGCGAAGTCCCCCCGGTACATGCGGGCATAGAAGGGGGAGATGGTCATGATCCTGGCGTCGTGACTCCGGCCGGAGTTGCCCGTGTAGATGTCTATGAAGCGGGCCCGGTGGTCCACCACCCCCTGCAGGTGCAGGGAGTAGTATCCGTGCCGGTTCACATACTCCAGGGCCTCCCCCGCGGCCGGGCGCAGGATCTCGATGTGTGTGCCGTCCACGGCTCCGATGCAGTTCGGGAAGCCCCCGGCCGCGAAGCCAGCCATCACAGCGCCCTGGTCCAGGAGCTGGATGGTCCTGTCGAGGAGCACGCCCTCCACAGCCTCGCACACATCCCGCACGATGCAGGCGACCGTGCTGAGCCCCACCCCGAAGTGCTGGGACACGGAGCGGCAGGAGTCGGGCGTTGCGAGGGCCCAGACCCCTATGGCCACCCGCTGGACCATGGGGATGGGCTCCCGCATGGAGGTGTGCTGCCGCTCCAGCCAGGGCGTGAGGAGCTCCGCTAGGCGCAGCAGGGTGGCCTTGCCCATCCGGAAGTGGGACCCCCACTCGGCCTCCCCCCAGTGGGCCTGGGCCCGCTCCCACCAGGCCTGGGGCCGCTCCGTGACCCATAGGCTCCGCGCTATGGGCATAGCCAGCAGCGCTGCCCGGCGGAGGGTCTGCGTTGCCCAGCGGAACCGCCTCGCGGCCCCTCGGAGCGCAGCGGGCCGGGTGAGGCTCCGGCAGGCGGCCAGCCACGCCCCCCAGGCCCGGCGCCGAGCCCTGAGCCGGGCACGGACTCTCCTGCGGGCCTGCTGGCCCCGGAGGCGCACGCCAGCCCGCAGGGCCAGGACATAGCGCAGGCGGACGGCCAGGTGCACCCTCTCGGTCAGGAGGCACAGCTGCTCAGTGTGGTCACGGTGCCACTCAGCCGCGAGCGCGAGGAACATCCAGTTCCCACCTGCCCTATCGCGCTCCATGGTGCTGGGGCCCCGGTGGGGGCTGGGAGCGCTTATGGCGGCCCGGTGCTGGTGGCTCCGCCCGGGGGTCGGCCTCGCGGGCCTGCGCGCGCCCTGTGCCGGTGCGTTCCGGCTGCTCCCGCCCCCAGCACCCCGGGCCCCCTCCCCTCGCTGTTTGTAGCGGGATGGCCTTGAAGGTGCGATTAGGCAGACAGAGAGCTCGCTGTTGTTCTCTGCAGCTGTGCCGGGCCCGCACCCCACGCCTCGCTCTGTTGTGCTACAATGTTGCGGTGCGGGCCCGTGTTCCCTGTCCCGGGGGCCGGGCCGAGCCTCTCCCGGCCCTGGGCAGTCTGTGTGCCCTCCGGGCTCCGTGTCCCATTCCCTGTTGTGCTGGACCATGGCTGGCTGCCCATCCATGGGGCTCCCGCTGTCCGGCCCCCAAGGGGCCCCCCATATCTGGGCCTTCCGCGAGACCATGTCTCTGTGCGACCTGTGGCACACCCCTGCCGTGCAGCTGCTCCTGGCCGGGCCGGGGAGCCGTGCAGGTGCCTACGAGAGCCTGAGCTCCGGGCTCCGTTACTTTGGCCATGTGGTGAGCGCCCGTGATTGCCGGCTGCATGCGGAGGCCCTGGGGCTGGCTCGTTTCCCCGAGGGGCGCATCCCGGAGGTGCTGTGCGCCCATGTGCCCTGGAGCGCCTCGGAGACCGTGTCAGCGCTGGTGGTGTGTGGTCTGGGCGCCTACTCGGAGTGCCTGGCCGAGGGTGGCCCTGCCTTGGCCGTGAGCTACTTCTCCTGTGTTCACGGGGCCCGTGGGTACCAGCGCACCCGTGGGGCGGCGTTCCAGCGGCTTCTGGAGCTGGGGCATCTTCCGTGGCCCCCTTCTGCTGCCTGCTGTGTGCCGGAGCCCTCCGCGGTGGAGATGTCATCCCTGTTGGCGGTGTGGGCGCGTGTGGATGTGCAGCTGGCCCTCACCATGCCCGATCCCTTCGAGGCCTACTACCTGATCGCCCACTACATGTCCTTGCAGGGGTACCGCCGGGGCATGCTGCACTGGCCCCACCTGGTCCACCGGGCGGGCCACCCGGGCCCTCGGGCCAGCGGGGCCCCCGGCAGCGGCCCGTGAGCCCCGCGTCGCTGGCCTGCCCCCCCCGGCGTGGTGCCCCCGTGTGGGCTCCCGCCCCGGCCCGGGGGGGGGCCCTGGTCCCCGCTGGCCGCTCCCGACCTGCGGACCCCACCTCGGTGAGCTCCCGCCCGCCTCGCTGCTTGCTGCTGCCCCTGGCCGTGGTCCTGGGCCCCCTCCATCCCCGTGACTCCGTGGGTGCTGCCTGAGCGTCGCTGGTGCTGCGGAGGAGCACCGCTGGACCCGGCTGCCCTGCCTGTGCCAGCCTTTGACTGTGGGGCCCCCTTCCTCCTCCTCCTGGCGCCCCTCCGCCGGCCTCGCTGTGCTTTGGGGGCCCCCAACGTGCCTTGCTCCGGGGGTCCGCCCCCCCCCCCCGACCGTGACTGCCTCTGTTCCTGTGGGGGCACCTCCTTGGACTGGACTGGACTGGGGTGGTGTGGGGGTGGGGGTTGCTGCTGTCCGTGCCTTGCCCCGTGGTGGTGCCCCCCCCCCCCCTGCCGGTGTTCCGGGTGGGGCGTTCCGGGCGCCCCTTCCCCCCTTCCCGGCCTTTCCCTGGTGTGAGTGTGTGTGCCCGGGCGTGTGGCCGTGCATTGTGCCCTGCTGCGGGACCGCTGTGTGAGCCGGCTGTCAGCCTGTTCTCGCTCTTCCCCCCTCCCTTCCCGTTTCCCTTGTGTGGGCGTTCCCTTGTGTGCCTTGTGGCTTCGTTTGCCCTCAGGCGGCCATGTCTGTGTCCCGCCCCTGCCCGGTGCCTTGTGGGGGTTTAGCGCCCGCCGGGGGTTCGGCTGCACGTCTGTTGTGCTGCCACGGGCCGTGATGGTGCGGCCCGGTTCCGGGCCGTGGTCCCGTTCCCGGCACGTCTGTTTGGGTCGTTTTCCAACCCCCGGGCGTGGTTGCGCTGTTCGCCCCCCCTGGTGGTTCGCTGTGGTGAACCGGCCGCCCGTAACGTCTGAAAGTACCCACTGTCTTGCAGATAAAAAGAGAACTGAATAAAGACAAATTCTCCCATTACAATAATGGATTCTGATTCTACTAAAAAAAAAAAAAAATAGAGAGAAAGAACTGAAACTCTCGAGTTCCTCTGAGTTTTCATGTATGGGAGCTTTGGCTCTGAAGGTATTTGTTGTTATCAAGTATTTACAGTAAAGATTCCATTATTATGTGATGCCAGCTCCCACTACAAATGGCACATATTAAAGTTTAATGTGAAGTCTTGTAGATTTTACATTGTTTCAAAACACGCTCCATTGAATAATAGCCACACTTTTCACTGCTTTGCAATAATGATTTATGGGCTTAGCAGAAGCACAATTATTTCCTTTGCTTTCTCCACTAATACAAGATCATGTTTTCTGTTTTTAAAAGAAAATAAAGAGGAAATGGTGAAAAGGGGTTATGGAAGGGATTGCTAAAAATGCTTTACAGTGCTTTCTGTCCCACCAGTCTGTTCTCTCCAAAATTATAGCTAATTGTGCCTTATTAAATATATAAGCATTGCAAGTATACTAGGCCCCCATTTTCAAGATCAGGCATCGACAAGATTAAGGGTGCTTGCCCACATTACATGGCGGGGGGGGAGAACATAAGAGAGATCTTACAGCAGAGAAAATTACATTTTTCGTCGAACGTGGGCATTGGAGGGGGTGTGTGTAAAAGCAAAGACCTATGGGAAGGGTTGGGGAACCGGCAAGAAACTCCCACAATCTTGCACACTCATTCCAATTGCAGACGTGTGGGGAGTATCCTTAGGATTTCCTCAGGGTCTTATAGTGACTAGTGGGTGGTTGCCCAGCCAAAGCTCATCATAGGGAAGCAGCTACAGGACAAGGCCCTTCAATCTCAGTACACACAAGCACACGTTCTCTCACACCCTAGGGGGGTAAGGAAATTGTGGGGTGTAGGGAAGAAGGGGGTAGGGCCCCAAGGGAAAGGGGGCAGGACAGGTTGGGGATATCACATGGGTAGGAGTCCCAGGAGAAGAAGGGAGGTTCAGAACACACACGCAGTCGTCACACAGTCCTTCTCAATGTAACACCCACATGCACGTACACACACACACACACACACTATCAATATCAAGGTCACAACTCACGTCTCAGTAGTCACAGAGGGGGGCGGGCAGTCTCACAGGGAACAAACTCTGATCACTGGCAGCGTTCCTAGCGCTAGCCCTGTTTTATATAGCTGGTGCACACACCCGCAGATGCTCTGAGCATCTGGGTGGGGCTGCCAGCTGTAGCATATCCCTCACTGATTGCTGTGAGCATGAGGGCGGGGCCAGGAGAGCCGTGCTGACACACCCATGCTCTCTCATGCTACTATGGGGTGTCAGCTGTTCAGCCACATCGCCTGCATCCACTGCCAGAATGGCAGGATCCTGAGATAATGCAGGACTTGGAGAAGGTAATTTCCCCAGCAGGGCACCCCCCCGCCAGTGCCATAGGGTGCTGGCAGTGGGAATTCCCCATCCCCTGAGCCCACAGATACCCCTGACAGCACCCCCCAACACACACAAGGACCACCGCCGGCGGAAAAGTCAGGGGCCTGGCTTGTTTGGATAGCGATTGTGAAACAGGTGATGCAACGTCTGTGCATGGACCTCGGATGTGGGTTCCCAAAAACGACTGGCAGGGCCATAACCTTTCTAATCTAACAAATAGTACAAATGGCCCCACCGAATATGGGAATCAAGTATGGCACGCACTTCATATTCTGGGGCAGTGAGTTCAGAGGCGGCTATCACCCCCAGAGGCCTTCTTTGTGGAAAAGGGGGAGAGTGAGCTGCCTTCAATAAGGACACATGAAAGGTAGGGTGCATGTGGAGATGGGGTGGAAGCTGCACCTTGTACGTGACCTCATTGATTTGTTGTTGGATGAGAAAAGGACCCATGTATCGATTATCCAGTTTGGGCGAGGGTCGTAAGGAGGGATAATGTCTACAATTGACCCAGACAATCGTTCCTTGCTGGAACGAGGGAGCTATGCACCTTATACGATCAGCATATTTCTTATAATTTTGTCTTGCTCCAGTGAGCATCGCTCGTGTGTAGACCTTATGTAATTGTAGTGCTAGAGCGCCTGTGGCCAGAACAGTGACAGAGGGAAATTCCAGGAAGCAGATGCGGGGATGGTACCCATAAGTGACAAAAAAGGGCGAGGAGCCTAGGGATGCATTTAAGGTATTATACGCAAACTCAGCCACCGGTAGGTACTGATACAAGTCCTCTTGAAATTAATCCACATAGCACTATAGGTATTGCGCTAGTGTCTGGTTGACATGTTCAATTGGCTGTTAGCCTGAGGATGGTACACCGTCGTCGGGCTTAACTTCACTTGTAAGGTTGCAAACAGCACCTTCCAAAACCGGGACGTGATCTGAAACGATGTCGGTAGGTAATCCATGTAATTTTATCACATGTTGCAAGACCAGGAAGGTGGTTCGTGGTACAGAAAGTAGTTCCTGACAGGCAATGAAATGTTCTAATTTCAAAAAATAGTTGACGAAGACTAAAATGGTGTTGTTTTTACTTGACTGGGGTAGATCTACAATAAAGTCCAATCCAATTCACTGCCATGGTCTTTGCAGAAGGGGGTTTAGTTGTAAAAGTCCTTGGGCACGTTGTCTCGCTACTTTAGTGCTGGCACATACAGCACAACCTAGCACATACAGCCTGATGTCCCGTACCATGAACGACCACCAATAATGTTGTTGAATTAGTTCTAAGGTGTGACATTGTCCGGGATGGTCAGCCAAGGGGGCATCATGATGTGCCCATAGAACAGACTGACATCCCTTATGAGGTACAACAATTTTGTCCTGGTGCATGTATACTCTGTGATGAAGGGAAAACTTTGGATTTTGTTGTCGCACCACCTCTTGCTGGGACAATTGCTGGAACTGTGTCAGTGATACACAAGTGGCCGCAAAGACCTTTTGATTCAGTAACAAGTTCCCTCGATCCAAGGGGACGCTCATTGATTCTTGACAGCAGG
Source organism: Sphenodon punctatus (assembly GCA_003113815.1). Lineage (NCBI taxonomy): Eukaryota > Metazoa > Chordata > Lepidosauria > Sphenodontia > Sphenodontidae > Sphenodon > Sphenodon punctatus. Next base: position 627,920 of record QEPC01015185.1, read on the forward strand.
ACAAGGCATCTGCGAGGACATTCCGGTAGCCAAGCTGATACTGAATCTGGAAATTGAATTGCACTAAGAAAAGTGCCCATCGGGCATGTCGTGCATTGACAATACATACTGTCTGTAAATAGGTTAAGTTCTTATAGTCAGTAATTACGACCACTGGAAAATGTGCTCCTTCTAAGTAATGCCACCATGTTTCAAAGGTTGCTTTGATGGTCAGTAATTCACAATTTAGAACAGTATAGTTCCTTTCAACCTTTGTCAACTGCCGTGAGTAGAAAGCACATGGTAACAGACTTTCCCCGGTACCTGTGATCTGTAACAGGACGGCACCAATGGCTACACCCGATGCATCAGTCTCTATGAAAAAGGTTTTCTCGAAGCATGGGTGCTGAAGGATAGGGACTTGCATAAACGCCTTTTTCGACACGTCATAGGCTGCTTGTTGTTCCTTGCCCCAGATGTACTGATGTCCCCTTTTCAGAAGCTGTGTTAAGGGTAATCAAGGCATACTCTGGGATGTACTGTCGATAATAATTAGTGCTTCCTAGGAAGCCTTGTAATATCTTCACAGTTTGCAGGGGTGGCCAATCTTGAATCACAATCACTTTTTTATGGTTCATACATATCCCTTGTGGTGTTATCACAAATCCTAGGAAGTCCACGGAACATAAATGAAAAGCACATTTTTCCAGCTTACAATAGAATTGGTTGTTTTGGAGCCTCTGCAACACCTTACGTACGTGCAAAACATGGTCTTTTTTGGTGGCGGAAAAAATAAGAATGTCACCAAGATAGGCAATGACGAATATATCCAGCGTGTCTTGAAACAGATCATTAATAAGGTGTTGGAAGGTAGCCAGGGCATTCATTAATCCAAAAGGCATCACCAAATATTTAAAATGTCTGTACCGGGTACGAAAGACTGTTTTCCATTTGTTGTAGGCTCCACGCAGGTCCAACTTAGTGAAAACAGAGGTACCTTGAAGCCTATTCAGTAGTTCTGGTATGAGGGGTAAAGGATATCGATTCTTAATGGTAATTGCATTAAGGCCTCTGTAGTCAATACAGGGTCGTAATCCTCCATCCTTTTTAGGCACAAAAACAGAGGAGCACCAACAGGGGAAGAGGAGTGTCTAATAAACCTCCGCTGCAAATTTTCCGCCACATATTCCTGAAGCGCCTGCAACTCGGAATCAGAAAGGGCATAAATACGCCCATACGGGAGCTCTGTGCCAGGGAGGAGATCTATGGGGCAATCATGTGGGCGGTGGGGGTGGAAGAACAGTCGCCTCTTGGTCACTGAACACGTTAGAATAGGCACGATACATATCAGGAAGCACAGCACTTGACGTTGTCTCCGGAATGTACTGAGCTGATCCCACAGCTATTCCTCGTTTATTTTTGTTGCAGTGCATCTGACAATATGTGGAGGGAAAGTGAACAACTTTATCCTGCCAATTAATGTGGGGTTTATGCAACTGAAGCCAGGGCAGTCCCAGAACGACGGAAAACACTGGGGTACACACGACATCAAATTGCAACATCTGCCCGTGTTCTCCTACTGTACCCCACAACCACTGGGTCTGTAGCGTAACGGGTCCTGAAATTAAGGGAGAACCATCAATGGAATGGACCGTCTCTGGTTTAGAACGATTCTGGGTAGGGATGGCATGTTTCATGATGAACCCATGATCGATGAAGTTCCCTGAAGCCCCGGAATCAATAAGGGCCCACACCACAAGACTACACTGGGACCCCAATTGTAAAGTAATGGGAATGTGGATGTGTTCCAGTGACACAAACAATCCTTGTCTTGTGGCATTTACTAACACTGGGGAATTAAGTTGCCCTACCGAGATGTCCCCTGTCAATCCTGGGGTTGCGTGTTTCCCTGTTCCCGTTGTGCCATAGGCAGCGAGGGGCAGTTCTGGGCAAAATGTAGAGGATCCCCACAATAAAAACAGACGGGAAGCATGCTGTCATTCCTTTTCTACACTTGCCAAGGGTCCTCACAAGGCCCCTATCTGCATCGGTTCTGGTTTGTTTGTTCTCCTCTGGTCTAACTGCCCCACTGCAACAACAGGGGGCCTAGTGTTGGCACCCCACATATTGTCCTGGCATCTCTCACAACGTAATTCCGCTAATCGTTCTTCTATCTGTATCATGAGTGTAACCAGCTCCACCAGGTGTCTGGTAGAACCGTGTAAGACAGCTGATCTTTCAGCTCCTCACGTAACCCTTTGTGGAACATAATTAGCAAAACATTGGCCATCCCGAATCAATGGCCAGTTGCTGGAAACAGATCATATACTGTTTTAGACTCAGGATGACTCTATATCCCTCACCCTATGGAGATAATCAAAAAGAAAAGAAAATTCCTGTTTAAAGGAGGCATAATCTGCAAGGAGAGTGCTCTTGCTAGTTAGTAGGGAAGTCACCTAGGACAGGGCTAAACCCTCTAGGTGTCCTATAATAAAGGCGACTTTTAGCTAATAGGTTTGGGGTTGTATGGAGAACGTTAATTCACACAACACCAGAAAGCCTTGGAACAGCCATCTCTCCCCATTGAACTTAGCAATCTTGGGTCCCTTAAGTTCCCAGTGGTCAGGGGTGGATGCTCCTGCAGGGGCAGTGGGAGGAGGTGCTTCTACAGTGCCCCCTTGCCCTCGTTGATCCTGAAGAACTTTTACCTCCATAGAGAGAGACGGAACGGCTCTGGCTAACTCCCCCAGATCCATGAGATCTTGCTTCATTGTCTTCCTTCCCACTCCAATCCACAAGTGACTGGTGCCGGTGATACTGCAAGGACCGATGGGAAGGGTCAGGGAACCAGGCAATAAACTCCCACAATCTTGCACACTCGTACCAATCACAGACATGTGGGGAGTAGACTTAGGATTCCCTCAGGGTCTTATAGTGGCTAGTGGGCGGTTGCCCAGCTGAAGCTCATCATAGGGAAGCGGCTACAGGACAAAGCCCTTCAATCTCAGTACACATAAGCACGCACTCTCTCACACAGTAGGGAGGTAAGGATATTGTGGGGTGTGGGGAAGAAGGGGGTAGGGTCCCAAGGAAAGGGGGGTAGGACAGGTTGGGACTGTCCTACCCCCAACCGATCACCACTCTCTAACCTCCCCTATACATCCTTTGCTCCCTTGGCTACCTTCTCTCATTGCTCCCCTTCCTCTCCTGTCTCTAGCCTTCCTCGATGCTCCCCTTCTCCCAATCTTATCACTATTCCTCCTGTTTCTAGCCTACCACGACGCTCCCCTTCTCCCAATCTTATCCCTATTCCTTGCCTCCCCCCTCATCAACTACCATTTTTCTGCTCCCTCTGGAACTGTCGCTCTTCTGTCAGTAAAGCTCCCTATATTCATGATCTTTTCCTCTCTCGCTCCCTCCAGCTCCTTGCCCTTACTGAAACTTGGATTACTCCCTCGGACTCTGTCACGCCTGCTACCCTCTCCTGTGGGGGTCTCTCCTTCTCTCACCAACCCCGCCCTGAAGGACGGGGTGGTGGGGTGGGCCTCCTTCTTGCTAAATCCTGTCAGTTCCAACCAATTTCTCCTCCCCCCTCTCTCTCCTTCCATACCTTTGAGGCTCACTCCGTGCGCCTCTACTCCCCCCTCCATCTACGTGTTGCTGTCATCTACCGTCCCCCTGGTCCTCTCTCTTCCTTTCTTTCTGACTTTGAGTCCTGGCTCACTTTCTTCCTCTCTGTTGATATCCCCACTCTCATCCTTGGTGACTTCAACATTCATGTTGATGACCCATCTCAGCCCTCAGTCTCTCGCTTCCTCTCCCTAGCCTCCTCCTTCAACCTCCACCTTTGGACCAACTCCCCCACCCATACTAATGGCCATTCTCTTGATCTTGTCCTCTCTAGAAACTGCTCTGTCGCTGATCTCTCCTTCGATCCTCATCCTATATCAGACCACTTCCTTGCCTCTTTCAACATTTCCCACTGTCCCCCCTCCTCTTCCCCTTCTCTACGCCCCTTCCGTGACCTTCAAGCTATTGATCCCCTGGACTTTGCCTCCTCTCTCTCTCCCCTTCTTCCTACAGTCTTCTCTTCCTCCTCCCCTGACTCCGCTGTCTCTGCTCTCAACGCCTCTCTCTCCTCCACACTTGACTCCCATGCCCCTCTCTCTTCCCGCCCTGCCTTCTCCCACAACCCCCGTCCTTGGCTCACCCCTAGTATCCGCCACCTCCGTTCTTGCACTCGTGCTGCTGAACGACTCTGGCGCAAATCCCATTCTCACGCTGACTTCCTTCACTTCAAATTCTGTCTCTCCACCCTTACTTCTGCTATCTCCCTTGCTAGACAACACTACTATGCCTCCCGCATTGAGTCCTGTTCTCGGGACCCTCGCCGCCTGTTCTCTACCTTTGACTCCCTCCTCAAGCCTCCCTGTCCTCCCCCTCCTTCTTCCCTTTCTGCTCAGGATCTTGCCTCCTTCTTCACCTCCAAGATAGACAAGATCCGCCTCGACATCGCTTCCCACTCCTCTCTTCCCACTCCCACCCCTCTCCCTCCTCCCCCTCCTTCTCTCATGTCCTCCTTCTCCCCTGCCTCCCTTAAGGAAATCTCCTCTCTGCTCTCCTCCTCCAACCCTTCCACTTGCCCCCTTGATCCCATTCCTTCCCGCCTCCTCACCTCCATTACTCCCACTGTCGCCCCTTCCTTCCTGCACATCATCAACCTCTCCCTCTCTACTGGCTCTTTCCCTTCTGCCTTCAAACATGCCACAGTCTCTCCTATTCTCAAAAAGTCCACTCTTGACCCCTCTGACCCTTCTAGCTATCGTCCTGTCTCACTCCTTCCTTTTGCTTCCAAGCTGCTTGAACGTGTTGTCTACTCCCGCTGCCTTGACTTCCTATCCTCCAACTCCTCCCTTGACCCCCTCCAATCTGGCTTCCGCCCCCTTCATTCTACTGAAACTGCTCTCGCTAAGATCACCAACGATCTTCTGGTGGCTAAATCTAAACGTCTCTATTCCATTCTTGTCCTCCTTGATCTCTCTGCTGCCTTCGATACTGTTGACCACTCACTCTTGCTGGATTCCCTTCACTCCCTTGGCTTTTGTGGCTCTGTCCATAACTGGTTCTCCTCCTACCTCTCTGACCGCTCCTTTAATGTGTCTCTCTCCAACTCCGCCTCCTCCTCCTTCCCCCTCTCAGTTGGTGTTCCTCAAGGCTCTGTTCTTGGCCCTCTCCTCTTCTCGATCTATACCTCATCCTTAGGCAAACTCATTGCCTCCCATGGCTTCCAATACCACCTCTATGCTGATGACACTCAACTCTATCTCTCTACTCCCTCTCTCTCTCCCTCTGTTCAAGCTCGTCTCATCAACTGTCTCTCTGACATCTCTACCTGGATGTCTCAACGTCAACTCAAACTCAACATGGCTAAAACTGAACTCCTTATCTTCCCCCCTCATCCTTCCTCTCCTTCCTCACTGTCAATAACTATTGATGGAGTCACCATCCTGCCTGTCCCCCAAGCCCGTAGCCTAGGCTTCATCTTTGACTCACCCCTTTCTTTTAAACCCTACATTGACTCTGTTGCTAAATCCTGTCGCTTCTCCCTCCATAACATTGCTAAGATTCGCCCTTTTCTCTCTGTCTCGTCTGCCAAAACTCTTGTTCATGCTCTGGTCATCTCTCGCCTCGATTACTGTAACCTCCTTCTCACTGGCCTTCCCCGGTCTCACCTTTCTCCCCTCATCTCTGTCCAAAACTCTGCTGCCAGGGTCATCTACCTCGCCAGTCGCTTCGACCATGTGCAGCCCCTCCTCTCTTCGCTTCACTGGCTTCCCCTTCCTGAACGAATCCTGCACAAGCTCCTAGTCTTCACCTATAAAGCTCTTCACAACCTTGCTCCCCCCTACCTCTCTGCACTTATCGCCCTCCATACTCCAGCCCGTGCACTTCGCTCCTCCTCTGTCCCTTCTCTCACCCTTCCACGCCTTCCCTGCTCCCCTAAGCGCCTTCGTCCCTTCTCACTTGCTGCCCCCCATGCCTGGAACTCCCTCCCTGTCCACATCCGCCTTGCCCCCTCCCTTCATACCTTCAAATCTCTCCTTAAAACTCACCTCTTTCGCTCTGCTCTGTCTGACTCTTTATCCTGCTGAGCCACTATTCCTATACCTACGATCGGTTTACCCTTATCCTTGCAACATGGACCTGCCTGCTGTCATTCTCATCGTAACCAAGCCAAGTACGTGCACTTGAGACCTCGCATCTTCATGAATGTTAGACCCCTTGTCTCTCCCTCTGTTCCCCTTCCTAAGTCTCTCCCCCAGCTCCTGTCTCTCAGATTGTAAGCCCTAGGGGCAGGGACCGTGTCTATTTTATTACTTTGTAAAGTGCCATGTACACTGCTCGCGCTATATAAATGTTTGTTAATAATAATAATAATAATAATGACTATCACACGGGTCAGAGTCCCAGGAGAAGTCATGGGACTTCTCACAGATAAGTGTAGGCAGTGCATGCAATAAGTATTTTCAGGATGGGACCTGCTGCACACTAACTATCTGTAACATTTGACCAGACATTTACAGGAACAATTATCAACCATGTATTAGGTTTTCATGAATGAAACACACAAATAAATATAAAGTGTGTATCGATTTTAGCTAAAGGAAGGATAAACTAAGTAACTCAGCTGAATGGGTAAAATATCAGTAACATTAAGAAAAATTGTGTTCTGAAATGCTGATGAAAGACACCCATAATTGTTTTCATTTTGTACTTGTATTCTGAGATGCTGCTATCTCATTTTTCTTCTTCATTATTGGGTGGATGTCAACATGGCTTATGGTATTTTGTCTCCTGCTTACTGATCTCTGAAGAAAGCTGTGATGCAGTTGTCTTCTAATTAAGATTAAGTGGAGGTGTCTTGCCACCACTTACTTTTTCCTTGCACATCTGTCTTTCGGTTTTATTAGGGAAAAGGACAAATGCCCCCTATTTATAATTTGCCAGTCAGGAAGAGATTCATTTACATCTCTTTTATCAAGACAAAGCAATCTTAGGAGAAAAAAAGCACCTTAAATGTTGAACAAAAATGTACTTAAATCAGACAGAGTCCCATAATAGAGCTTAACTGTGCTGGTTAGATTCATAACAGAGTGGTGATGTGAATATATTCATGAGAATTACAAATAAAATCAGAGCCCAGTTCAATAAAAAGTAGCTTACATAGTCTTTTTGCACTCTGCTGTATTGGGTCCTTTATTGAACAGAAGAAATTTAATACTACTTTGTTCAGTCATGAAGTAACATTTACAAAAGGTTTGGACCATAATGGATATGGGGAATACTAGAGAAAGTTGGAATGTCTTGCAAGTGGCTACAAGTAGGGCTGAAATGACAAGTCACTGCCGTAGCTTTTTCTGCTGGAAAAAGCTCTTCTGCAATGAGCAGCACAGTGCGATAGAGATGTTAATTCCACTACTTTTGTTCCGCTACTTCCACCATTCCACTACTTCCACTGACTGAGAAAATAGTGGGAAAATGTTTGTACCTTCAGTTTCTATCTTCCGATATTTCCACCGGCACTGAGAAGTAGCGGAACAATGTTTGTTCTGACAGTTTCTGAGATTGTTCCAACAGTTTCCGAATTAGTGGAATGCTGGCAGAATTAGCGGAATGCCAGTGGAAAAGCTGCGGAAAGTCATGGGCAATTCCTAAATGGCGGAATGAAATAGCGAAGTGTAAAAAGGAGTTGCCACTTCAGCGCTAGCTACAAGGTACAGGGCTGGATTAGAACACGGTTTTAATTCTGAGCCTACCATTGAGTTATTATCTGACCTTAGCCAAGTCTCTTCATTTGTCTTTGCCAGTCTCATTTCTTTTCCCCTATGTCTTCTCTGTTTAAATTGTTGGGTTCTTGGAGGGCAGGGACCATATCTTAGTATACAACATCTAGTACAATGGGTGTCAAGAGCTCAGTTCTTGGGCACTGGCAGGAGTGTGTTAGCTCCGGGGTCCTGCCAAAAGGTCCAGTCAGAATTCTATTAACGGGTGTCTAATTCAGATGGGATGATTTCAAGGACCTAGTCAGGTCTGTAGGTCAATGCTGAATGAGCAGTCTGGAAAGCAGGAAGGAAACAAGGTAGGTTGTGAAGAGACGAGGCACGGAGTTCAGTGAGGCAAATTCTTGGCAAGCTTAGTGACTGGTTAGTCTGAAGCTCAGATCTGGTGATGTCCCCTAACCTGGAAGCATTTATAGGACTACCCAGCCAATCCCGTGGCAGAACCCTGCAGTCAATCAAGGCAGAAATTATGGGGACTCTGGGAAGGGAGGAAGGTGTAATTCATTCCCTTTGCCCTTGTCCTCTTACCAGCCCCAAAACTGGGAGTATCAAGCCATACCTGCTACTCTACAGAGTGGTGCAACTTGCCGACATGGAGCAAGTGATGGAAGTCTAACATGGGGAAGCTCCCCAATTGCATCAGGGCAATCAATAGCACCCACATCACCGTAATCTCCCCCCTGGCCCTAACATGACAAGTACATCAGCTGGCTGAGGTACCATGTGGGGGGCTTGTGGGTCTGCTTATTTTGCTTTTGTGCCCTTTCTCCCAGTAGGATGCCCTGCTCCCAAATGAGGAGCCATGGTGCCCACATCCTGCAGCAGTCCCCCTTCTTTGCAAAGATGTATAGGGGAGACTTTGGGATCAGTACCATCAACAACATCAAGGGAGTACCCATGAAGCCAGTCATCCTAGGGGACCCAACCTACCCCCTGATACACTGGCTTATGAAGGCCTATCCCGTGGCCCACACCTTCGAACAGGGCCACTTCAACCGGCAACTGAGCACGTCCAGGACCATGGTGGAACAGGTCCTGGAGGACATCAATCATAGGAAGGATCAACTTCAGAGTGGAAACAGTCCCTGTGATGGTGTCACACCTGTCTGTCCTCCACAACATTGTTGATACAGATGGTGTTGCCTTTCCCTGTTGACCTCCATGAACCAGGGCCCCAGTACAGGCTGGTGAACAACCCCTGGGAGACCTGAAGAGCCTGGAGGATACAGGATGCCTTGTACAGGCATAATGCCCCAAATATGTAAATATATATAACATGTTCTTTCACATTAAGAGGATAAATGGTTGAACTGCTAAAGAGGCATGCTCTTGTGCTGTAGCTACTGTGGATACTTGCTCAATGTGTGCAATAACAGCCAAAAGAGAGCAATTCCTGGGTGTAAATACACACAGGGAGGATGCTACCATGAGGCCTAAACTGAAGGGGGAGCATTTGGAATGTTGATGGAGGGGTCTCTGGGAGTGGATAGAATGGGGCAGGGAGTGCTTGAAACTACAAGGCATAGGTTATAGAAAGCATTGGATGTGAGGGGGAGTGGGTGTGCTGACACAGAGGAGATGGAAATGGGAAATGGCTAGACCGGGGATGGTCTGGGTGCAATGACAGGGAGGAGAGCTCAAAGAGTGGGTTGAGGTCAAAGGAGCGGAGGGGGGAGTTGGGGGGAAGCAGGGTCACTTGCCTTTCAGGGATCATAAGCCATAGAGTCACGAGGATGAAAGGTACATCAAGCGTCATCTAGTCCAACCCCCCTGCACTACTGCAGGACCTGCCACGCCCCAAGCAACTGCACAGATAAATCCGTTCAATAGCTGCAAGAAGAGACTGGGACCAACCAGAGCACACCAATGCCTGAAATAACCAGAAATAATTTTAGAAAAAGAAGGATCCAGATGTCCCAAACAGGCAAGCCACACCCATGCTGTAGGGGAAGGCAAAAAAACCCTAAAAGTCAACTGCCAACCTGACTGGAGGGAAAATTCCTTCCCAACCCCAAATATAGAAAACAGACCCTGAACATATGCACAGGCCCCACCAACAAGGCACCTTATATACGATATAGTACCTTCAGGCTTCAGAATGCCCCAACAGTTCCACCTCCTGCTGCAGACAACTTGGGTGCTACAGGAAGAAAGATGGGAAAGGGAACCAACTTGTATTGCTAGGGAGAAAAAACAACAAAAACTTTATGGGTTTGGTAGGAAGTTGTGGGAGGGCTAGGGGTATAGGGTTGTTGGTTTTTTTGTATGAGTTTTAATATTTTTATTGTTTGTGAGCCACCCTGAGCCTTTGGGAAGGACTACATATAAATTTAAACTTAATTAAATTACCTTCTCTGGGCTCCTTCCCAGTCTATTAATTCCTGCACCCTTCAAGCCAGCAAAACATCACCACAACACTCCTTCTCACACACCCCAACAATACCCATCCACAATACACCAACACCTATCAACATCCTCCAACACCTCACCCCTACGCATCCATCCACACACCCACACACCAGTTCCATCCCCCTTCCCACGCTTCCATTCTGTAATAGATGCCGCTCCATTGTCTCACATCAATGGCCAGGAAGGACTAATAGACAACTGAATATATAACAGAAAACAATTTAATCACTATGAAAAAGGTTTATAATAGGACTGAAACTCGATTTTGACTTTTTCTCTGTTATCACCGAGAATCACGATTGTCATCTCATTTTAAATGAGAAACAATAACGGAGAAAATTGCCATCTCTCAACAATTCTCAGTCGAGAATCTTGTCTCAAATTACCAGTTGCCATTTACTGGATTGTCATTTACCGTTGGATTGCCGGTTACTGAGTTACCATTTATCGGGTTGTTGGTTACCATTTACCAAGTTGTTGTTTACCGGGTTGCCTGTGAACCAAATCCAACAACCAATAAATCAATAACCAATAAACATGGTAATAAACCAATAACCAATAAACATGGTAATAAACCAATAAACACCAATAAACCAATAACTAATAACAAATAACCAATAAACCAATAACCAATAAACATAGTAATAAACCAATAACCAATAAACATGATAACCAATAAACCAAAAACATGGTAAATGGCAAATCACAGTAACCAGTAAACATGGCACATGGTAAATTTCAATACCGATACATCCAATAAACAGAAAGACCCACGGTAACATGTAAACACGGTAAACAAATGGTAAATTGCAGTAACCAATAAATCGAGTTACATCTGAGATCTCGATTTGGGGTTCAAAAAGGCTGCAAAATCTCAGCAGCAGTTCCTGATTCCTGTGAAATCATCATGACAATTGATTTAATTCTCTTTTCAACACTAGTTTATAATGAAAACATACATTTTTCACTGTCCTCCCTCCCCCCCCCCCCCATCCCTTTCTTTCTGGCCCCAGTTGCCCATGTTCTCTTCAGGACTATTCCAGCTCGGGGTCTTCTCTCCTTCTCCTCCTCCTCCCCGCACTGTGGCACCATGGTAGTAAATGGGGTTGCTGCGGCTGGTGGTGGAGTGCTTGAGTGCTGGTGGTGGGCTGGGCCTGCAGGTCCAGTTGTTCCCAGGCAGGCGTACCTAATCTGAGCCTCAGGCCCTGTGGCCGCAGGGCTGGCTGCCGGTTAGACCCACTTGGGCATTTGAGATCTGAGGGGGTAGTGGCAAGGCCTCTGGGGGAGGGGGGAGGTCATGAACAGGGGCCCTTCCCAGTGTGGCTATAATAGTGAAACTTGGAGTGGCACATGGTGTAGGAGGATGCACTGCATCCCGAGCAGCTGCTCCATGATGTTTCTGACTCCACAGACCTCCCTTCCCATTTACTCCTGCAAGTTCCACATCTGCCACATGTGGTCTCATTCCTGCCTCTCTGTCCAGCATTTCCTGCATTTCCCTGTGTTGGGTGGAGGACTGCCACAGGGAATGCCAGTGTTCCTCCACCAGCCCATGATGGTGCCCCAGATCTCATCTGACTGGCACATGGGTTCATCCAGCAGCTGCTGGGCCATATCCTCCTGCATTAGTGGGTCCATGGCTGCAGGGCCCAGGTCTGCTTGGCATCCCCAGCTGGACTGGTGGGTGCAGCTGGCCCTCCTGTTGGCAGACCTGTGGCATGTTGACAGGAATTTAGAGTTAATAGGTTCAGGCTTCTGAGGCCTGGATCGTGGTTTGCATATTAGGGATATTTACTCACTTATATCTGCTTATGTATTTAATCACAAATAATATATATGATTTGTGATTAAATACATAAGCAGATATAAGTGAGTAAATATCCCTAATATGCAAACCACGATCCAGGCCTCAGAAGCCTGAACCTATTAACTCTAAATTCCTGTCAACAGATCCCCCCCTTTGACGGGTGAACACCTTGAATCCCGTCAATATGCACAGTTATCATAAAGAGGTCTTAACTGCTCATAAACTCTTTCTTCTTCTTCCTCACTAACTTGCGGGGCATGTACCTGTGCAAGAGATGGCACTGGTGCGGCTGGTTCCTGACGGTATGCTTGAGCTTGAACTGGTGTTTGAACTGGTGTAAGACGGGCCTCAACATAAGGTGACATACTAATTACACTTGGTATGTATGGAATAGTTACAGTTTGCGTTTGGGTAGGTGATGGTAATGGAGGTGGTGGAGGAATAATGACCTGAGGAGCTTCTCTTCTGTAGTTCACTCTCCACCACTTACATGACAAGCAGGTTAACCACACTAATATACCCACAATGGCCAACCATAACAAAATCATGTTTATGGAAACTTCTAACTTTGTTTCATTCTGGGGGTTTGCAGCAACTATATCACCAATTATATGGTTCAGATTGATTCGAGCATCCTTCACCTTAGTTTCAACTTCAACCAAATCAACATCCGTTCTGATCATTAAGTTTCGCAAATCTAAAGATAGCAAAGGAATATAATGGAAAAATCTGTCAAAACTATTAAGCAAATTCCGGTGATCTGGAAAAACATCAATGACAGAGATGTTCTCTTGATCGTGTACGGGAAATGTTATGCCAGTTCCAAATGAAAAAGGTAAAGTTGGAGAAAAACAAAAATTTGGATTTGTAATCATACAAACTTTATCTCCATGCATATAAGATGCTCTGTTTGTTGTTACACAATAATTGCCATTGCCTGCTGGAACCACTTGTTGCTGTGGTAGGTTCCAAACCTTCAACTGAAATGGGCATGTGCTAGTACGATTTTCATATCCGGTAACCTTGTCCTTCCATCCACATCTCGGAGTGCCCACTTCGAACACCTGTTCTCTACAGATATTATTAAGTCCATGCAAAACACAATATTCAGTGTTTGCAGTTATCCAGGCTTCGAATTCGTGGTGGTACACCATCAATCGTGGAATTTTTATTTTCTCGATATGAACCTTATCGTCTAGATAGCCCAAAGAGTGTATTTCCATGACATCAGTAAAAATATCTCTTTCTGGATCAAAAACAGGCAATGAAACAGAAAATGATACCCATAAGGTATTATTAAAACTACAAGTCTTATCTTTTCTGCAAGGAGATATAGTTGGATGAGGAGTGACAACACTCAACTCCTGAATCAAGGAACGAGGTATTTTATAACAGTTCCTTAAACAATTAGACAATTGGGCCTCTTGAAAATGTCTCAAATGAGCTTGCTCAAAACAAGCAGAACAGTACCATATCTTCAGCTGTTCATCACTGAACACCTCTGGCAAGTGGTTGTCACGAATATTTTGCAATATTCCAGCCAAATTATGTGTCATGTGTTGTCCAAATGCGTTACACACAATCTCTTTCCCTATGCTACTGCTCTGAGACAATTCATTGTTCTCCTGAATCAACTGATTTAACTTTATCTCAGTTGAATTCAATAAACTTGCAACCTCATGCATGTTATACACGGTATACCTTCCTTCTCTAGCTAATCCTTCCAAGCCCTGAAAAGTAGGTTGGAAAATTGAGTGTGCTTCTTCCCGTACAATAAAATCTATGTGTTTTCGTAAGGTGTCAATGTCCCATTTATTCCATATTCCTAAACCTGTACCAATTGCTCCTGAACCAGCTCCCATCCAGGAGAGGACATCTGTGGTACCTCTTTTCTGTCTTTTGTGTTTGCTAGGCTTACGAGCTGATTTCTGGTATAATCTATACTTATTATACATGTATTGCTGGTGAGTAACGATCTCATCAGTCAACAAAACCGAATAAAAATGGCCAATTTTGGTATGTTTACAATATCTAAATTCTTCCATATTCCATAAAGAAAAATTTAATATAACTGGGACATGAATATACGAAACATCACTGATCAGAATTTCATTCGATGGGGATGCAATCAAACCAGTCCGTTCCCTAGGGAAAAGAGTAGGACAAACATCAGTATTATTAACTTCACTTGATCGCAAATTAAAGTCAATGTGTTTCCATACCATTAACTGAAAGTAACAGTTAAAGATCCTTCCTGGGTTGAGCATATCTCCTGGAGCATATGTGATAGTTGCCTCATACCTTCCTGTGTCTTCCTTAGTTACCTGATGTATAGCTAGGTTGTACCTGACATAATGGTCGGTCATATTCTGATTACATCGAGCTCTATTCCTAGTACTAACAAAAGGAAGATCCCCTCTATCTGTTTGCCGGATTAATTCTCCATTAACTGTATGACACACTATCCCAATATGCTCTCCCAAGGGATTGATTTTGGAATCTATCTTTGCCCATTGTATTGCTGGCAATGTGGTGGAATGTACTATGAAAAAGGAAAAATCTACCTTCCTACCTTCCATTACTTCATACAATTTATCCCCACATGAAACTTGGGCCTGAATTGCATCCTGTGACACAATCCGTATTAATTTTCCAATAGGTGGGTTTCCTAATCGAAAGTCAGGTTTTTGAATTTCCAAAGTCTCCCTGTACAACAGTCTCTTCTGTTTAAACTGATGCATAAGACGTACATAAATTTCAAATCTTACTGGGATTACTTCTACATGATGTACAATCAATTTGGGAGGAAAATACGTACAAGTAAATAACAATTTAGGATTTGGTGGTACATCATCTACAACACAAGGAATAGTTTTATCCAGTTCATCTAAAGTCCAAGTTGCCATGTGTTGCGGGGCTGTCCAGTTGGTTCCTTGTGGCCAAAGTACATACCAGTCAATGAAAATCAATTGTCCATCTTCCAAGTTCTTTGGTATTAGCACATTCTGATGAATGTTTAGTTCAAAGTCCTCATCTGCAACATGAGCAAGTTTGGTAACATCATTCTGGCATGCGCACAGATGAGACAGGACAAGCAGAATTTGCAGCTGTGACAGAATTATGGACAGCATCTGCAGGATCTGCAGCATCATCCTGAACTTTCCCTGGCTCGGGAACATCATCTGGGTCAATCAAATCTGGATTAAAATCTGGGTCGTTAGGCTTCTTCTGCAGGACCTGTGAATGAACTCTTTTATACAATTTCAACTGGTTAGCATGATAAACCTTGTCTACGGGTCCTCTCCTTCCTGGAATCCTGATTTTATATACTGCAGGACTAATTCTGTCAATTATGCGATATGGGCCACACCATCTTCTACACAGATTGTGATCAGGAAAAGCAAACTTAAGTAACATAACTTTGTCACCTTCCTTCCATGTGTTCTCTCGCTGCTTCTGCTCAAAGTAGGCAATTGCCTTTCTTTGTGATTTCCCCAATTTCTCTGCTACTTGCAGGTGTGTTTGCCTAAGGTGCTCTTTTAGCTCCTGCAAATAGCGATCCAATCTGATAATTTCAGTCTGAATGCCACTGGTTTGCCACAGCAAATGCTCAGGCAGACGCATACGCCTTCCAGTCATGATTTCAAAAGGCGATTGGCCTGTAACCCCCGAAGGAGTTGCTCTCAGGGCCATCAGAATGTATGGGATTAACAGGTCCCAATTCTTACCATTGGCCTCAACCAGCTTCTTCAGCATTAGTTTAATGGTTCGATTACACCTTTCTACAGCCCCTGAAGATTGTGGTCTGTATGGAATGTGTAGATGTTGCTTTACTCCCAACAGGGTCAAGCAAGATCTCATTAGCTTACCCGTGAAATGTGAACCTTGGTCACATTCGATGTGAGCTGGAAGTCCCCAACGAGAGAAGACTTGTGCCACTAGAGTCTTGGCGGTGGCCTGGGCAGTGTTGTGTTTAACCGGAAAGGCCTCCGTCCATTTGCTGAACAAATCGATAATCACAAGAAGATATTGATTGCCTCTAGCGGTATAAGGAAGAGGTCCTACAAAATCAATCTGCAAGGTTTTCCACGGACCTTCAAAAACACGAGGTCTAAGCGGAGCATTCAATTTCCTGGGTGTTGGATTTGCCTGTGCACAAACAAGACAGTTAGAACAATATTGTGCTACGTCATCGGCAACCGTGGGCCACCATCCTACCTGGGTCACTCTCTGCATTGTTTTCTCTACTGCAAAGTGTCCTCCAGTAGGTGAATCATGTACCATATATAACAGATCATGTTGAACATGCTGTGGTACTACCCATACAGGGAACTCATGTCCTGTGTAGAGTAACACTCCATCCTGAACCTGTAACAGATGGTTATACTTCTGCAATTCCCCCCCTTGTGACTTAAGGAATTTACAAATCTCTGGATCTCTAGCCTGTAGAGATTTTAGATCAATAGGGGGAACCTCTATGGCACATATGTCGTCCAAAACACAAGCGGCCTGAGAAAAAGGTTCTAGTTCAGCAGGGTATTTCGGTGTCCACTCAGGACCTTCCCTAGCCCCTTGCTTTGCCAAAGCATCAGCCTGTGAATTGTAATGTGAAAATGGAGAACCTCGTGTGTGACTTTTCACTTTTAAGACGTGAGGTTTCGATGGTAGATCCCATTCAAGTGCCAATTTGTGTATGTATTTCAGTAACTTCTCATATTTAAGAGGATCACCAGTAGATGACTTGAAACCATGTCTCTCCCAAACTGGAAGGAATTCTGTAAGGGAAGCACATACCCATGCACTGTCGGTGCAAATGACCACTGGGTCAATACCTGGGAACTTGCCTTGGGCACACAGCTCTAATGCACATGCAACAGCAGCCAACTCAGCATACTGAGCAGAATGAGGAGTGCATGAAAACACAAAACTTGTTGGAAGACCTTCAGGAGGCACCACATAGATGCCAAAACCAGTAAAACGCACTCCTTGGTCAAAATAGCTGGAACCATCGACAAAAATCAACAGGCCTTCTACATCCCCCCCTGATTTTTGGAGAACAAAAACTGGAGTCAAAGAAGAAGGGGACAACGAAGGGCATGGACAATCATGAGGCACGCCGTCGTACAGCAAGCCTGCCGGTAAAGGGGATGGGCGTTTGAGTGGTAGAACAGTAATGTCACGCCCTTGCAAAAGCAAAGTCCAATGTGCCAGTCGAGTGTTTGAAACCTCCCCCCCTTTGACCTTATCAGAAAGGAGATATCGAATGGGTGTGTGTTCTGTATGCAGAATGATAGGATCCAAGCCTATGATGTATGCAAATGTCTGCAATGCCCAGCTGATAGCAAGTAAATGCTTCATACAAAGTGTGAATCTTTCCTCTACTGTACTTAGACGTTTAGAGGCATAGGCAACTGGTCTCAGTTTATTCTGTCTCTCTTGTGAAAGAACAGCTGCCATACTCGTGTTCTGGGCTGCCACTTCAAGATGAAATGGTGATTGTGGGTCTGGAGTAATCAGCACTGGGGCTGACATGAGTGCTTGTTTCAGGATAGTGACTGCCTCTGTTTGTTCCTCAGTCCAGTTCCATGGAACATCCTTCTTAAGTAACCGGTAAAGTGGTTCTGAAATAGAAGCAAAGTTAGGGATGTGGCTTCGATGGTATCCCAGGCTTCCTAGTAAATTACGGAGAGAAGGAATGTTAGTAGGTAAAGGGAGGTGCTGTATGGTTTCCACCTTCTGTTGATCTGGGCTACGACCATCTCCACTGAGAGTGATTCCCAAGAAATTCACCTTTGCCTGTAACAAATGTAATTTAGTAGGGTTAACTTTCAATCCTGCTGTGTGCAGGAGCTGGAAAAGCTCATCCAATCTTTGCAGATGTTCTTCCTTCGTGACTGTCGCCAAACAGATGTCATCTATATAGACAAAAAGAACTGAATGGTTTGAAAAGGCTTCTAGGGCCTTAGTAATGTGATGGTGGAACATAGAAGGACTAATGGATAATCCTTGTGGAAGAACTGTAAAGCAGTACTGGATCCCATCAAATGTGAAAGCTGTTTTGTACTGACACTCCGGTGTGAGTTGAATTGAAAAGAAAGCATTGGACAGATCAATGGTACTGAACAGTAGGGGCAGCTACTAGGGAGGAGGTGGGGGTGAGGTCCCCAACTTTCCTTATTTATTTATTTATTTATTTATAAAATTTGTATGCTGTCCCCTCCTGCTAAAAGCATCTTGGGGTGGCTTACAACATGTTAAAAACAGATTAAAACAGATACAATTAAAATTCCACAATAAAAGCAATTCACCCCCTACTTCTTCCTAACCCAACCCACCCACCCCATCTCCCTCAGGGAAGGCATGGCAGAACAACCAGGTCTTACATTTTCTATGGAAAGAGGGGTGGTCGGTGGCCAAATGGACCTCCGATGGGAGGGAGTTCCACAGGCATGGCGCGGCCACAGAGAATTCCCAAACCAACACCAAGGGTAGCCCCATGTAGAGTGTGTTACAGTAGTCCAGTCTTGAGGTAATAAAAGCATGGCCAGATCAGAGTCCAACACATATGGCCGAAGCCGACATATCAGATGTAACTGGCAAAATTCCCCCCTCGCCACAGCCACCACCTGGACATCCAGGCAGAGCTACGGGTCCAGGAGCATCCCCAGACTCCAAACCTGAGATACCAGGGCAGGATAGACCCCATCAATAATGTGGGCCACCACTCCCCAGACCTTCCCCACAACCATCGCCTCCATCTTGTCAGGATTTAACTTCACGCGGCTCGCCCTCATCCAATTCCCTACAGCTGACAAACACCGGGTAAGCACCGAGACTGCCAGCCCTAAGTCAGATGAAAAAAAGAGAGATAGTTGGGTGTCATCAGCATATTGATGACACCATACGCCAAACTCCCTGACAACCTCCCCCAAAGGCTGCATATACACATTGAACAAGAGAGGGGACAATATAGAACGCTCCGGGACTCCACACGTGAGACCTCCAGGGAGAAGATGAAAAATCACCCAGGACCACACACTGGGTTCTCCTAGCCAGGAAAGAGAGGAACTATTCAAGAACAGTCCCACCAATCCCTTCCCAGTCCTGCAGCTGAGTCACCAACAACTCATGATCAATGGTATCAAACGCAGCCGAGAGATCTAAAAGGATCAACCGGGTCGAATGACCCTGGTCTAACTCACAGGAGAGGTCATTGACAAAGGCCACAAGTACAGTTCTGTGCCATAACCCAGATGAAAGCCAGACTGTGAGGCATCAAGAAAATTGACACGGTCGAAATGTTCCTGCAGCTGCCGAGCCACTACCCATGCAATAACCTTCCCTAAGAAGGGAAGGTTAGAGACCGGCCGATAGCTGGCCAGGACGCCACCATCCAATGATGGCTTTTTGAGCAGGGGCTGCACCACAGCCTCCTTGACACAGTCCAGCACCCAAGGGAGGCGTTAACAATCCCTGCCAGCAATGACCCTAGTGTCTCCCGGCTAGCCTTGACCAGCCAGAACGGGCATGGATCTAGTTCACAATAAGTGACTTGAACAGTCCCAAGAGCATCTGCTACATCTGAGGGGGGCACATCCTGAAATTCATCCCACAAAACAGGACAGGACTGGGCTTCTACTGCCTCTGGCTCACTTACTGTTAAAAATGTTGCATCAAAACTGTGGTGGATTTGAGCAATTTTATCCACAAAAAAGTCCACAAACAAATCACAGCAGGCATTTGATGACTTTAAATCCAGGCGGAGGGAGGCCGGACTGACCAGCCCCCTCACCACCCAGAAAAGCTCCGCCGGGGCGGGACTTGGCAGACGCAATGAGGGCAGCAAAGAAATCTGTCTTTGCTGCCCACACCGCCATGGCGTAGGTACGTAACCAGACTCTATGCCGCAATTGGTCAACTTCAGCATGCGAGTGATGCCACTGGTGCTCTAACCGCCGCCCTTCTCACTTCATTTGCCACAGCTCCTCCGCATACCACGGGGACCTGTATTGTCAGCGGTTCAGGAGCAGATGCCTGCGAGCCATGGTTGATGGCCTCTGCCAATACGGGATTCCACATGGTCATGAGGTTGAGTGAGCAGCCATCACAATCAGAGAAAACATCCCTAGAGCAGTCTGGAATCTTCCTGGTTCCATAAGCCTTTGGGGGCAAACCATTCTAACCGGTTCCGCACCCTCCTGGGTACCGACATGCACCAGGATACCAGCCCAGAGGAGATAATGATCCATCCATGACAAGGGCAGTGATGACACCTCCCCCACTAATGGATCCCCTGCCTCAAGTCCTGTGCAAAGTCCTATCATGTCCAGGGTATGTCCTCCAACATGTGAGGGGCCCACCATTCTCTGAGACAGGCCCATGGTTGCTATAGCGGTCATGAACTCACGCTCTGCCCCTCCAAAACTGGCGTTGGCATGGATGTTGAAGCCAAATCCAACACCAGATGAAGGCCCTCTGCTCATGATAGATTGCACCAGAAATCTCCTCACAGACAATGTATTGTTAAAAAATAATGGCTACACCACACTGCCCCCCCCAGCCCCCCAGCTGTGGCTGATGCTGTACGGAGTATCCAGCTGGAACAAGGTCAGTCAATATAGGCCCCGACTCAGTGTCCAGCCAGGTCAGCCGCCTGGTCCAGGATCACCTTCCGGACCGTGGTTGACTCCCTCACACTGAGGGGGTCAGCCCTTCCCACCCCAACCCAGTCCCATTGCCCCCCTTCCCCATAGGGCAGGAAATCCATTCACCACACCCAGAACTACACCTATCCCTTCCCTAACCACCCATCCACGTTAGGAATCCTTCTAGTGCAGCCCTTAGGCACGCAGGTACGTCCTTTTAGCCACACCAGATTCCTGGCTGCACACCCTGGCCGCGCCCCCTCCTCCACCAGGGGGGAGGGAGCCTGATGGTACCTGGGGTCACGCAGCATGAGTCCTGGGGGTCCAAGCCTCTGGTGCAGTCTCTCGTCGGCCAGTGACATCCTTGGTGGCAGCAGTGGCAGCAGATGAGGTGCGGGGGGTGTTAGTAGTTGGTCCCCCAAGGTCCTAGCAGCAGACCGCTTGTGGCCACACTGGATCCAGAAGGACTGTATTCGATCCAGTTGCTCTCTCTCCAGGATGCTCCCCAACAGGTTCCTCCAGAACCTGCAAACGGTCTCAACAACGACCGACACCCTAAGCTGTCACACTTCGCCTGGTGCCACTGCTGCCACCAAGGATTTGTAGGTATTTTTAGCAGAAATACCTACAGAGGGAGGAGGGGACAAGGTTGATGGATAGCCCACTCCTCCTCCAGGCAAACCCGTCCCTACTGGCACCCTTGCTTATAACATCTATTGGAGGATTACAATGGGTACAGGCAGATGAGCTGCAGCGGCCTGATCCCTGTATGGCCTCATGGCAGGCAATTGCCACTGTCATACAGCAGGACTGGTGCAGGGAGCCAGGCAGATGGTCACAGGGAAGCTGGGTGGGCCGGCTGCTGCCAGCGCTGCTGACATGACCAGCCAAGGCAAGCCGCAGTGCTGGCCAAAGGAGCGGGCACCTGGCCTCGCTTCCCTCCCTTGGCCTGATCAAGATCCCGCCCCCAGCTGTGACGTGGCCATGCATGAAGAGAGCACCTACTGCTTAAGGCCCTGCAGGGGTGCTCCCTGGGTGGTGGTGCAAGCAGAACACAGGCACAAAATTTGCCCCACCTTGAGCATCCTTACCTCAGTTGGGGTAAAGCTGCTCCACGATGCGTCCCCAGAATTTCCAAAGGCATGTTGCGTAGCAGCCAGCTTCTCCTCTCGCCTCCCTTAGGGAGGCACTGCATCACATGGCCCGGCTGCCCAGAGTGGGGTTAGACTACCAAGGCATGGTAGTCCCCATTCTGTCTCATGTGACTTCACCCAATGAACACTTACATATTGTTTTTCTGAAAACAAGGTCTTAACTCCAGGAATTAGATTCTCTTCCCTGCCTTAAAGCATATAAGCACATTAAACTTTAATGCAGTAAGACATAAATGAAAACATTAAAATTAATTATTCAAATTTAATCTGCTCCTTGGTTTTACAGAAAGATTTAAATCTAATTTGAGCAGTACACTTTAGCCATTTAAGCAATGTGATCTTAAAAATTGGAACTGAGCCTTGGTGGGGATTTTTGTTAGGTAATTTGATAATGTGTCATTGTACGTGTTATCACTGATCAGTGGTGCCATACGGAACCACAGATTAAAAGAAGAAAGGCTTAATGAGACAGGATAATAGAAATATCATTGACGAGATGTTTCTTGTAAAGCACTGATCCTTTGACTGCGCAATATATATTGTTCATCAGCATGTGGATGGGGTTTAAATGGTTGGCTTGCAATTCTTTTATTTTTATACTAATTATATTGTTACACAAAATTTAGTGTCATGTCACTTACAAAAAATCTGCAGTAGCTACTTGGTAGGATATTACAGCTTGGAAACTGCCATTAACTAAATAATTTTTTTTTTTTACAGAGCAGGTATTATCCAAGATAAACAATGTCTACTTGAACGTTTTTATATTGTGTAAATAACAGGAAGCAGGTGTTCCACAGTCTATGTGGTGTACATTGTAGTGTGAGGAGAAAGCTTACAGGCAGGGGTCCATGTACTGTGTTTTCTCCATTAATCGTAATGGGGAAAACACAGTGATTATTGGTCCCTGCTAACAGGTATACTGTTAGAATTTTGAAAAGGCAGAATGACTTTTTCTAATATAGTTATGCCCCAATTCAAGGGTGGCTAAGTAATACAGATTCTGATTCTGCAATCCTTATTAAAGTGGGAGGGTTAACATTTAACTCAAGCAGCCACTCCCTTTTCAATGTAAGATACTTCATTCTCCCTGTAAATGATCTCCAGCCCAACTGCCTAGGCCAACCAAAGGATTTATATGTAGATATTGTTAAATGGCTTGGGAAATCTTAAAGCATGTGGAAACACCATTAAAATATATGAGAATCCCTTGTTTGTAGGACTTGCCCATTATTTCCCCATAATGGCAAATATGATCGTTTATTTCTCTCAACGCTGTGTGAGAACACACATGAATGATTTATTGCAGATGTGCCAGCAATTACGCCCTTCTACCTATCTACCATCCAAAAGTATTTTTTTATCAATACACAGGGGGAAAAGGCTTTCTTGTTAAAGAATTAAGGTTACTACACCCTTAAAACACCTGCTGCCAAATCACAAAGAGCATGGAAACAAAAATAATGCCCCTAACAGTGCATGCCCTTTACTTCTCCAACCAAAGCTGCCAAAATGTTTTTGAAGGCCTGGGACAAAATATTCTGTGAGGTTCTCTTCTTTTCCTAGAGCCTCTGTTTCTGGTTTATGCAAAGGGAGCAGAGGCCCTTTCTGTGGCTCCCTCAGTTCTGAGAGTCAGAGAAGAAAACTGCCGTACCTGTCTCCCTGAATTATTTTAAAGCAGATGCTATCACACATGACCACCCAGGAGCCACTCATCCAACCACCCATTGAAGGTGGTGTGTGGGGGTTTTGTGAGCCACCCAGCGCCCACTTATAGTCAATCACAGCACACTGTTGAGAAATCTGGAGTGCGCCATGCAGGACAAGCAAAAAAAAGTGTGTGGCAACAGGAGTCCATGCATCTCCTAGCCATATGAAGCAGGGTGGCCACCCACACCAGCAGACAGGTCCCCCACTCATAGACACTGTGGATGGGGGGATAGAGCCTTTGCAAATCACAGGAACTGGCTGCAAGCACTGGGGAGCCCAGTTCCCCACGTCAGTTTCAAAGGTCAGTCTGATGCAGTTCCACCTTATATGTTTATGTTGATGCTTCCACCTCCCCCAAGGTCCGTGACAAGGGGAGTGTAAGGCGGTGGCTGTAGTAGCCACACTGGGAGATTCCCATTAGAATCCCTATGCACTCACTCCACTTGAGTGGCTGCTCCGCAGCAGCTGTGCCACTCAGAGGTCGTAGACCCACCCACCCCAGCCTTGCTCGTTTAAAAACACTGTGGCCCTGTCTCCCCTCACAAGTCTTACTGCTAGAATAGCTAGCACAGCCCACCACCTATGGGCAGCAGGTAATGGAAGCTAGGGGGTGGTTAATGTATTTCATCACCCAAGCGCTCTTTTTTTAAAGAGGCTACAGTTGTCGGAGAAGCAGTGTGCGGTTACTTTAGCTTCCTCAAACATAGGGGGTGGCTGCTGCCTATGCCATCACCATAACTCTGCCCGTCTGGAGATATCTGCCTAAAACTACTTTTGTTGAGTATGCATGCTAAGCTAAGAACTAGGTTGAAGAAGAAGAAAACAAGGGCCACTGGTGAATAATTATCTTTCCCTTTACATTACCCATCACTTTAAATCTGTCTTCATTTTTACAGTTTGAAAGAAGCAGGGGGTGAGAAAGAAAAGAGGATGCTCATTTTTCACACTTCTTTACGCAATTGCTTAACAGTTAACAGCATACAAAAATGCAATTATTTATTGTTAGATCTTTGCTGCTAGATTATGTTCCTATATGAGCACCTTCATTCAAAATATTTTAAATGAAAGTCTTGCTCCCCAAAATAAACAAAACTCTTTTGTTTCTAGAAATAAATACTCAACGTTCAGTTATGACAAATCATTGTGTGGTAAAAAGGGAAGAGATTTGCAGGACTGAACTTGTGCCTCATTGTGAGTAGAAAATGTGCATTCACAGAAATTTGGTTTAGAAAATCTGCTGGCATCTTGTGTAACACCATATGTAGACATCTTTGAGATTGGAAGGCTTTTTTATGGTGTTTTGGTGACAAGGAAGGTTACATTAGAAACGGTTCAGTAAGCACTAGCTGCCTCGGTTCTGCAAGAGAATGTGCTAATATCTCATCATTCTGCTATTTGAAAGATGGGGTTTATCTACAAAGAACATAGGCTATGTGTCCACTCAATGTGTCCCCAACACACATCATTCCCATAGCAGGATGATGTATATTTACACAAATACACAACACAAAACAGGAGGTAAAGGGGGAAAAAAACCAGACAACATTATGTGTGTAATAATAATATCTTTAGAACTTTAGGTTTTGACTTTGAAGACTGTGGGTGTCTACACATAACATCAGCGGGAGTCTGAATGTGTGTTTTGACCTTGAATATGAATACCGGTTTGGCCCTGTGTTCACCATGTGGTGCTGCTTAATCGCGGGGAAATCGGTGTTTTGCTCGCCACCCAATCTCAGCATGCAAGTGCTGCCACCTTGTTCCCTGTGTTGTACCTGCTAACATGCCACAGTATATCATTAGATATCATTGTCCTTGTGATGCAATGCTGTTCACATTGCATGGTCAACGGATGTACAACGAGTGGCCAAATGGGTGTTGGGATTGTTATTATTTTGACACCCAATCTTCGTTATGTTTAAAGATGCCCTGTGGCTCAAGTACTGAACCACATTTGGTAAAAACAGAGATGACAGCAAACTGCTGTGGCCTGCTTTTTCACATGGACTTCGCCTGCACATATGTGCAGGTGCCATCAGATGTTGGCCCTAGATTGCCCCAGGTCATGTCAGCAGCTAGCCCAGGCTCTGACCTTGGGAAATCTTGACAGGGCCAAAGTGGGCCACAACGGGCTAGCATGTCTGTTCCCAGGCCAGCAGACACAGCCTGGGTGGGGTCCACCATGGCCAGTCTCATTGGCCACCATGGCTGCCTTTCATGGTGTGTGTGTGTGTGGGGGGGGGCATACTGGGTGCAACGCAGGGTCTGGGCTTGACAGCCACAGGTTCAGCATACTCCCTGCCCTCCCTGGTGCCCCGGCCATGGGTATGTGTGATCAGCACCCCGACCCGGTCTAGACTGTGTCTGCCACGGCTTTCCAACCCGGCCCATCGCAACCCTGCTGCACTGGCCACACATCTATGTTTACCCAGTGTGATCTCAGACTGTTATATATCTAGACACAGAGTGTGGTTACCGTGGTGGTCCCAAATGAGAGATAGACGAAGTGGTTCAAATGATATCTTTACTGGGCCAACTGTTGTTGGTGGAAATAAGCAAACCTTTAGGCCACACAGGGCCCTTCCTCAGGCATGTAGCATAGCTATTTTCTCAGTTTATATATTTCTACTGGCTGTGCTACATGCCTGAGGAAGGGCCCTGTGCGGCCTGAAAGCTTGCTTATTTCCACCAAGAACAATTGGTCCAATAAAAGATACCATTGGAATCACTTTGTCTCTCTGTTATGTATCTGGAATAGTCCACTGGCTGCACACAGAATTTGTTTTGTGGATGAAGACTTTCTCCCAGCTGTGTTAACCATTACATATCACAGGCCAGCTGTGGGCGTGGTGCTGTTTTGTGGTTAGCACTGCAGCCATTTAGTTTTTTTGAGGATTATTTTTTAAAAGCTGTAAATGTCTCATTATTGGGGGAAATTTCCAAAATGAACTGCAAGTAGTCTCTGAACTATTGCTTGCCTGTCAAAGTGTGCAGTAGGTTTCATAGGTCTAAATGAAGTATTTGTGATGGTATTGCGTAAATGAATAAAACAACATTCCACACTGGAATGTTTTGATTTTTACTGAAAGCAATTAAAATTGCATACAATGTCTGGCATGATCATTAATGAATTTGTGTGTGGAAATTTATCGTAACCACACTTAATTTTGATATAGTTGCACATGGAAATATGTCAGTTGGATTATGTGGGAGATTTGGATGCTGGTAGAGAAGTATGCTAGTAACAAGTCCAGTTCCACAAACTGAATTTGGAATTTAACATGCAGCACGTGTGTGTGCAGCAAAGGTGGTCAAAAAGGGGTCATAATTAACTATGTACATTTTAAGAATATTATTTGATTAATAAATGGAAAGACTGTTCATCATTTGCATAAGTTTACAAAACCAAACTAATATACAAAAAGATGTTGGCTACCGTTGACTTCATAGAGACTGCTCTGAAGTAAATGGTTTGAAAATTCTGGCCATTTGCAGTCATTTTAAATGTTTGTATGTAAACTGCCATTGCTAGCAATGCATTATGGGAACAACAATGAATCACTTAATATTTAGTGCTGGTCTGGGATTAGATAAGACCCTAGCCCCTAGAAAGTTTGCTTTAGTTTTCATGAAGAATACCCACTATTGACATCAGTTGAAACATCATGTTGCACATTAATTAAGATCAGGGGTGGTTGGTGGGTTTTGATGTTGGAGGGGCACAAAGGCCAGGGAGGCGGGCCTAGGGATGGAGCCAGGGGGACAGTAGGCGGAGCCAGGAGGAGGGTAGGCCAGTGGCATGGCATAACCCAGCAGCAAGGAGTTCCCAGGGTTAGCACTGGATGGAAGAAAACACAGTCTACATGCACATCAAGCTTAAAATAAATAATTTATAAACCCAAAACACAGGGAAACACTGGCAAAACACTGGCAAAACCCAGCAGCAAGGAGTTCCCAGGGTTAACTTCAGATGGAAGAAAACACAGTCTACATGCACATCAAGCTTAAAATAAATAATTTATAAACCCAAAACACAGGGA
>QEPC01015185.1:656143-675442 GCA_003113815.1 Sphenodon punctatus
GAACCCAGGAGTCCTGCCTCCCATCCCCCCATCCCCCTGCTCTAACCCACTAGCCCCCCACTCCCCTCCCAGGGAACCCAGGAGCCCTGGCTCCCAGCCCCCCTACTCTAAACTACCCCCACTCCCCCTCCCCTCATGCTCCCCCCCTAACCCCCGGCCCTGAAATTTACTCACTGGTGGCAGCTTGGCTCGGAGGCTACTCCATCCTCTTCATCCGGTCCCAGACTCCCGTCCTCTGTCCTCCTGATGGCTGCGCGGCAGCTCCCAGGCCCAAACTGTTCAGTCGGGCCTGGGCCTGGGAGCTGCCATGCAGCCAGACTTCCCCAAGTTCCCCTCCTCCCTCCCAGAGTCGAATCAGTTTGACTCGAAAGAGAGGGAGGAAGGGACTCTGGAGGGGGGGCTGGGAGCTGCACGCATGGCAGGAGCTCCCAACCCCCCATCCCTGCACAGGCAGGAGTTGGGCAGTTCATACCAGGGCACCTGTATGCAGTGCCCTGGTATGAACGTTCCCCCTGCCCGACCCCTGCAATGGAACAGTGCCCCCTGCTGCACTTTCCATTGCAGGGTCCCTTTATGCGGAATAGACGGCGCTTCTAGCCACCCATTCCGCATAAAGGGAGAAACGCCTCCGTTTTGTCCCTGAAAGGCTTCCTTAGGAAGCCTTTGGGGGAGGGGGTGAGTCACCGGTTGTGTGTGCATGTGCGCGCACAACCGGTGAGAATGTTCGGAGCCACCTCGAAGAACCTGGTTTAGAGCAGCAACCTTCTTAGAAGGTTGCTGCTCTAAACCAGGTTCTTCGAAGTGGCTCCAAACATTCACCATGGCGCGCGCAGCTGTTTTTTTTTTTTTTTTCTTTTGGACTCGGGGCCGGCCGGCCGGGGGAGTCCTGGGAGGGGCATTGCCCCTCCTGTCCTAGGTGGCCCACCACCACTGACTGAGATAAAAAAGTTTTGTGCAACAGCTCACATTAAAAATAAAATGTGATTTCAGTTGTAGAGGAAATTAACATGACTCTAAAATTCAACTGTGGTCCTTTAAGTCATTTTGTCTCAATAAATAGACTATATGGCAGGTAGAACTGACCCTCAGAATACACTCCTGGCATAAGAGATTTCGCTCCCTTGACAGAGATTGGGCTGAATGTTCTACACAGCCCTCTCTCCCTCAATTTTGCTCTAGGGTCATGATGAAGTGGAAAAGATGCTTGCAACAGAGTAAAATAAAAGGATGCTACCAGCATTCAATGTGCAGCAGTTATTCTCATGGCCTTTGAAGAAGCAAAAATAAAAGTGGCTTGATTTTCAGAGATTCTCAATGCCTATGCAATCAAATAGGATAGCTAGTTACTTGAATTTATGGCACTGAGTGCTCTTTGGGATATCAAACCATTCACTATCATCCACAAAACTACTTACTCCAGGGTAAGTGGTTTGTGGATCACAGCCATCAACTAGAAACCATCTTGGGGGCAATTGACATCAACTAGGGGGACCTAGTAGAGAGGGTATTGGTATTCACTGCAGGATAAAATAATATTTTTTTCACTCAGCGTATAATTGGGCTGTGGAATCTACTGCCAGAGGCTGTGGTAAGGACCAGTACTATAGCTGAGTTTAAAAGAGGTTTAGACAAGTTTCTGGAAGATAGATCCATTTGCAGCTATTAGTCAGGCAGGATCAGGGAACATGATGGGAGCTGAGGGGAAACAACAGGGAATGGATCCCCCATTGTGACCATTGGGTGCTTCTCCCAAGCCACCGTGATTGACCACTGTCAGAGACAGGATGCTGGGCTAGATGGACCATTTGTCTGAACCAGTATGGCACTTCTTATGTTCTTAGGATGACCTAATCCAAGATAGTTGGATAGTAAATCCTTTATTCCATTTGTATCATATATAAGGCCTGGATCACATTTAATCTCAGAACCTGGTTGGTTGAAAAAATGTTCCTGAAACCTAATGACCAGAATTGAAGTTTTTCACACATTCCCAACAATTTAAACTGGTTGTGACTGTTCCCAGTCCCATCTATGATTTATGAATGTATTTCCAAGCTTGATGAATAGTGACCCTGTTGACCTTTGTGTCATTTAAATGATTTGTTTGTCAAATCTCAACATCCTTTTTTGGTTTTCATTAGTTGCAATCCACACCTTTACATTTAGCCCATCTCTGAATGACAGTTTCCTGTGATATGTCTTCTACATTCAACTTGCCACTTCCAACACCATTAGTACAGCAGCAAACCACTGTCTGATAGGCTTAATATTTTTTTATGGAAAACATACCATTGCCAGTGTAGAATTAGGCAGAATTTGGGGGAGGGGTGGTGGTGGTTTTCTTTTTAATTTTAAAAAAAATAATAATAAAAAAATAATTTTGGCTATGAGTGATGAGATAAATCTTATGCACATTCCATGGTGCGAAACTCTTTTTACTTTCATGTCACACGTTTCCCTGCATATTAATTTTTTTGCACACCACATTCAGAGTAAGAACAGTCTTGTGTGTGCATGGTCTTACTTGTATTCTCTAACAATATTGGATCCCAAATTAACTTCTTTCAACTCACCTACCCAAACATTTATTTCAGACTGCAGAGCATTGTGCTTGCCAGAGTGTTTATATAGTATGAGAAACTGTTGTGGATACTAGCCATCTGTCTCTGCTTCTACATATGTCACTACATGTTTATGGTGTAATCCATATGCCATGCTCAGAGTATTCATAGGCTGCCTTGTCATGCCATGCCAATAGAAATTGGGCTGTTCTGTTTCCAGTGACAGTGAGCCTCTGTTGGTAGCTGTGGTGTTCACCATAATGTTGATAATTCATCAGGGCCACATATTTAAATGCAGATACAAAGAACAAGGATGTTATTGTTTCCAAAATATAGAGCCAAAATGAGTAGAACAGCCCTGATTCGCTAATCAAATTCAAAAGCTCACTCAGGTAGAATTTGAGGCAAAATTATGTAATTTGCTTAGTTTGTTCATTTAATGAAGTGAAACGGTGACTCTGAAGTCACTGATTAGCCTGATTTTACTTTGTTTAGCTTAGTTCAATTCTACTTTGTTTAAATAGAACTAATCAAAGTCAGATTTTAACTTCATTAAACAAACAAAGCAAACACAGTGCAATCCTCATCCATTAAAGTCAATGGAATCTGAGTAGAGCTGAAACGAGTACCCAACAAGTATACTTGATGAATTTCCAATACCCAAATCATCCCGGCAACATCAGGTACTGATTGGTACTTGATTGCAACCTGATTCAGGTATCTGATATCCAGGAATGTTGACTTCCGGTCCTGGAATGTCAGACTCCAATGCCTATTTCTTGACTTTCTGTCCCATAACATTTCAGTTTTCTGACCCAATAACAGATTGCCAATCAGAAAATGGAAAAATCGTTTCCAGAAGTTACCAACTTTTGGGGTATCTGGGTATCCAATCAGTACTCAGGTAACCCATCAGGTACCCGTGCGGTATCATGCAGATATTATATGTGGGTAGTATGTTTAGTACCCGTTTCAGCTCTAGAGCTGAGCCATTGACTTCACTGAGTGTAATCCTCTGCCAAATGAGGAAAAAATTACTTTAATGTTGACTTTAATGTTGGAGGATTTCCACTGCTGAAACTTAAATAGGAAGCACAGCAACTTAATTACACTTGTATGACCCAGCTATGGGTGGAGGTGCAGTGCACTCTGCACTGGCTGCCTATAAAGCACCAGGCTAGGTTCAAGGTGCTGGTTTTGACCTTTAAAGCCCTTCACAACCTGGGCCCTGCTTATCTGCAGGATCACCTCACCCTAAGATCATCCGTGGGGGCCTTTTTGGAAGTTCCCCAGGCGAGATGGGGGGGCCACTGATGTGAGATCTTTTTCGGTGGATGCCCCCATGATTTGGAACTCGCTCCTGGATGAGGTTCGGTTGGTCCCCTGTCCTGTCATTTTAATGTTTGTGTAAGACCTGGCTGTTCCGCCAGGCTTTTGGCGAGGGGGGTAGGGGAGGTGGCTCTGGGGGGAGTGTTGTTGTGTCTTTTTATGTATATGGGATTTTAAACTGTGAATTGTTTTAATGTTTGAAGTGTTGTTCACTGCCTCGAGCTGCCCTGTGGGCTGGAGGAGCGGGATAGAAATCTTTTATAAATATATATATATATATATTAAAAATTGGTATACTTTGCATGTCTTTGCTGCTATTTCAGTTAAGGTTGTGGGATTTTATTAAATGGGGCAATATTAAATAGGAAGTATTAAATATTTATATACAATTGTAGCCAACAAGGCAATTGTAACCAAAA
This sequence comes from Sphenodon punctatus, assembly GCA_003113815.1. Lineage (NCBI taxonomy): Eukaryota > Metazoa > Chordata > Lepidosauria > Sphenodontia > Sphenodontidae > Sphenodon > Sphenodon punctatus. Next base: position 660,453 of record QEPC01015185.1, read on the forward strand.
AAGGATTGCAACTTTATTGAGAAGTTCACAAATACAATGTGAATGTTGAATTCAGAAGTGAAATTAATAAAATTTGTTGAATCTTGGGTTAGTATCCTATCCAGTACCCAATTCAGCTCTAGTTCTTTCTCATTCTGCATCTAAGTGAGATCTATAGAAGGGCTACTGCAACCTTTTTATTATATAAAATAATAAGTAGGTCATTTTAACCCAGAAGCAGCAATGAAGATGTCCATGATATTACAGTAATTTGTTGTTGATCACTATTTATCACTGCAGCTAGCCAAACAATGTGCCAGGTGTTGGTGAAATGTGGCTCATTCACATTTATGCAATCACAGATCAACTAAGTGCTTCATTTTGTAATACCACCTCTGTTTTTGGATAAGGAAGTTTTGGATGCATTTTGCCCTGTGCATATGCATATATTTTCAGAGTATTTTACATTATTACTGGTATATTTGCATATGCAGAGGGTAAAATACATCCCAAAACTTCTTCATTCCAAAATGGAAATGGTATTACAAAATACACCTGTTCGTTAATTGAGCATGGGTAACTTTCAGAAATAATTTGATTACCAGATGATCCATTCAACATTAGGAAGTCAAGGTCAAGACTCCTTACAAGTAAAAGAGTCAACATTAAGGACCACAAGGTGTTTTTGACACAACTGTGGGTGTGCGGTACCGCTCTTGAATAGTTCCGCTCCTTCGGCCTCAAAGAGTGGTGATGTGTGATTGCTCATCGTCCTCTCAGGACCTCCCCTGTGCAGTTCCACAGGGTTCTATTCTATTCCCCCTCTTGTTCAACGTGTATGTGAGGCCACTGCATGAGATTTTTCAGAGGGTTGGGGTGAAATGCCATCAGTATGCTGATGACACTCAGCTCTACCTCTCTTTTTCATCCAACCTAGGCCTTTTAGTCTTGGTGTTCACACTGGATGAGGATGAGTGGATTGAGGCTGAATCCAGATGAGGCCAAGGTGATGATGGTTGACTGACCATGTGATTTGGAGGGGATTGGGACTCCTGTCATTGACAAAGTCCGGCCCCCTCTGGTCAGTCAGGTTTGCAGCCTCAGAGTGCTTCTGGACCCCTTGTTGCACCTGGATTGTCAGGTTGCAGCAGTGGCCAGGTGTGCTTTTCACCAACTCCATCTGGTAAGAAGGCTGCAGCCTTTTCTTTCCAACTCAAATCTGACCACCATCATCCATGCTTTCATCACCTTGAGGCTAGACTGCTGTAACACGGGGCTGCCCTAGGAGACTGTTCGGAAGCTGCAGCTGGTGCAGAATGCAATGGCTTGTCCCCTTTTGGGGGAGGGGCTTTCTGTGATGCAGCTAGTTAGAAGTAAAATTATCAAAATGAATAGATCAAAGGTTACAAAATTGCTTTAAAATATATCCTATAGTAGAGTGTTAGTCCAATTCACCTGTGCAAAATGATGGGCATATTTATGAGAAATCCAATTAAACAAAATACATTTGCTTAGCAATTGTGAGATGAACAAATATTAAACTAGCGTGTCCCTTTGAGTCTACCCTAAATAAAATGAAGCTCACAACTATGCCATCCCAGCAAGAGACCTGAAGGAAGGAAACTATTACTCTAAGGCCGCAGTCCAGAAACCAGTTATTCTAGTCACTGGAACTATTCTTGAGTCAACTGTGTGAGGATCATGACTCCTGAGTCATAATAATTTCTTGGTTTTCCACTTGCTGCAGGAGAAAGTCATGTGTTGTGCAGTAGCCACAGATGCTTTTCTGTGCGGAATATCAAAGGTGTACGTTCAGGGTTCCACTTATGTCCTATCTTTACCACTGTGTAAGAGGGAAAGGTTCTATGGAGATCACTCTCTCCTACACACTCTAAACAATAGTTGCATCAATTGTTTTTTCTCTCCCCGCTCCATGTCCCTGTGTGGGGGAAGGTGCTTGTCCCCATACACCTTTGAGGATGGAGGCTTAGAGGGAATTTTGGTTAGGGTGTTTGTGGAGTTTTCCCTTGGGGGCTGGGGGGGGAGAAAGAGTTAAAGTACTAGTGTGCTGATATGAATCTTGAGACATTGCCTGATCCAGGGACTTAGGGCAGGAGAGCATGCTGTCACACACATTCCCCAACTGAGTTTACATAGAGAGCAGGGAGCCAAAGCCCAGAGCAGGGCAAAGAGTTGAATGAGCCAGAACACCCACCCACAAAATGTCACTACAGGCTATGTTGGTCACCATTATCAGGGCCAGGAAGGAATTTTTCCCTACTGGGCCAATTGGCTGGGCTTCCCATCATCCAGCCCCACCCACCCGGCCCCTTGTTTGTAGTTTCATCACTCTTTGTTTGCAGTTTGTGTAACTGTTGTGTAACTGTGTAACTGTGTAACTGTTGGGTGCGTTCAAGCTTATGCTGATATTTGCTGATATTTGTCACAACTTGGAGGTCCAGTGTAAGGGTTGGAAGAGATATACAAATTAAAAGAAAATTATGGAATACGAGGGACTTCCTTATGAGGTGGGGTTGGGGTTTGCCAATCAGGGGAGGTGCAACTTACAGGTTCAACACTGACCCAGAGGGTATGTGATATCTCCACCGCTAAGCAAAATAACAACGGTCCCTAGCTGGTAGCACAACTGCACCCATTTCTAGAGACACCAACATAGGGAATCTTGGTTTGTAAGTTAATATACTTAAGGCTGTGAACTATAAAGGGAATTTGAAGGCATTGGACCAGGAACATTAATGGGTTATTTGTTAGGTTGTTTTTACCCTTCACCACCAACTTTACCCAGACTAACATGTAAGATAGGAATAAAACTTGTAGCCATTTTTACCCAATTCCTCTATCTGTGCCTCCTACCATGTATGGGGAAAAGGTAACCATACTGTAAATATAAAGTTTCTGTAACAGTACAATATGTACAAGATCAGTGTGTATAGTATTCAAATTCTTCTACCCCTTAGTTAGAAAATTGTACACAGGGACCACTATCCAAGAAGGACAATCTTCTTCTCACCTGACGTTACCTGTTCAGCAATGTACGGGTCAAAGATCTCACTTCACATTTTGTACTCTCATTCAGTCCCTTATCAAATGGGCCACAGTGGGTGGGGCGGATATGTGTGTGCCCGCGGTGGGTGGAGGTGGGTCTGCTCCCGTTCCCACAGGTGCACACCCATCTCCACCCATGGAGCAACCGGGCATTGGAGCCCGTTGCTCCATGCATGGGTGATGGGTAGAGCGCACACGCACCCCACCCACCGCAGGCGCCATTCCTATGGGTGCCCACCTATTCCCCCTGCACCTGCCACGGTGTTCACACGGACACGCACCCCCACCGCACATGTGGGGGAGGGGGGGGGAGCGCCTGTGTGAAAAGGCCCTCTGTTAAACTATTATAAACTATGCCATATTTGGGGTTGTAAGAAGATGTTCAGAAACCTTCGCATTGCTGCCAAGGTAGAGCTGCATTAGTAAATGGAGAAATTCTGGTGCATTCATCCATCCCCTTTTCCTGCTTGAAAACAAAACCATTCCTTTCCAGAGGATAATTATTAAGGATAAGATTGTGACCGGGCCTCAGAAAGGTGAACAGTGCATTGAAAGCAAATGCCTATTACAATGCAATCCTTTGCTTCAGGGAAGCAGATGGTTTATTCTCTCTTTGCGTTCCTCTATGAGCACAGGGCAGGAGCAAGGCAAGGAGCTCGTAGTCCTTGCTCCAATGGATTACTTTATGTTTGAATAATCCGAGGAATGCCACAGTAATGAATAAGTGTCATACACCTGTTGGAGAAGTGTAGCAGCAGGATGCTATGTGAGAAATTCTGCGTCTTTTTGACAGAACCCTCCCTGAATGTCCCTGTGACATGATGTGATAACATTCACTGTCTATGGCAGGATGGGCATAGGCCTGATCAAATAAAGGGCACAACTCCACTGACTCAAATGGTGCAAGATTTGTTTTGTAATACATAATGGAGACCTACGTTAATTGCATTTAAGGGAAAAAATTAACATCACCGATGAACTCTTGACTCTTAAGGGTCCAACCAGATTTTTTTAAAGATGGGGCAGGAGAAAAGCCAAGAAGCCCTGCCCCTTTCCCTGGCCAGGCAGTGCTGCTACAGTGCTAGGCACAAGGTGTCTGTTGCATTGGCAGGCACCTTTGCAGGTTTTGCACATGGGCCCTTATGCTCCACTGAATTCAATGACAAAGCTCCCATTGGGTTCAATAGGACCAGGATTTCACCCTATATTCCTTGTTTTGTTATTCAGTTTCCCTTTGGGAAGCCACAATTTGTCCTGGTGAATGTGCAACTAATAAAGCATGTTGCACTACTCCACAATAAGCAGAATATTTAAAGCTGCCAAATGGCAGTCCTGACTCATTTTTTAAGTTCAGTATTTTCTTCTTAAATTGCCATAAGGATAGTTGCAAATGTCTCTGGGATCATTGCACTTCGACTGATGTAATGAAATAAGCTTAACTTCCCTGATAGTACTGATACATGGGTCTGGGGAAAGTCTAAGTAAATGTAATTATTATTATTTTATTTTATTATTAACAAACATTTATATAGCGCCAGCAGTGTACCTGGCACTTTACAAAGTAATAAAATAGACAGGGTCCCTGCCCCTAGGGCTTACAATCTGAGAGACAGGAGCTGGGGGAGAGACTTAGGAAGGGGAACAGAGGGAGAGACAAGGGGTCTAACATTCATGAAGATGCGAGGTCTCAAGTGCACGTACTTGGCTTGGTAATGTAATGCGTGTAGTGCAATACATTTCTTCGTCTCAGAGTGGTCAATTTAAGATGCACGCAGTTTAAGTTAATTAGGGTAACAACGTGCCTGTCAAGAAGTTAAATGTTTTTGCAGTGCCGAATGAACTTTCATTATGCTCTTCTTGTCTGGCTTTGGGTGGGAAATGGAGGATGTGGAGGGAGTGAATTAGCTTAAAATCCTTTTATTGGTTTTCAAAGGAGAGAGGAAGGCTGTAGAAAAAGGGAGGGAGAATAATAGCAGTGATAGCAGAAAGTGATATAAGAAGAAACATAAATAACATTGAAACAAAGTTGAGATGACTCTCTCTCTGTCTCATGCCTAAGGGTAGACGGGTTGGAGTGACTCTCTCATGCCGAATGGGAGGGAAGTCCTAACCGACCAACTACACTAATGTATGCACAGCCACCCTATAGCAGACTCAAGCCCACAAAATACGGAGTCAGCAGGTATCACTCTAGTTATTTACAGAGTTGCAGTAACAGCAATTGTTATCTGATTCCCACACATTCACTGGCTACATTTATTTTAGCCACAGTATGATGGGCACTCTTGGTTGCAGGCCTAGTTTTACCCTGTCCCCAACCCCCACCCATCTAGCTACAGGGTACCATGCCTTCTGCAACTCCCTAGCCTCACACTCCCTGGTTGGCTCTGTTGATGCAGAACTAGGTTTCCTGGAACCTTGCTACTCTTTGAGATAAGCTCCTAAAGTCCTGCCTCCACCCTAGTGGTTTTCATTTGAGTCAATAGTTCTACCTAAACCAGCTGACCCGAATAAGATATTCCCAGGCTAGCTGGCTGCAGATCTACAAAAGGCCCCACCTGTAACAAGTATTTGTAAAAAATACTTCAAGAACCTCTGACATACACAGCACATTTTCTGGCTTTCAGTCATAGATGTCAAGAAAATGAGGCAATACAGAAGAGCTATATAAAGATAAAAATTCCACTGCGTTGACTACCTTTCATTGATGACTTGTCATTTTGGATTGAAAATCCCTTTGGTTGCATTTTTAAAATACTGAACTTTGTCAGTCAGATTTTATGTGAGAAGACTATTTCCTTTAATTCTTAGATGTTGGGGCATCTCCAACATCTGTAAGAGAGATTAAAGCTGAATGACAAAAGTGTGTATTCTGCTGTTTTAGGGTGGCAGACATTGGGTGTAAACAAAACAGATGGACCATACCATTGGGGGCGGCAGCACCAGCCCACTTCACCCCCAATTGGCCAGTCTGTTTGAAGGCAGCCCATCGGATGTGGAAGTGGATCTGGGGCAACTCCACTTAAGACACCCTAGACCATCCCAGGACGCCACTAGTGGAGCAGTGTGGCCAAACCCAGGGCACCAGCCCAGAGTGGAACTGCTGTTTGTCTATTCGGCAGACCTGTGCTGCTGCTCCACTCCTACCGGCCATTGCCCTGGGAACACCACAGAGTTTCAGGCACCATCCTAGACCATTGGTCAATCCACCTGGAACTTTGGGGGGGGGGAGGGCTGTGTGGGGGCAGACCATGGCCAGAGGAAACTTCTGGGTCTATCTACAGCAGACCCAGGTAAGGTTGGGAGTGGGTGAATGGGGGCAAGCTGCCATCTAACACATCCATCTAACACCCAATATGTCTGCTCCTCTAAATAACTTTCTTACAGACTTCTGTGAGGGAATAAACTTATTTGTATTTATTTATTTATTTATTTAAAATTCTTAATATCCTGCCCTTACTGCCTCAGGCAGCTCGCGGAGGCTCACAATATCAAATAAACAGAACATCATAAAAACATTATAATAAAATATAAATAAAATAACTCATCTCCCCCAACTCACACCCTCACACACCCTACCCACCCTACCCATCCTCTTCTCCAAACACCTGGCAGAACAATAAGGTCTTACATAGCTGCCAGAACATGAACAAATCCAGGCAGCGGTGGGTCTCCTTCAGGAGGGAATTCCACAGCAGCAGCACAGCCACCGAGCTGTATTCAGGAGGGACGGGGTATAAATTTAGTAAATAAATAAATAAATAAATAAATCATCTGGCAACAAGTGTCACAATTTCTTATGTTTATTTTAAATCAGCTGCTAGTTAGTTTCGTGGTGTGTCCCCTAATTCTAGTAGTATTTGACAGAGTAAATAAGAGCTCTGTATTGACTTGTTCCTCACCATCATGATTTTGTAAATTTCTATCATATCCCCTCTCAGTATGTCTTCTCCAAGCTTAAGAACCTTAACCTATCGAGCCTCTCCTCATATGGAAGCTGTTTCATACCCCTGATCATTTTTCTTGCCCTTATCTGCACCTTTTCCAGTTCTGTAGCAGAGATATGTATTATTTCTGCCTTTTTATAAAATCTGGTATCTCCATGTCTCCTGGAGTCTTCACTTTAATTGTTCTAAGATACTTCCAGGCTTTTTTGTTTTCCTGCTTTTTGCTTCCCCCCCCATTTTTGCTGCCCATAGATCTGGTCACGGCTGATTTTACACCAAAGAAAAACATAACAAAGAAAAATGTGAAGCTGTCGTATAAGGTGCTGAGCAATGAGATCAATGGAAAATCTTTTAGAACTACAAACCAGCCAAGAATCAAAACATTTTATGTGTGTGCACATATGTGAAATCAAGGCAGCAGCCGCTCAGTTGCCAAAATGTGAAAATGATGAAGCCAAAACCTGAGACCTTGCGAGGAGAATAAAAAAAAGTCAGTCCAGCATTTTACACTTCCAAAGCATTTAGAAATACTTGCATCATGTACTATTGGACTTGCCAAATATATGGAAATTCTTTTAAAAGTAACTTTTTATATAAAAATTAAGGCCTTTCTTTGTGCCTCATGGGTCTGTCTGTAATTTAGTTTAAATTTTCTTATAGGCACTCCATGAATCATTTGTACACCAGCAAAGAGCAAGAGGAATGCATTCCCTTCCACGTTCCCATGCCAGTTTATGTGCTGGGTTCCAACCGACAAGGAAGTCCCTACAGATTTGTTCCTTCTGCTTGCTGGGAATAACTAGTGTCATTTTACAACATTTCAAATAAAACCTCTTTAATTGTGCCAGGATAAAAGCTTTGAGAGACTTTTGAGCAATCAAAAGCTAGCCAGAATTTTGTTTATAAATAATTTTCACCATCACATCATGCAAGGCCAGTGGAAAATCTCTTGCTCATCTCATCAGGCTCTCAGGAAAACACTAGATGTTTTCAGACATGACAATAAGCCCATATTTCCACACGTTGACTTGCATGGAAATGTGGGCTACCGTCACGTCAGAAACTGCCATCAGATGTTAGCCCGGGCCATTCCCCAGGTGGTGTTGGCACTTAGGCCGCTTTTAGAAGAGCGTGTGGTGCGCTCATGCATGGTTTCCAAAATCCCGTAAGACAGGATTAGACAAGATGCTGATGTGAGTCACGCACATGGGAGGGGGATGTGCATTCTTTTCTGGCCACGATTTGAATGGGTCAGCGATCGTGGTGGTCAAATCGCGGCCAGAAAAGAATGCACGTCCCCCTCCTGTGTGCGTGACTCACGGCAGCGTCTCGTCTAATCCCGTCTCGCGAAATTTTGGAAACCACGCACAAGCACACCGGGCGCTCGTCTAAAAGCGGCCTAAGCCTGGGCTGTCATTTGGGGAAATCCCATGGAACTACCTGAGGAATGGCTGCCCGACTGGGTGTAAAGCATCCCATCACGTTGAACAGCCACTTTACCTGCCATGGTCTGGGGTGGCAGTAGGTGTCATGTGCCATGGCAGCCATTATTGGTCACCATGGCCACTCATCAGCTGGGGTGTCAGGCTGCTCCATGCAGCACAGGGGAGCAGGGGGCAGCGGACAAACATCTGTGCATGTCTCCTTCCTGGCCCAGCTTCCCTAACATTTGTTTGGTGGCCAGGCCAACACCCAGCCAGAGCAACAACTCCTGCCACCGCCCGGAGAAGTCCATGGCAGCAGCGGGAGTCATCACATCAGAAAGCATCCTTTGTTAATTCAGTGAGGTTTGAAGAAAATAAAAGGATTGTGCATTGTGTATTTTACTTTTTATGTCCAGTCTGAAATTACAGTTCTGTTCTATTTCAGTGTTTCCCAACTCTCCTCTCCACACTCACTCATATTACCTAATATGTTCTCTGATGTGCTGTGAATTTAACATTGCAGTTCATGACATGATGTGAAACACCATACTCGCCCCATGACAAAGACACAAATTTATCCACTGTACCCTATCTCCCTCCCTCACAGCAACAACGAAGTCTGCTGCCTTTGTGTAACTGGCAGAGGCAAACAGACTGCACTGGGACCCAAATGTATTTGACACAGGCATGAAAAACTGAGAAGAGAGGGAGACAGCCCGTACAAGTGGCAGGACACTGTGAAGGCACTGTGGAATGGTGGGCATTATGAGTAGGGATGTGCGAACGCAGTTCGGAAGTTCGGAGTTCGGACCAAACTTGAATAGTTCGGTCGACCGAACCGAATTTTCGAACTGAACTCGAATTTGACCAAACTGTTTGGTCGAATCCGAACCAGTTCAGAAGGCCAAAAACCCCAGAATTTGACCAAACTTGAATAGTTCAGTCAACCGAACTGAACTTTTGAACTGAACTCAATTTTCGAACCGAACCAAATTTCCGAACTCAGTTCTGTTTGCACAGCCCTAATTATGAGGATGTCATAATGCCTCTATACAAATCAGTGGTGCAACCACACCTCAAATATTGTGTGCAGTTCTGGTCGCCCCATCTCAAAAAAGGCATAGCTGAACTGGAAAAGGTACAGAGAAGGGCAACAAAAATGATCAAGGGTATGGAAGGGCTCCCGTATGAGGAGAGGCTTGGTGCTCTTCAGCTTGAAGAAGAAACGACTGAGAGGAGATATGATAGAGGTCTATAAAAACATGAGTGGTGTGGAACTAATAAACAAGGAGCAGTTATTTACCCTCTCAGCTAGTACTAGAACTAGGGGACACTCCATGAAACTCATGGGTGGCAAGTTTAAAACAAATAAAAGAAAATATTTTTCACTCAGCGTACAATTGGATTGTGCAATCTTGTGCCAGAGATTGTGGTGAGCACCAGTACTATAGCTGAGTTTAAAAGAGGTTTGGACAAGTTTCTTGAAGATAGGTCCATTAGCAGCTATTAGCCAGACAGGATCAGGCAACATGACGGCAGTTGGGGAAAAACAATAGGGAATGGATCCCCCATTGTGACTGTTGGGTGCTTCTCCCAAGCCACCGTGATTGGTCAAGCTGAAGAGCACCAAGCCTCTCCTCATACGGGAGCCCTCGGAGACAGGATGCTGGGCTAAATGGACCATTGGTCTGACCCAGTATGACACTTCTTATGTTCTTATGTTCTTAACACAATTAGGTACCAAAAAGTTCATGTTTGATTTGGTCTTGTGTTGTTGGAGAGTTTTTTAATTAAGTTTTTTTTTAAAAAAAACAACACCATACCTTCACAGTAGGGACAGTGGTTGTATGTACCCAGGCACGAAGAAGCATACGGCTGCTTTGTGCAAATGGGGCTTCCCGGTGCGGGGTCCCGGTGGCATCTCACGCTGTGTGGTGCTCCTTGCCTGCGTATACACAGCCACTGTCACTACTGTCCTACAACTTCCAAGCAGCTGCATTAAAGTATTACCAAACCAGAAAGTTGCACAGAACTCCAGCCCCCTCCTAAGGTGAAGGAAGTTGTGGGACACTGTAAATTGCAGCCTGTCTGCATTTCCTCAAAGTCCCCCCACAAAAGAACAGTTCAAAAACATACAAACACTATCAATAAAACAAAACCATGGTGAATTATTCAAAGTGTTTACCATGACAAATAAGTCACTATAAACTGATATTTTTGAAGTTTTAAAACCCCACTTCCATATGCACATTTAAATCATGTCACGTGATTCTGTTGCCATGGGTTAAGCTACTCAAATGATGTTTATGGCTTGGTTGTTGTTTTTTCCTTTCTCCTTTTTGTAGTTGTTTGGCGTAGGTTGGATGTTTGACATGAGTATGTGTGTATTGGTTGTAGTATTTGTTAGGACAAAGTGATTGTTACTAGTAAGTGATTGTTGTTGGGGAGTGCTTAACTGGTTGTTTTCTTGTTTTGTGGCACTTAGTTTTGGTTTCTTCCATGCATATGTTGCTTGATGTTTTGTGTCAATGTCATAACTTAACCATTTTTGAAACCGAGAGGTTTTTTTTTAATTTATTTAATCTACAACATAGTATCAGAGTACCGTCTGAAAGCTCATTGACATAACTACCATCTCTCATATATGGTTAATTCTCTCCTGCATCTGTTCCCTGGGGTGAGGGGACTGTGTGTGCATTGTAGAGCCTTGTTTGATATAAGGTTTTTGTGAGGAAGGAACCAAATTTGAGTGTGCAGCTAACAGTCTGTATTACCACAGGCAAAGATGAAGAAGTGAACCCTCATCTTTGAAACAAAACTGGTGAAGTCTGAAATACTTTTTAAGCACTGTTGTAAGTAGGAATGTTTTCCTGAATCAGGGATGTAGGATACACAACCAGTAATAGGTTCATTAAACCTGATGGCAGCAATTGTGATGAGAAAGCACCATGCATGATATACTGATGATACTGATTTGGCAAGGAGGGGGGGGAGGTTTGCAGGGAGAGAAGAAACACTCTGTAAAACAGAGGTGGGGAAACTTTTCTCTCCAAGGGGCCACTTTGAAAATTAATAGAAGTTCTCAGGAGGGTCAAGAACATGGATTAGTAGGATTACTGCCATGGAGCTTTCTGCTATGCTGTGTGCATGCCTGATCTCTCCTCCCTTACTGTGAGCTCACTCTTTCAGTGCTTGGGAATAGAAACTGGATCCAGGGGCCTGCTTCATGAACTGAAAATGGGACACACAAAAACTAGCTGCAGACCACATCTGGCCCTCACCCCTTCTGTAAACCAAACTGAAATGCACTGGACTAAGTGACTATGAAGGAAGTTATCAGATACTTTAAGCAGAAGGGATGGTCCTCTGGAGGAAATTATGGATTCAGATCAGTTTATGGTTTCAGATCTGTAATTTCTGGATTTAATTACAGATTCGTGTTATGAATCTGGATTTATTTATTTATTTATTCATAAAATTTGTATGCCACTGCATCTCAAGGTGGCTGACATTTTAAAATACGGATTAAAAGAACAACACCAAGATACAATTAAAACAGTTAAAACAACTAAAATTCCCCAGTTAAAGCAATTCAACCCCCAAACCCTCCCTAACCTAACCCGCCTAACCCATTTCCCTTGTCAAAGCCACGGCGAAACAGCCAGGTCTTACATTGGTGGGGCCCAGGCCATTTAAGGCTTGAAAGGTCAGCACCAAAACCTGGAATTGGGGCCGGAAGACTACCGGCAGCCAGCGTAGAGAGTGGAGCACAGGTGTAATGTGTTCGTGTCTACCCGTCCCCATTAGGAGATGGGCCGCCGAATTCTGCACCAGCTGCAGTCTCCAAACCAGCACCAAGTGTAGCACAACCAGTAACGTAGAGAGCATTACAGTAGTCCAGTCTCAAGGTAATAAAAGCATGGACGATTGTGGCCAGATCCAAGTCGAAGACATACGGCCTAAGCCGACATACCAGATGTAACTGGCGGAATGCCCCTTTTGCCACAGCTGCCACCAGGACATCCAGGCAGAGCTGCGAATCCAGGAGCACCCCCAGAATCCAGACCTGATATACCAGGGTAGGACGAACCCCATCAATGATGGGGGCTGTCACTTCCTTGGCTTTCCCCACAACCATCACCTCAGTCTTGTCGGGATTTAACTTCAGGCGGCTCGCCCTCATCCAATCCCCCACAGCTGCCAAACACCGGGTAAGCACTGAGACTGCTAGACCTGGGTCTGATGAAAATGAGAGATATAGCTGGGTGTCATCAGCATATTGATGACACCATACGCCAAACTCCCTAACAACCTCACCCACAGGCTGCATATACACATTGAACAAGAGCGGGGATAAGACAGAACCCTGCAGAACCCCACATGTGAGGCCTCGGGGAAAAGATGAAATATCATCCAGGACCACACGTTGGGTTCTCCCAGCCAGAAAAGACTGAAACCCTTCAAGAACGGTCCTGCTAATATAAATCTATTAAATAATAAAAAGTAATTTTTTTTAAAAATCAATGCACATGCACTAAATGGCATTTACTCACTCCCATTTTGGAAAAGGGTAGTCAGTCAACACATGCACTGCGGCCATTTTTTGCATGTGCAGACCTGCTGCCCTTTTCCAAAATGCTGATCATACTGCCACGACCATTTTGGAAAAGGGCGGACGTGCACAGGCTGGTCCGGCAGCCGTTTTGCGCATGCAGTAGGGTTTATAATTTGTTTAAAATACGAATTCGCAACGAGCATGTTGCCACCATTGAGGTTCATTTTGGGTTAATCTGTAACAACCCATTATGAACAGTTAAGGATTAATCCAAATCCATAATGCCCATCTCTATTAAGCATGCACTTAGGTGGTTTGCTGAATCAAAGGGTATTTTCAGACGTTACGAGATCACGCTCAACCACGGACAATCCCCTGTGGTGGCGAATGGTCCCGTAACGTCTGGTTGCTCGCTGCCAGATGTTCACCATGGTGAACCACTGGCGGTGAGCAAAATAACCACGTTTTCGAGGATGGTCCGGGCACCATCTCCAAAAGCGTGGTTAATTGAACCACAGCCCGGAATCGGCAGATGGCAACGTCTGTTACCGCTGCCGATTCCAGGCCGTGGCCCAGACCCCGGGATGGAATCAGGCGCAGCAGCCAGATTGGCCGTTGCGCCCGCCCATCTCTAGGTGGGCAGGCTGCTGGGGGAGTGTGGGGGCCGGGCTGTGCGGCCACACGTTGTGCTGCACAGCCCGCCCCCTCCCTAGATTCCCTGCCGGTATCAGCCAGCTCGTCTGTTGATGGGCCTTTTTGATTCCGGTGGGGAATCAAAAAGTGATTCCGTGACGGGGCCAGTAGGCACCCCGTCACGTCTGAAATCACCCAAAGGCAGAGTTCTCTGCACCCTGAGCAATCAAGTCCTACTTAATTAATAATTTGAGTATAAACTACAAATAAAAGTATTGTTTAATGAGAAGAAAAATTGATTTGCGTACTACAACAGTTGTAAGGCAGGCAAAACTTTAAGCCTTTGCAATGGCTTAAAAAAACACTTTTTTTCTTTTTTTTCCCTTTTTTTTTTCAAATTGCAAAAAATCATTTCAAGAAGATTTCCTGCAAAACCCATCAGCGCAAGGCAACTTTTCAAGTATTGCTGCAATAAAATACAAAAATACCATTGGTATATGCATGTCTTTTAAAGTAGAGTTTTGTGTGTCAGAAGAAACGCTTTCACCATTTGATGTGTCACTTAATGTGGAAATTATGCCTTATTTTATTGAGCAACCTGATAAGCACATGAATCTGTTTAAATGTCAGTCCACAAATTGCTGCTGATCTGGACTGCAGCAAAATATGCTTCCTTATCCCCTCCTCCCCCCCGTTTACCGGAGAGCATGCAAGAATAAGGCCACCTCTTGGAAACACAGCATGCAATTAAGAAATACTTACAATCACTGAGAAAAGCAGCATGGCAAATGGTATGAACAAGCATATTTTACATGAATCCATAGCAAACAAAACCCTTACATTTAGCAGGCTTCTGCAGTAAACAACCAAAGATCATATATTTCATTGTGTTAATAATTTGTTTTCTACTAGACAATGATTGATATGAGTGCAGATGATGTTTAGACTTTTTACTAATAAACTACTGGTAGATGTTCAGTCTTGTTCTCCTTATTAATCCTTTAAAAATATGTTTTTAATCACTGGAGTACAAAACTATTTTGTCACAAAATTCTACCCTTGCTTTAAATTGAAAGAGAATTTATTTTCAGAAAGACTACAACCAGGGGCGGATTGGCCATTGAATGCACCGGGAGGATTCCCGGTGGGCCGGGGCCGGGCTGGGGGCCGGTCATGCTGTCTTTTTAAAAATTATTTTTAACAAACAAACCCAAAAAATTGTTGGTCCTGACCCCTGTAGGGTTGGGTTGTGTTGGAGGGGAGTGGGAGGGCTTACCTGACTCTCCCTCTTAGTGCTGAAGCAGCAGCGGGGACAGCGATCGGGCTGGGAGATAAGGCTGTTTGTTTACAAACAGCTCCTGCCCATGTGCTGATCAGAAGGTTGCT
>QEPC01015185.1:678876-701874 GCA_003113815.1 Sphenodon punctatus
TAGCCCATTTGCGGCGCGCCGGCGGCAAAGCCGCCGGCACAGGGCCACTAACACTATATTTTCCCGGGCCACTTTGATTTCCCAATCCGCCCCTGACTACAACAAAGTTTGCGTGGAGGCTTGGCAAGCAAACACAGCGTTTTAATATACTAGATCTGGACCTGTCTACAGGATTGAGAGCTGTAACAGCCATTTAAAAGATTAATCTTTAAGAAGAGAACATTACAGCAAAAAATATATGCTGGATTTACAAGGGAAATGCTTTGCCCAGGGCTTAAAAAAAATTTTTTTATTTTATTTTATTTTAAAAATGTGAAGTATTGCAATTTCACAGTCTTGCTTTTTTGGCATGAAAAAACCCAGCAGCACTGAGGTTTCTTGGTTGGCTCTGGACCTCTCTTCCTTTCGACAAAGATGTAAGACCTGGCTATTCCACCAGGCATCTGGTGAGGGAGATGGGCGCTGGGTGGGGGTGGGTTAGGATGGTAGGGGTTTGATTATTCCCCCTATTTTTAGTTTAAATTTAATTTACAGTGTATTGATTTAATCTATTTATTTATTGTTGTATTTTTGTATGTGTGTTTTATTGGTTAGCCACCTCAAGCTGCTGTGAGCAGAAGAGGCGGGATATAATTATTTAAATAAATAAATAAACTGGCAAAGTTAAGATTTCAACTTTATTGACAATTGATAATGCCATATTATGTCGGTCGGAGTCAGAGTGAGTACGCCACCAGCATCGCTCCAGCCTCCTGCCTACTTGCTTCATACACCACAGCCCCTCGGTAAACCAAGGGGCCCTGCGGTGATGAGACCGAGGCAGCAGGCGTCTCGGAGCCATGCGGTCGATGGCCTCCTCCAGCAAGATGTTCCAACACTGGACCAGCTCATCGACAGAGTGACCGTCCAGGTCCAAGGTTAGATCCCTCAGGGCTTCCTGGAACCGCTGGGGTTCCATCAGTCTCTGAGGGCGGACCATCCTAACTGGTCCTTTTCCCTTCTGGAGGGGATGCGTGGAGAGACTGGCCTGAAGGAGATAATGGTCCATCCATGACAAGGGCACTGCTGTAACCTCCCCCACAACCGGACCCCCCGCCTCAAGGCCAGAGCTGAAGATCAGGTCGAGGGTATGCCCCTCCACGTGGGTCGTGCAGATAACCTCCTGGGACAAATCCATGGTTGCCATGGCGGCCATGAATTCTCACTCTGCCCCAACAAGGCCGGCATCGGCATGAACGTTGAAGACCCCCAGGACCAAAGTCCTAGAGGAGTCCAACACCACCTCTGAGACCAACTCTGCTAGAGCGATCAGGGATGCCACTGGACAAGAGGGAGTCCAGTATACCAGCAGCACCCCTAACTTGCCCCCAGCCAAATCGAACACCACGTGAAGGGTCTCAATACCTGCAATCTCCTGAACTGGATACCTCCTAACAGGCCAGTCCTCTCTAAAAATAATCGCTACACCACCTCCCCGGCCAGCCGTGCGAGGCTGATGCTGCACGGCATACCCAGCCGGAACAAGGTCAGCCAAAGTTGGACTGGCCAACTCGTCCAGCCAGGTCTCCGTAATACATGCGAAGTCCACGGCCCCATCCAAGATTATATCCTGGATAATTGAGGCCTTGTTGACCACGGACCTCGCATTCAGCAACAGCAACCCCCCCATGAGTGGACCCTGGACCTGACTCCTCCCCCACCCCCAGCGGGGGGTGTGGCAATCTGCACCTCCCTCAGGCACCTTAGTCCGCTAGGGGCGCGAGCCATCCACCCCCGTGGACCATACCGTCCACGTCCCAGAACTACCCCTATAGCCGCCTTATATTGAGGATGCTTAAATCCTGCCTCTTTAATTGTACTGAATGGTGACACTGAGGTTTTAATTGAAAACAAAACTGAATTACATTTTTTATTAAACACATTGGGAACAATGACTTGAATTTGCCAATTTTTTAAAATAATGATGCACATTATAACAAGGTTGCACTGTACTTTCCGGACTAATATTCAGCTAAATTCTACCCTCGGATTTGTATACATAGCTCTGATTGACATCTACAGGGCATATCTGTATACACAAAGCTAGAATTTGGCTTGTTCAGACATCCTAATGGCTACTTGTGACTTCTATTCTGTTTGACTCGATCTTGGAGGCTTTCTATTCCTTTGAGGGTCCTATCAATGCCCTTGAGGAGATATCATTTCTTTGATCCAGTAAACATTAATTTCATGTTTTTTTTCCCTTCTCTCCACCTTTGTGAGTATTATTTTCCCCCACAAAACAGTCTTAGTGTATGCTTAGATTTAAAATGTTATTGTAATCCTGAAACTGCTATGAGCTTGTAAATCCCATTAAGATCTCATAAATATTTCCGGTGTTACAATCAGAGATATGTGTTCAAAAGTACTAGCACAATTGTAAATTCTAGCATCGGCTCCAAGCAAAGTTAACATCCAGCCTATATGTCTATGTGCATAAAAAGCAAGGCATGTTCTTCCTGACCCGTAACAGAAGATGCTTTACATGACAATTAATTGCATTTTGATTTCTATTCACTCTAGTATGTTATGTGAAGGGCACTTTAGAAGTGCCTAGCAGGGACATAGCTAGGGTGGATGGGCCCCTGACCAAGAAGTCAAAATGGGCCCCTCTCCTTGTGTCCCGCCAGTGGGCCTAGCGGTGCCACCCAGCTCGGTGGGCCTGTGGGCGCTGCTTCATAAACAATTCATGCTGCCCCCACCCCATAACCAGTTCATTTACACCCCCAGAGCAGCGCAAATTGATTATATGGGGGGCGCAAATGAACTGGTTATGGGGTGGGGATTTAAAGACAATATTCCTGTTTACAATAACTTAATTAAGATGAGTTAGTGAAATAGCAGCCATAATAATCTCAGAACCATATTTGCAGATTTTCCAAGATAGAATAGATATTGCTTAACATCCTAAATTCCTACCTAAGATAGTATAAGTAAGACAGTTGTGAGAATGTGACCCTTTTTACACGGGCCTCTCCCACCCATGAACATGGAGATTTCTGCATGTTCATGGGTGGGGAAGCCACGTGTGAATGATGTAGCATGCACGCCCACAGTGAGTGTGGGTGCATGCGTGCATCCGCCTAACACACATCCTCACTCACACACACTCGTCCCCATGCACGGAGCAACCGGGGGAAACAGTGGTTGCTCCGTAGGTGCAGATGAGTGGGGGGTGAGGTGGGATGCATGTGCGGCATGTGCACACCCTGCCCTCACACTGGTGTGCCCATTCACACACACACACACACACACACACACACACACACACACTGTGGAACCGTGTAAAAACAGCCTGTGAGGAGCCACTCAAAGATGAACAGAAGGTTGTTGCCTTGTAAACAAGGTTCTTCGAGATGGCTTCTAACATTCTCACAACACCCACCCTTCCAGCCCCAAATGGAATGTTCTTTTATTCCTAAAAAGGTTTGCAAGAAACTCTCATTCTGAGGGGGAGAGTGCTTCTTATACTAGAGGAAAGGGAAACCATCACATTGTCTATTATTTGAATGTGGTGAGTATGCACAACCCAGTTGCAAAAATGTTTGAAGCCATCTCGAAGAACCTTCTTTACAAGGCAACAGCCTTCTGGTCACTCACTGTTTGTTTACAAACAGCTTTATCTTCCAGTCTGATCTGGGGGTGCCCTGCAACCGGGCCTCCTCCAGCCTAGCCCAGGTGCAGAGCTGCCCCAGCGGGTCAGGCAGCGGCCCCCTGGTGCCTAGAGGCCCCAGCTTTATGCCAGGTTCTCTCAATGGACTTTATGCCCCTGGTGACTAGATAAATGGATGACAAAACCCAATTTCTTTTGTAAATTTATAATTATATTTCTCCAACTAAAAAAGAAGTTAGCACTATGGAAGGAGAGACCATAATTATATTGCACCCATTTTCTTTCTTTACTTCTGCTGGTCCTTAAGAGTTTATCATTGAAAACAAAAGCTTGCTCCATCATTTTGGCAAGTGTTTTGTAGCCTTATTATTGTTTTCAAGGTCTGTTAACATGATTTTGTCATTTTTTGTTTATAGCTACAACAGCATAGCTGTTGAAACAAGTTATGCATAATAATCTTGACTGACAGATGGACAAAGTCATTCTTTAAAAGAATGGCTGAATGATGCTGTCTTGGCTCCAGTTACTAGGAAGAGTCTTATCCTGAGAGCTTATAAATAGGAGGAGGATTTTTCAGCCTAACCACCACTTATCTTCTAGGCAGATTTAACTTTGCTTACAGGCAGGCTTTTATTAGTACTTTAACAGTTCAGTAGTTACGTTAATTATCAATCCCATTGCAATATCCATGTGCAAACCTGTCTTTAGCTTACTTCTTGATATATAGCACAGGTAGTAATAAATTATGAGCATCCTTTTATGTACTGTAGAAACTATTTCCACCTATATTAGTCAACTAAGAAGAGCAGATCACAGGGAAAGAATAACCTTCTTTATTAGATCCGCACAAATTGGAGATATAATGGGAAGTAACTGATGTTCATTAGTAGACCAATCAAAGGCATCACATTATCCTTCCCCTGAAAAGATCTGGACAGAAATCTCAGCTTCGTTTTTCAAAGGGGGAGGGGGGTGTTTTAGGTAAACCTGGTAGTTTTGCAATCACCCCAAACTCTCAAAACTAACCTTGACTGCCAAGAGTTGGTTTCAAATCTTAATGGAGCTTATTCTCTTGCCTCAGCAGGAGTGGAAAGGAGTTGCCATGCTGAAGTTAACATGTAGATTGATGGATCACGTTACATTTGTTTGTTTGTTACATAATTTGCTTTTTAGCCTTGTTTCCTATTGAAAGAGAACTGAGGTGATCACCTTGTGTGTATTTCACCACCCACCACTTAATGATTTGGATCCTGCACACTGCTTTCAATTGCACTTGACAGAAGTGCAGAAGACCCACAGAGAAGTAGAATCTCAAAATTTTGTATCAGTATAACTAGGATTTTTGGTTGTTTTGTATATTGCTCCCTTTGTACCTGAAAAATCCCATTCTACCCCTGCCGCAGACAGTCCTCCGGCTGGGTAGCTCTACCTTTGACCAGCAGGAGGCAGAAGAACTAGTTGAATCTTCGCACATCAAGCTACCTGCCCTGAGAGCACCAGTTCATTTTTTTGCCTGCGGACCAGCAAGTTACATTTTTGGAAGCTCCGAGGAGCAAAAAGCTAAGGGCGCGTTCTACCGCGCTATTGACGGGGCCAAGGCACTAGAACCCCGGGAAGCTCTCGCACAGTAGCCCGAGAGTAGGGAGCAGCCCAGCCAGCTCTCGTG
Organism: Sphenodon punctatus; assembly: GCA_003113815.1. Lineage (NCBI taxonomy): Eukaryota > Metazoa > Chordata > Lepidosauria > Sphenodontia > Sphenodontidae > Sphenodon > Sphenodon punctatus. The sequence continues at coordinate 684,195 of QEPC01015185.1, forward strand.
CAGCAGCCCGAGAACAGGGAGAAACCCAGAGAGCGAGGACACGCAGGCTTCCTTCCCTGTCCAGAACAGCTTTCTGCCACAGCAGCAAGGCAATCCGTACCGGCCTCTCCTTTCTGTGGGACAGGAAGACTCAGAGCCGGTGTCCTGTCCTTTCCCTCGCAGTAATGGTGGGCAAGTGGGATTCATCATGGATAACACCTCCAGGAAGGAGGTAAGACTGCCCAGGGACTGGAGGGTCTCAGGGGAAAGTTCAGCAAGGGCTGAATTCTGACAAATGCTTTGCCCCTTTGTCTTCCATGGCAGGTCTCCTCGCAAGGAGACCCAGCAACGCTCTATGCCTCAACTGCCCCAGGAGGGTCGGGAAACCAGGCCAAAGCTTTCCAATCCCTAAACTCCACCATGAGGAAGATCATGGAGTCACTATCCTGGCTGTGTGAGAAACAAGGGAAAAGGAGAGCGAGCGCTCCGGGAGTAGACAAGGCTTGTAGGCCAAAAAAGAAACTATCTAAAAGGGCGGGAAGAACTTCATGGCCACCAGGAGGTGCTGTTTCCCACCTGTTGAGCTCTCCACAGTCCTCGGCCTGCAGTAGCTCGCCTGAGGGTGAGGGCAGGGATCAAGGGGCAGGGGACTCCGAGATCCTTCTATCAGACTCAGGGTCCGACTCCCTTCACCACTCAGAATTTGAGGAGGGGGAGTGGCAGGTTCCTCCCCAGGCCAATAGGGACCAGGATAGGCATTTCCCTATTCATTTTTGGGAGGAGTTGATGGCCCAGATGATCAAGACTTTGTACCTTGAGGAAAAGCCCGCCAAAAATCAGTCTTCAGACTCCGAGGAGGATGATGATAGACTGCTCATTCCCTCAATTCAAGGAAGGGATACAGGCATTCCCCTGGACAGGGCATTTGAAAAATTAGTGTTGGCGGAGTGGAAGTCTCCAGCAGAGGTTTTCAGGATGAACAAGAGGCCCTTTATACCTTTTCCTGAAGGAAGGAAGGGTTATATAGAAACCCAAAAGTGGATGCAGCCGCTGCCTCTCTGGCAAGACAGTGTTTCCAATGGAGGGGGACTGTTATCCTAAAGATCCCTCTGACAGGGCCATCAAGGGAGTCCTGATGAAAGGCCTTGAATCCTCTTCCGTTTCCCTAAGAATAAATATTCTAGCCTCATATGTGGCCAGAGCCTGGCCAACATTGCATGGCTGCAAGAAATTCAATCAGAAAATATTTCTGAGAAAAGATCTAAAGTTCTCTCTTCTCGAGTCATGCTGGCTAGTTCCCTTCTGGCTGACGCCACCGCTCATGCCTTGTCCTGGACAGCCCGAGCAATTTCCTTGTCCATTGTGGTCAGGAGGAGAGTTTGGCTGAGGTCCTGGCAAGGGGTTGCCATGGCAAAAAATCTGTTGGTGACTGGCCCCTATAAGGGATTTAAGTTGTTTGGCACTTGTCTAGACACAGTCTTGACAGAGACCAATGATAAACCTAAATGTAAAACGTGGCAGCAAGTTGGAGCAAGGAAGAAGCCTTTTTGAGCCCCATCCTTTAAATTTGGGGGCTCCAACACCTCCTTTCGCAGGCACAATCAGTTTCAGGATAGGGAATACTCGAGGCAGCCCTTTCGTTTCAGGGGGCAGTGCCAGCGCCGCTTTGATCGGGACAGACAACATGAGTCAGCCAACATTCAGTCAGCTAAGCAAGCATGACTCGCAGGGGAAGGCAGACATAGGGGACAGGCTCCAACATTTCTGTGGGGTTTGGGAAGCATCAATTTCAGACGCCTGGGTCTTGCAAATAGTGCAGCAAGGCTATGCGTTGGAGCTCCTAAGAACCCCAAGGAGCAGGTTCCTTCCCTCTCCAGTCTCCAAAAATCCCCCAAAATATTCGGCTATGGCCACAGAAATAAAAAGATTGTTGACCATAGGGGCAATAGAAGAAGTGCCACAGTGTGAGAGAGGGCTAGGCTGCGACTCGATTATTTTCTTGGTGTCAAAAAAGACAGGCGAATGGCGAGCGGTCTTAAACCTAAAACATCTGAACAAATGGATAAGACCACAGAAGTTGAAATGGAAACAGCCGGTTCCATTTGCCAGAGTCTGTCCAAGGGGGATTGGTTGGCTTCCCTGGATCTGAGGGAGGCCTACCTCCACATTCCGATCCTTCAGGCCCACAGGCAATTGCTCAGATTTGCCTTCCGCCAGAACCATTGGCAGTTCAAGGTTCTGCCCTTCAGTCTCTCCTCAGCTCCCAGGACTTTTATCAAGACTCTCATCACATTAATAGTGAACCTCTGCAAGGAGGGGATTCATGTGTTTCCCTACCTGGATGATCTCCTGATAAGAGCACCTTCTCCGGAGAGAGTGACCAGGGATGTCTCCAGGGTAATCAACTATCTGGGAGCCCACGGGTTTGTAGTGAACCTCTCCAGGAGTCAGCTACTCCCATGTCATAGGATTGAGCATTTAGGGGTCATCATAGATACTGCCTTAGACGCCATGTTTGTCCCAGAGGAGAGAAGGGGGAAGGTTCGGTCCCTAATCCTCTTTCTACAACCCAGCCGATTACTGAGGTTCAAAACACTAGCAAGGTTATTAGGGTTGATGATTTCCTGTTCCTGCCAGGTCCAGTGGGCGTGCTATAACCTAAGACCCTTGCAGCAGCTGCTCACTCCTTTCCAAAGAGACCTCGTTCTAGGGGGAAATCCTTGGGTAACAATTCCCTCCCACCTAAAGTCATCCATGTCTTGGTGGTTAAACGCAGAAATATTCTTAGAGGGGGTGCCCTTAATGGAACCATCCAGGAAGGTGGTGACTATGGATGCCAGCCTCAGGGGCTGGGGGCTCACATGGAAGGAAGATCCATCCAGGGCCTCTGGTTTCTGAAGGAACACTCTAGAAGTATAAATTTTCTGGAGCTCTGGGTGATTCGGCTAGCATTAGAGCAGTTCTCCCCTCTCCTTCTCAACCTGCATGTCCTGGTATACATGGACAACACCACAGCCAGGGCTTATGTCAACCACCAGGGAGGATTGAGATCTCTGTCCCTCCAGAGAGAGGCCTCGAGCCTTTTCAATTGGGCTCAATGCCATCTAGCTTCCCTGAAGGCCCTGCATATAAAGAGAACAGACAATTGCCAGGCAGACTGGCTCAGCAGAAAGGAATTAGACCCAAACGACTGGTCATTGAACAGGAGGGTGTTTCACCAGATAATGGGGGTGTTCAGCTATCCAATCATCGACCTCTTTGCCACCAGGGAAAACTCTCAGGTGGAACAGTTCATGGCGATATCTCAGACTGCGGGAACCGCAGCCATAGATACCTGAATCAGAGGTGGCCTCCTGACCTCCTCTACTCCTTTCCCCCTATTCCACTACTGGCAAGGACGGTGGCAAAGGTCAGGAGGGAGAGAGCATGGATAATCCTAGTGGTCCCATGGTGGTCAAGATGCCCCTGGTTCTTGGACCTCAGGGAACTTAGTGAACAGGAGCCTTTTATGCTCCCTCCGGTGCAGGATCTGCTCACGCAGGGCCCCTGTTACACAAGAAACCCAGCTCACTAAGATTGACAGCTTGGTTGTTGAACACCTAGCCCTTCGAAAGAGAGGTTACTCAGGGGCAGTGCTCAGGACTCTCTTAGAGGCCTGAAGACCCGCAACAAGGAGGTCCTACAGGGCAACCTGGAGGGTTTTCTCCCTTTGGGCTTTAGACAGGGGTTTAGACCCATGCAGGTCATCTATCCCGCATATCCTGAATTTCCTGAAAGATGGATTAGAAAAGGGTCTCAGACATAATACCCTTGCCAGACAGACTTCTGCCATCGCCAATTTTTGAGAGCTGCAAAGCATCTTTCCCCTCCAGTAGTGCACTCTTGGGACTTAAATATCGTGCTGGACGCATTAACAAAAGCTCCCATTTGAGCCTCTCACACACGTTTCCCTTTACATGTTATCATTAAAGGTGGCTTTTCTGATAGCGGTTACCTCAACCAGGAGGATGTCAGAGCTGGGGCACTATCAATGGAGAATTTTTTTTGCATTTTTAACAAACAGTCTGTTACCCTGAGACTAGATCAGGCCTTCATTCCGAAAGTCAACTCAATTTTTCATAGGACTCAGGAAGTGGTTTTGCCCTCCTTCTGTCCCAAGCCTGTGCACCTGAGGGAAAAGATGTGGCATACATTAGATGTGCACCATGCTCTTACGATTTATCTGATTAGAATGCAGAATTTTCAAAAATCTACGGCACTATTTGTCAATCTGCAGGCTAGCATTAAAGGAGAAAAAGCTGCAAAAACTTTAATCTCCAAATGGGTGAAACAGGCTATAACTGAGGCTTACAAGGCCAAGGGTAAGACTTCTCCCCCCCCTTCAGATTTAGCCTCATTCTGTCAGGGGGGCAGCCACCTCTTATGCTTTCAAGGCAAGAGCCTCCTATGAAGAGATTTGCCGAGCTGCGACTTGGTCGTCGATTCATACTTTTGTTAGACATTACAAACTTAACACTTACCAATCAGCTGAGGCAGCCTTTGGGAGGGTAGTTCTCCAGGTGGTGCTGGAGTTCCCTGGAGCTGTCTCTTCCCTCCCTTAGATTCTCTACTGCTTGGGTATATCTCAGTCGGAGGACTGTCTGCGGCAGGGGGAGAAAAGAGAATTGGTCACCTACCTTGGTGAATTATTTTCTTCCTCTGCTATGCAGGCAGTCCTCTGGGCCCAAACAGCATCAGGGGTGGTAGCAGTACTTGTTTCCAGTAGATATAGATCCCTGTTTGATCAAACCAAGTTGGGTTATTCACTTGTTGAGGTTAATTTTTCCAGTCAACCTAGTGCAGTACTTGTGAATGGTCGACGTCACAAGGCTGCCGGTCCTCCGCTTTGGAACTCATGGTGCCCTCAGGGCGGGTAGCTCAAGAGGCGGATGCGCAAAGATTCAACTAGTTCTTCTGCCTCCTGCTGGTCAAAGTTAGAGTTACCCAGTCGGAGGACTGTCTGCGTAGCACAGGAAGAAAAGAATTCACCAAGGTAGGTGACCAATTCTCTTTTCTCTTAAATTGAGAACTGCCCTCTCTTAGACTTCATGAGTTTGGTTGTTTGCTGTGTAGAACTACTTGTTTCAGACCTATGCTTTGTCTCTGGAAGGTGCCACAGCAACTGTGCTACTCAGTAGCCTTAGCAGCGAAGGGTCACCAGAATGCACTGTGATAAGGAGAATCCTATTTCTGTAGAATTAGGGAATTCCCATGGATTCCTTAATGCACTTGATTCTTCAGGCCTAGAAATCTGGGTGTTCATGTGTGGGTGAATCACATGTAAAAGGATGGGGCGGGGATGTGTGCTTGTGCACTCCTGTGAACACGCATGCACACCCACCTACACCCATCACACATGCACAGAGCAACTGGTGAAAACAGTGATTGCTCATAAGTGCGATGGGTAGAGGTGGGTGGAGATTGGTGTGCATCATTGTGCGCCTGTGCATCAGTGTACACCCTCCCCACATCCACATCCATGTGTGCGGGTGGGTGGGGGCATCTGTTTGAATGCCACAGCGGGTGCAGGGGGGAAGGGTGGGCATCTGTGGGAACACCACAGGTGGTGGGCAGGTGTGTGTGCGCGCTCCCGCACTCCACCCACCACCTTCCACCTCCACCCATCATTCACGCATGGAGCAACAAGCGCCAAGACCAGATGCTCCTTGTGTGGAGATGGGTGAAGGTCCATGGGAACGCACCACCACCCACCCACCGCACCACCCACCAATCCCCCCCACACCCACATCCATTAGAAAAGAGCGTAAGTACAATTAAGAGCAAACAGCAGGTATAAGGATAAACACAGACTGTCCTCTAGGCCCTTTTCACACAGGCCACAGTGGGTGGGGGGAATAGGTGTGCACTGGCAATGGATGGAGGTGGATACGCGGCCAGTCCCACAGGCGCACACCCACTTCTACCTATCTCCATGCATGGAACATTGGACACTGGCATCCGTTGTTCCTTGCGTGGGTGATGGGTGGAGGTGAGTGGAGCGTGGGAGCACGCACACACCCACACCCACCACCCGTGGTGTTCCCACAGGCAACCACCCATCCCCCCACACCCACCACGGCATTCACACGGATGTCGCCCCAACCCATACACGTGGGGTGGGGGGGGCTTAGTTAAAGGCTTCTGTAGTGATTCATGAAGCCCAAATCTTTATTTAGTCCATTGCTTTTTGATAGAGTTATAAATTTTAGTTCCTAGGCCCATCTTTTAACTGGGAGGGGCAAACAGTCATTCAGTCCAACCTCTGTTTTTGCCCTTTGAAATGTTTGCCAATGTAATGCACTGTTTCAATAGCTTTCAAATATAAGGCTTGTAATATGCTGCCATTGTGCCATTCTGTGATTTTTCTCAAGAGCTTTTCATTTCCTTTGAAATTACATCTTTTAAAGTTACTAAAATACTGAATGTTGGTGTTGTGCTGACTTCCTGTGCAGGAATTCTCATTGACTAGCATAACACCTACTGGTATCTGCAGAACTGATTGACTACTTGCAAGCACTTGAGTGCACTCTCGAAAGCTGCTTCTAACCTCTGCAATGCATTAAGCGTGTTACAGTGACAATAACCTTTTTACATCTCTCAAAGCATTTTTGAAAACATTGGTAAGACACAACAGCTGAAGTCTCTAAACAGTGAGACACACTATCGTTACAAAATTTTTTTTTAAAAAAAATCTTATCTTTCCTTAACTATTTTTTAACTTAATATACAAAAATGTTTCTAAACACAAATGAAACCGAGCCATAGTAAGCACTGCAGTGAAACCAGTAGACCTATAGGGTCTATTGACCCTATAGACATTATAGACTCTGTGACCTTGAAATCTTTGTGGTTTCCCCTGACAGACACCTACTTCAGTTCACTCCAAACAAAGCTGTGACTCACTTTCCCCATTTGTAATCTTCACAGGCTTCTGCCTTTGCAAGAGAGCATGAACATTCTAACACACCAAGCCAGATTCATAAGTGCAAATCCATAGACATCTCTAATTAAGAGTTTTGCCAGTTATAGGAAATTTGTAGGCTTGCTTCATATACAAAAAGAGGAACAGCTCAGAATCCTCCAGCCACTTTCAGAAAATAAACATGCACCAGCTTTATATCAAAAGAAAGCTTTATAAAAAGAAGTTCAAGTTAACCTAAAAGCAAGCAAGGAAAATCAGTTCATTCAGAGTTATGTCTCACACAGTTGTTACTGAAAACAAAGGGATAAAATAACACAATTCTAAATTCATTTGAATTATTCCTAGCTCACCCTGTTCAGTTCAGGTCTTGGTCAAAGTGCATCACAGCTCCTAGGTAAAAGCTAGGTCTTTCTCTGTGTGATGGCCACAAGCAGAACAAATGTATATTTCACTTCTCTTTTGGAATCACTTTACGATCTTTTATCATTCAGTGGCCATGATCCACAAACCACTTACTCGGGAGTAAGTGGTTTGTGACTTGTGGCCCAGATTAATGTAAAGATATCGTCTGAACTTGTCTCCATGTCTTAAGATCTTAAATTCTATTTTGAATCTTTTTCAAAAATCAGCTCATCCTTCCAGGCCCTAACTTGTAAAGTGATGCTAAATCTACAGAGTTGTTGAGTGCATTCTCCAACCTCCTCACACTTCCTCCTCCCCCTTGGCTACCTTCCCCTCCTGGTCCTCCCCACCCTCCCTATCTCTCGCCTGCCCCTCCTCCACCCTTCTCCCAATCTTATCCCATTCCCTGCCTTCCCCCTGATCAGTTCCCACTCTCCTGCTCCCTTTGGAACGGTCGCTCCTCTGCCAATAAAGCCCCCTACATCCATGATCTCTTCCTCTCTCACTCCCTCCAGATCTTTGCCCTTACTGAAACTTGGATCTCCCCCTCTGACTCTGTCACCCCAGCTACCTTCTCCTTTGGGGGTCTCTCCTTTTCTCACCAGCCATGCCCCGAAGGCCGGGGTGGTGGCGTGGGCCTCCTCCTCACTAACTCCTGTCAATTCCAACCACTTTCCTCATCCCTCTCTCTCCTTCCCTTCCTTTGAGGCTCACTCTGTGCACCTCTACTCCCCCCTCCATCTCCGCATTGCTGTCATCTACCCCCCCTTTCCCGGCTCTCTCTCTTCCTTTCTCTCTGAATTTGAGTCCTGGCTCACTTTCTTCCTCTCCGACGATACCCCCACTCTCATCCGCGGTGACTTCAACATTCACATTGATGTCCCTTTCCAGCCCTCCATCTCTCGCTTCCTCTCACTAGCCTCCTCCTTCAACCTCCACCTTTGGACCAACTCCCACACCCATGCTAACGGCCATTCTCTTGACCTCATCTTCTCTAGGAACTGCTCTGTCTCTGATCTCTCCTTCGATCCTCATCCCATCTCTGACCACTTCCTTGCCTCTTTCAGTGTCTCCCACTGTCCCCCTTCCCCTTCTCCATGCCCCTTCCGTGACCTGCAGGCCATTAACCCCCTGGACTTTGCCTCCTCTCTCTCCCCCCTTCTCCCCTCAGTCTTCTCCTCCTCCTCCTCCTCCTCCTCCTCCTCTGACTCTGCCATTTCTGCTTTCAATGCCTCTCTCTCCACCACCCTTGACTCCCTTGCCCCCTCTCCTCCCGCCGTGCCCGCTCCCACAACCCCCGTCCTTGGCTCACTCCCAGTATCTGCCACCTCCGCTCCTGCCCATGCTGCTGAACGCCTTTGGTGCAAATCCCACTCTCATGCTGACTTCCTTCACTTCAAATTCTGTCTCTCCTCCATTACTTCTGCTGTCTGCCTCACTAGACAGAATTACTATGCCTCCCGCATTGAGTTGAACAGGTTCTTGGGACCCTCGCTGCCTGTTATCCACCTTTGACTCCCTCCTCAAGCCCCACCTGTCCTCCTCCTCCCTCTTCCCTTTCTGCTCAGGATTTTGCTTCCTTCTTCACTTCCAAGATAGACAAGATCAGCCTTGACATCACTTCCCACTCCTCTCCTCTTCCTACTCCCTCTCCCTCCTCCCCCTCCTTCTCTCTTGTCCTCCTTCCCTCCCACCTCCCTTGAGGAAATCTCCTCCCTGTTCTCCTCCTCCAACCCTTCCACTTGCCCCCTTGACTCCATCCTCTCCCACCTCCTGACCTCCATTGTTTCCACTGTCGCCCCTTCCCTTCTGCACATCATCAACCTCTCCCTCTCTACTGGCTCCTTCCCATCTGCATTCAAGCACGCCACTGTCTCCTATCCTCAAAAAGTCTATTCTTCTTCTTCTTCTTCATCACAATTTATTTATATCCCACACTCTTCCAACCCAAGTTGGCTCGAGGCATCTTACAACATCAGTCAATAACAATTCCTGGGTTTCTATCCGACACAGGGGAACCCAGCAATTAAAAACAATTTAAAACACAAAACACAATCCCTGAGCTATCCCCACAATTTCATTTAACATAGTTACATTAACATTAAACATCTATAATCTATAATAATCACCCCATACTCTCTCTCTGCTGGTGCTACCTCATGTCATCTCATGCCAATCCCTGCTCACACCAGGCAATCAGCTCCAGACATTACTGTCTTCCCTCCCCTGCTGCCACCAGGGGATATCCCTCTTCCCCACCCCTCTTTAACCGGGAGAAGAACTCCTCATAACCTTCACCAGCAGAAAACTTCTATTGTTTAACCAACCAACAACCCCTCCACCCCAACTTCCTGGCTCAGCCGAAGGGCACAGCCAAAGGGCAGACCCCTTTGACCATGCCCCTTCGACCCGCACCCCCAGCACGCGCCTCTGGCACGGCCTCTGCCTGCCCCTGGTAACATGGGGAGCGGCCCGGAAGTTGCCCTTCTCAGACCCTGCCCCCGCAAGGGTGTGGGGGAGGGAGAAATGTCCCATGGCCCGTCGCTGGCCAAAATGGAGCACACACACCCGGACACTCTTGACCCCTCTGACCCTTCTAGCTACTGTCCTTCTACCCTTCCTCTCCACCAGCTCCTCCCTTGACCCCCTCCAATCTGGCTTTCGCCCCCTTCACTCTACTGAAACTGCTCTTGCTAAGTTCACCAATGATCTTCGCGTGGCTAAATCTAATAACCTCTATTCCATTCTTGTCCTCCTTGACCTCTCTGCTGCCTTCGATACTGTTGACCATTTACTCTTGCTGGATTCACTCATCCAGTCATAGCTCACACCGCCACTGGCCCTCGCTCAGACTCTCCTGCACCATCCACAGGCCCAGTTATCCCCTCTGCTGCTGTGATTACCAACCACTGGAATGCCTCCCCTTCTCTACACCACTCACACGACCTCCATCTCTCCTCTCCTTCTCCCACTGCTGCTGTCTCCCCTGCTTCTCCCTCTCCCTCCAACACTCTTTCTCCAACCTCCCCACCCCTTATTTTCCCCCTTGCCTATTCCCCCTCCTCCCCTTCACTCCCCTTAACCATTCCCTTCAAACCCCCTCCTCCCCACCACAGTCCCCGCAAACCCCATCGCTCCACATCCCCCAACCGCATCCACATTCCCTGTCTTCCCCCTGATCAACTCCCCTTCTCCTGCTCCCTCTGGAACTGCCACTCTTCCATTAACAAAGCCCCCTTCATTCACAACCTCTTCCTCTCTTACCGCTTCCAACTCCTTGCACTTACTGAAACCTGGATCTCTCCCTCTGACTCTGTCACCCCTGACACCCGCTCCTCTGGGACCTTACCTGAATCAGCATGGAGTGGGGCTGTCGGTGAGAGGGAGCGGAGTCTCTTCACCTGCCGGAGAGAAAAAGCCATGGTGCCCTGGCGAGCCACATGTGCGAGCTTAAGGGCGAGAGCACAAGGGCTGCTATGCTTGGGAGTCACCCTTGGAGCCATCCGGAGCATAGAAGCCCTCCCCCTTATTTTGTGTTCCCCTCCTTTTTAAAATTATTATTATTATTATTATGGATAGGAAACGGGCACGTTCCCCTCTTTCCTCTCCTGGGTTTGAAGAACTCCCCTTGAGAAATAGGAAGCGGGATGTCATGAACCTGCAAGATCCAGTGATTACCTTATACAATAGGTAGGACTGTCTTCCACTTGAAGAAGAGCCCGAGGGGAATGTCTCTGGGAAACAAGTAACTGGGGGTGTTGGTGATGCTCCAAGTATGGAGAACCATTCTGTGACTCCAGCAAATGAACTTTTGGCGTTACAGTCGACTTTAATTGCTAGTACTGTTGCAGTAAGCAATGCAATGACTCTTTGTTAGTATTTCTGAAATAAGTATTTCCCTAGGCAAGGCTAGAGACCAGTTAAAACTAATAGCAGGTAAATTAGATCAAAGTCAAAGTAAGCTTTATTAGGTGTGACCAAGGGTCATAGACAGAACAATACATACAAAATGTAAACACATAAAAAGTCTTATACAATACAGATTCTCACCTTAATTACAAGAGAAAGATGACATTAAGTTTAAATGGAAGTTTATGGGTCCATTGGTAGCTTAAATTCAAGAAATGATTGACATAGGGCAAAAGCCCACAATAAAAAACAACTAACTTGATCGGTGATCCCCTCCTCTTTATCAGCTAGCGCCATAGTCAACAGGACCTCGTGTGATCTACCAGGAAAGGCCAGAATAAATTCATTAAGGAGTTCGCGCCTAAGTTTATCGTAAAGCCGACAAACAACTAAAAAGAATGTAAGATGTCGTCTCAGTTTCAAGTTGTTCATATGGGCAGAGTCTCAGAGCATATGACACCCCATTAAAATGCCCCTCAAGAATTTTGGAGGGAAAGGCATTAAAACAGGCCACAAATTAGAACTTAATCTTGATATGCGGGTTGCTAAGGCTCCCTTCGCTGAGGGCACTGAAGTGATAACAGCGGAGTCTGGTTCCAGACAAATGTATAAAAGGCACTTTAATACCAATAGATTTCCCTCGAATAATCTTGTACAGATAGCACCTGTTAGGCCCATAGAATTTCCCCCTAATGCAGTTCTATTTAAAATAACCCGAGATTATAATAATTCTATTCCATCTTGGGAAAACAGGGCTGACATCGCATCTAACCTGACTTATTTGTGGAGGAAAAATATAGGTCCAACTTCAATTGATAAGGTGGTCTTCTTTACTAATAGGGAGATTGTGAAGGAAATTTTTCATACATGAAAATATTTTAAGACTAGAGGGGTCTTTATTGATAGAGTCATTTTAATGAGGTCAAGCAACAACCTTGATCCCCCTATTCCTCTCCCCCCCCCAAGAACTATGGTGAACTCTGCACATCTGTTGAATCCCTTGTTAGTCAAAACTCAGACTCAGGGGATTAGTGTCCTCCAGGGTAAGGAACCTAATGTCTACTTACTGCCTCCCCTGTTGTTTGAACCTCTAGACTTTTTAAAGCCACAGCTTACTAATTTGGCAGGACAGGTGATGGTGGAGGGGCAGGACCTGGTGCATCATAAAGCTCAGGCCAAGTCTTCTGTGGGATATGAGTTGGGAGAGAAGGTGGTTAGAGGAGCTGATATTGAGTCTGACTTTATGAAACTTGGAGAAACTAGGGGTGCCACCCCATTACACAGCTTGCAGGGTAATAATCAGATCTTGGGGAGTGAGTCTCTCACAATTCCAAAGCTCCCTGTAAGTGTTTCTTCTAGGCAACTCATTGTTGAGGAACTGGGGGCATTGTTGTTAGATACTACTGGGGCTAGAGATGTTTCAATAATTCACTCTCTATATAGGAAGTTGCCAGTACTTGACCAGGACATTATTGCTCAAAGGTTAGATCGATTTTGCAAAAATTTAACTCCGGCTGTGTTAGAGTATAAAGCCCTGGAGCTTTCACTTGTTTCTACACCATATAAACCAGCGCACAATTTAGAGGCTTTAACAGCGGCCCGTTTTCTGTCCCCTCAGGAAGAAGGTTCTCCACCAAAGAAGGCTGTTGCAGTTGGCACTGTAGGACTTCTTCTGGATACATCCTGTGTTAGGGAAGCAGGGTCTTTTTCTGGGTCACATGACTTAGTATATGGTGAACAGGCTTCACGGTTAGCAATGGACCAAACCCCTATAAAGTCTTCCTCAATTGCTCCCTGACAAGGCACCCTTTTGTACTTTTTCTTGGGATGTCGCTCCCCCCCCCTGTGTTCTTCTGATCCAAAGACTTCACCATGTGGATCGGTATTTAGAGTGGCTTCTTGGAATATCTCAGGCTTAAAGGGAAACTTGGCTGACCCTGAATGGATAAATTGTATCTCCAAATTTGATTGCATTTGTTTGCAAGAGACCTTTGTGGGTCTGGAGTTCCAGTTCAACTGCAATATAGGAAATTTCATGGTAGAAGCCCATCCTGGCCAAAAGTTGGGTAAGAGGGCAAGGGTATCTGGAGGTTTGATGATTTTGATGGGGCATACCAAGGTACTCTCCTTCAGTTTCCTCCCGGCGGATAGACCAGAGTATCAGTTGGCCTTATTTGTCCTTTTAGATCAGACTGAGTATATTATGTGTAATATTTACATTCCACCGGCGGCTTCACCTTACTATAGAGATGATATATGGTCTTGCCTGGAGAGTTTAATTAGTACCTTAAGAGATAAATTTCCTAGAGCTTGTATACTGATGTTGGGTGACTGGAACGTTAGACTGGAACTGATGTTGGGTGACTGGAACGTTGGGTCTGGTGCTATTGATGAGGGTCTGAGTTTTGAAGCTGAGGATGGATCCAGCCCTTATCCCTACCTTCCGACCTGTCATTCTAGGGATGGTTGTGTTACTAAACATGCCAGTTATTCTTATCTTGTATTGATAAAATGGACTTAACCGTCATTAATGGTAGAGCCCAGGGTGATTTAGAGGGTGAATACACATATATTAGTTCACTCGGAAATAGTGTTATTGACCTTTGTTTAATTGATACACTTTATTGGGACAAAGTAAGCCATTTTTATATGTTGCCAGACCTGAAAGTGACCATAAACTGTTAATAATAATAATAACTTTATTACTTGGCAAAAGCCATTGCAGAAGAGTAAATAAACATCACATCACATCCAGACTTCAAAACCCCACATAGCGTGACACAAATGCAGATCCTAAAAACAATGGTCCGGAGCTCAAAAGTATATCAAAACATATACAGAGAAAATTAAACATTTACATAAATCCAAAGATTAAAACAATTTAAACCATTATAAAAAGGGTTCTCCTTTTCCTGAGAGAAGGCATAAAATCCATGTAAGCCCCCCCAAATTTAGAATTACATAAGTCCAAAATAATAATAATAATTAAAAAAATAAAAAAATAAAACCAAGAAAGCAGCTTGCAGAGATCTAGAATACTTCCCCTATGCCTAGATAGTGTCTAACTGTCTAGTCTTCAAAACTAGGACCAAAAAGATGGCAACAGCCCGAGTAACAGTCATAGAGCAGTTGAATAACAAAAACCGCAAACACCATTCATCCGAACGGCTTGGTGGAAATCTAACAGAGGGGTTATATACCTATTGCGGGAAAGGTCATGCAGAGGGCAAGAGAAGAAGACATGAGCCAGTGATTCTGCCTTCCCCTGAGAGCACTGGCAAAGGCGGTCAGTTCTCGGCACCCCCCTATGTCTGCCCTGAGTAGAAGCCAGGGGTACTAAATCCACCCTAGCAAAAAAACCAGACGCCTAGCCCTGTTAGACGCCAACACTGTCAGACGCCAACACTGTTAGACGCCAACAGACGCCAACACTGTCGTGAATACCTAAAAGCCCCTATGAACTTGTTTAGCAAGAGCCTTGGGATAGGGCACCTTACAAAACTGGCTATTGGTTTCTTTAAACTTAGTAAAACCCCAAAATGTATAGCTTTTGAATCTTCCTTTTTGAATGAGTCCAACATTGTTATGGTTATTGAACAGTTTACAGATATCATGGCCCTTGTTATAGAGTCCCTACTTGTGAAGAGAGGTCACCGACACTTCAAAGCTACCAATGTGTGGTTCGATAAAGACTGTCAGGTTGCCAAACAACAACTTGTTACCATGAGGAAAACTTGGCCAGGTAACCCCTCAGTCTCCTTCCAGGCTTCTTATTTAGAACTAAGGAGACAATATAAGTCCCTAATTAAAAATAAAAAGCCGCTTATTATACTAAAACATGGGCTCTAATGACAGTAGCTGCCAAGATAGGGAATACTGCCCTGTATTGGAGACTGTTGAATAAATTAATCAGACCTAGACAGGCAATTATGGAAGTAGTAATTGGTAATAGGGTCTGGGAGGATTACTTTGAAGTATTATATAAGGAGGAGAGTATCTCCCACATAGACACAGTGTGGAACCCCGGGGTGATGTCTGATGATTTGCCTTTGGATCTGTACTTCCACGAGGAAGAAATGGAAGGTATGATTACAGCTCTGAAGCAGAATAAGGGGGCAGGACCAGACTGTGTCTGTGCAGAGATATTACAGGTTGCTCCCACTTGGTGGGCCTCTATCCTAACCAAGTTGTTTAATGGTATTTCTAAAACCTGCCAAATTCCAGTGGACTGGAGGATTGGTTAGATTGTTCCAATATACAAAAAGGGTGAGCGTTCGGACCCGGCTAGCTATCGCCCTATCAGCCTGCTCTCAGTGGTTGGCAAACTGTATGTGTCTAAGATTGCACATTGGTTGCAGAACTGGGCAGAGATCAATGATAAAATTCCAATTGAGCAAATTGGTTTTAGAGCTGGTTGCTCTACCGTTGACTGTTGTTTTATTGTGTCGCATATGATTGTTAAATACACTAAAATAAGAAGGGGGAAACTCTACCATGCCTTCATGGGCTTCACCAGAGCTTTTGATTCGGTGCCCCGGTATTAATTATGGTCTAAGCTGAGATTAATGGGTGTAAACAGAAGAGTCTTAACTCTGTTAATGCAGTTGCATAGTAATAATTCAGCTAGAGTTAAAGTTGGGAATAATACAACCCCAAGTGCGCCAATCCCTATTAACCGAGGAGTCAGGCAAGGCTGCGTTATAGCCCCTACCTTATTTAATTTGTACGCAGCAGATCTGATTGATGCTGTTAAAGATTTGAATCCACATCTGCCTAACGTCCAAGACTATCCCTTGTATGCCCTTCAATATGTGGATGATCTTGTCCTTTTTTGACAGACTGAAAAAGGCCTAAGAGGGGCACTTAGAGCCTTAATTAAGTATTGCCATCTTAATAGTTTGACCATTAATAGTGGTAAATCGAAAATTATGTTGGTGGGTGGCAGGTCATTGAGGGGAGAATGGAAAATTCAGGACTCTTGTTTCAAAGTAGTGCAGTCATTTAATTATCTGGGTGTGATTTTCACTGCCAGGGGGTCCTGGGTGAAACATATAAAATATAGAGCATCTCTGGCCGCCAGAGCAGCAGGCAGCTTGGTGAAAGCGGCTATCCTCTCAAAGGGGATATCTACGTCTACTATCTTGAAAACATTCTCAGAAGATACATTCTATGTTAACTTATGATTTGGAACTTATTCCTTTCCTGTATCTTTTGTTGCTGGAAAGGGTTCAGAAACAGTTCCTACGGAGACTTCTTAAGGTTAATAATAGTGTCCCAGGTTTTGTCCTGAGGGCAGAAACTGGCTCTTTACCTATTGTTCATTTTGTCAGGCAGACTGTTCTGTGATTTTGGCAGAAGATAGAAAATCTGCAGCATGTCACCCTAATAGCACAATATACTTCAGAAGAGGCAGCTCATTCTGGGGCCAGACTATACCCTTGGCTGAAATATTTAATTACTCAACTATCATACTTGGGGTTTTCCCTGGTTTATTTTTTAAGGAAGCCATTAGCATCTGTAAAGGAAGAGCTTGATATGCGATCTAGAGATATTGTGGTCCAGGAGGACCTTGCCGCCCTAAAATCATTGGGCAATTAAACTAAACTTTGCTATGGAACCGTATTTGGAACTCCTTATTAGTCCCACTCTGAGAAGAAAAATTACTTTATGTAGTTTTGCCTTAATAGATACAGTGGTACTGGAAGGCTGTTTTGCTGGTATACCCTACGAGGCACAGTTATGTACTTGCTCTATGCGCTCGGTGGAGACGGTTGTGCACTTTGTTATGCAATGTCCGTATTATCAGAAATTAAGAGAAACTTGGCTATCCACTTTGCCATTAATCGCAGAAAGTCAAAGATTAAATTATTTATTAAAATTGACGTCAGTAGATTCTCTGACTGCTGTGGCAATCTTCATCAGTCTAGTCACTAAAAGAAGGAAAGTTGTTCTTCAACAAATTAGTATGTTTCGACAAGGTAGGAAAGCTTTTAAATGATATTGCAATTTTGCTAAGATAAGTAGCTCCCTAGGTGATAGTTATAATTTTGGGCCCCGGTCTGGGCGGTACATACTGATTTTCTAGTGGTCTGCTCAGTATAAGACTCTTGTCTTTTGATTTGCTAAAATGGGGTTCGGAGGCTGTAACTTAGGTTATCCCCCAGTAGCGCTCACGTCACTACCATAGGGTTTAAGGTTTTGCCATGTCAAGCCCCAGAAAGGGTAATGTGAGCAAGAATGTATATTATCATTTAATGTTAGGGGAGCAGGGGATGAGGGCCTGGGTGGTGGTGTGGGCTTGCTCCTTGCTAAGCATTGCCAATTCAAAACCCTCTCCCCTCCCCCCTCCTCCTCCTTCCCTTCCTTTGAGGCCCACTCTGTGCGCTTATACTCCCCTCTACACCTTCGGGTTGCTGTCATCTACCGCCC
>QEPC01015185.1:712472-743857 GCA_003113815.1 Sphenodon punctatus
TATTGGACGGCCCCTACACTGCTCGGAACATCGAGGCATCCCTGACCACCATGGTGAGGGTGTGGGTCATGCCAGGTGTGCCCTTCACCAAGGGGTGCGTGGTGACACACAATATGGCCAACATATTGAGGGCAGTCCACAAGGGGGCTTCACCAGCATCCCTTGCACCGCACATACCCTTCACCTGCTGGTCAGAGATGCTCTGGGCATAGGGGAGAAGGGGATTGGGGCATGCACCCTTAGCTCCTTGATCGAGCGGGGGAGGAAGCTGGCCAGTTTCTTTAACTGGAGCGTGAAGGGCAGCGACCTCCTCCGGGCGAAGCAGGCAGAGCAAGGCTCCCCAGTGCACCAGCTGGTGCAAGATGTGTCCAACAGGTGGGATTCCACATTCCTGATGCTCAAGCGGCTTCTCTAGCAGAAAGCCGCCTTGCATCAGGTTCAACTGGTGATGGACAGCAGAGCACCTCCAGGGTACCAACATCACTACTCAGTCCTATTTTAAATATACGCTAAGCTGCTCTCGGATGAAAAACCAAACAAACTCAGGCCGTTTTTAGACGAGCGCAGCGCTAGCGCTTGTTTTTCAAAAGACTCGGCAGTCCATTCTACACGTGACGTTGCCGCCGAATATGTGCATGCATGGGCAATGGCATCCATTTCCGACCGCAAACTGACCGGGTTGACGATCGAGACCGGTCAGACGTGGCCGGAAATGGATGCGCATCACCCATGCATGCACGTATTCAGCGGCGGCGGTGTCACGTGTAGAACGGACTGCCAGATCTTTTGAAAAACAAGCACAGGCGCCACCGCACTCATCTAAAAACGGCCTCAGAGAGGTTGAATATTCAGACAAAATTCAGGTTCAGTGAAAGCTGAGGGTTTGAATGTTCCAAATATTTTGTCAAAATGCCAACGCTGGTTTTGTCCCAGCCTAGACATTCAAGGCAGGCTATAGCAAGAGGCACACGTTTTCTTATCCTTCGTGTGCCCATTGCAAAGGGGACAGGGAGCTAGATACCTTGTTAGAACAAATATACAGCTTCTCCTGTCTCGACATGTATTCTGTAGCTGGTTGCCTGGTTTTTCCTACTTCCATGGGATCCGTGTAGGGGTGGGAAAAGCCAGAAAGCAAATTTCATAGGATATTGTCGATCTTTACAAGTGTTTGTGATTCTTCCACAAAATACAAAGTGGTAGTTTGACTGCATTTGACAAATCCTAAAAGCCTCCACAGCCATAGACGTCCATTCCAAGTATTTTAATATTCAGAAATGAGTATCTATTTGGTTTTGTAAGTAAATTAGCACTTTACCCCAAGTTCTGTTTCCAATGTCAGTTTCTCATGACATCTTAGTTACTCAAGCAAAGTTGGAAAAGAGAGCTACACAAAGATAGCACTGCTTGCCCAAGAGAGTTCTCTGAGCCACAGAACGTTAAACTGCTTTTTGATCAGCAGCTTGTACGAGTATGCATTAAACTGTAATCCATGGCTCTTTTTGTAACCAGTTAATGATCCTATCAGTAACAGACTAATTGCCTCTGCCAACTTCTAAATTGCACTTCATCGAGAAGTCAAAGTCACATTCTGATCCGGCTAATCAAATTCTGACTTGAAAAGTACACAAAGACTATCTATTAATTCAGCTTCTGTTCCTGGCATTCCACCTGATTACCTGTTGTTTGCAATGTGCTAAAGCAGAATATACTTTTTGCTTCCAGATGGGAAGCATGATTTTCCACTAAGATATTTTTAGCCCAATATTTTGTCTATACATTGTGAGAAATGCTGATTCCCTTTCTCACTAAGCAGTCTCAGTGGTATCACTGGGAATGCTCATGCAAGGTAAACAGGATTCAGCCACTTCAGAAGATGTCATTCTGTTATTGTGTTAACATCAGTCTGGCATTTGTGATTTTGTTTTGTTTTGTTCTGTGTTTCAGTATATTTTTTCAATACGGTATTAAAAAGTCTACTTAGGGCCCAGAAAGTCTTCTGCAAAAATTGTGGGGGGAAAGCTGTGGGGGACTGGATGAGGGCTAATCGACTGCGATTGAATCCTGACAAGATGGAGGTGATTTTAGTGGGTAAGTCGATGGAGATTATGGCCCCCTCGCTTGAGGGGGTTTGTCCTCCCCTGATTTCCCAGGTTCGGAATCTGGAGGTGCTCCTCGATGCGCAGCTTCGCCTGGATCTCCAGGTGGAGGCTGTGGCGAGGAGTGCCTTCCACCAGTTACATCTGGTGTGGCGGCTCCGGTCGCAGGTTCTGGATCTGGCCACAATCATCCATGCTTTTATCACCTCTTGGTTAGACTACTGCAATGCGCTCTACATGGGGCTACCTATGGTGATGGCTCAGAAACTGCAGGTGGTGCAGAATGCAGCGGCCTGGCTCCTGGTGGGGCTGGCCCGCTGAGAGCACATTACACCAATGCTCCAATCTCTGCACTGGCTGCCAATAGTTTTCTGGTCCCAATTTAAAGTGTTGGTTTTGACCTATAAAACCTTACACGGTCTGGGCCCTGTCTATCTGCAAGACCACCTCACTCCCTGGGTTCTGGACTGGCCCCTGCAGTCATCTGGGGGCAGCCTGTTGGAGGTCCCTCAGTTTTCCCGGTGGGCCATGCAGGACAGGGCGCTCTCAGTGGCCGCGCCGCACCTTTGGAACTCCCTCCCAGTGTGGACCCATCTGGCCCCAGACCTCCTAATTTTCCGTAGGAATTGTAAAACCTGACTGTTCCATCAGGTGTTTGGTGAGGGAGAAGGGTGAGGGTGGATGGGGTGAGTGTTTGGGTGTGGGTTTTTGTTCTCCTCATTTTTATTGTGATTTTTGCTATGTGATGTTTTTATATATTTTATTGTTTTTTTATGGATTTGTTTTGTTAGCCGCCCCACGCTGCCTGTGGCAGGAGGGGCGGGGTATAATTTTTTTAAATAAATAAATAAATAAATTAAAAATAAATAAAAATGAAAGAAAAGAAAAAGAAATAAGATGAGAAAATATGACAAAATACCTCTAAGGCCCCTTTCAAACAGGCCCAGGAGGAGACCCAGTGTGGGGGGATGGGTGTGTGCCATGGTGGATGCGCAGCCCATCAAGCTGATGCACACCCAACTCCACCAATCTCCATGCATGGAGGCATTCCCATTTTGTTCAATGGGCCTCTTCAAATGAGTCTGGGAGGAGCCGTGGTGCGGAGTGGATAGGTCTCTGCTGTGGTGGGTGTGCGGCACATGGGCAGCCCATCACACGGATGCACACCCATCTCCACTGATCTCCACACACGGAGGTATTCCCGTTTTGTTCAATGCCTCCATGCATGGAGATGGGTGGAGCGTGTAGCATGCACGCACCCCCAGCCACACCAGCACTCACACAGACGTCCCCCCCTCGCCCACCAAGTCGCCCACATGGGTGAGGGGAAGGCAACTTGTGTGAAAAGGACCAATGCCTCTACGTGTGGGGGATTGGGGGAGTGCGCACATACCGACACACACTGGCACTGGCGCTCATACAGATGTCCTCCCCCTCACCCACCCAGTCACCCACATGGGTGGGGGTTGTCTTGTGTGAAAAGCACTGAAGTGTTACACATAATTTTTTAGAACAAGACTACAAGGCCATGGGATATGTTCTATATACGTAAAACAATAGTTTCTAGGACATTTTTATTAACTCAGGATCTCTGTGATAATAAAGGCTTATTATGATTTTACCTTTTAAATCCTTTGAATTTTAATGAGATTTTTTTTTCCTGCTCTGAATCTTAATGAGAAATACCAGGAATGTCATGGCCATATAAAATGCTTGTGGATTCACTGAGATTGTTTAGAAGGTTTTAGAAAGAAAGAAAAAAAAATGTTTTAGGCAATTGGTTTTTTACAAGCTAACAAAGCAAAGCTCATTTTCTGTACAAGAAATACTCCCTGCTAAAACTTACAGTAAAAGGTTCAACTCAAGGTAGTGTTACACAATTTTTATCGTTTTAAAATGGGATTGAAAACACAGGCTCCTTTTTTTGTTTCCAGACTTAGATGGTTTTATTTTCAAAAGCAGTAAGCATCCAGTCACTTCCACTGTCCTGGATTAAATTGAGATCTCATTTGTACCCTTGAAATCGCCCACTCCAAGTCCATTGACCAGAGCAGGGAACCTTTTCCCACGTGGGGGCCACATTAATAATAATAATAGTAATAATAATAATAATAATAAAAATTATGATTATGATTATTTATTTATATATAGCGCCAGTGATGTACCTGGCGCTTTACAGAGAATACAATAGACATGGTCCCTGCCCGAGAGCTTACAATCTAAAGACAGAGCGCGGGGAGACAGGGAAGGTGGAACAGAGGGAGAGACAAGGGATGCAACATTCACGAGGATGCGAGAACTCAGGTACACGTTCTTGACTTGGTTACAGTAAATTGGAGTTTGCAGATAATAAGTAGGGGATAATCCTGGGTGGGGATGATTAGCAGGAGTTAAGAAAGGCAGAGCGGAAGAGGTGGGTTTTGAGGAGGGACTTGAAGGTGTGGAGGGTGGGGGCAAGGCGGACGAGGGCAGGGAGGAAGTTCCAGGTGTGTGGGGCAGCGAGGAAGAAGGGATGAAGGCAGTTAGAGGAGCAGGAGAGGCGTGGGAGGGTGAGGGAGAGGATGGAAGAGGAGCAGAGTGCTTAAACAGGGGTTCGGAGGGAGATCAGATCAAAGAGTTGGGGGGAACAAGGTTATGAAGGGCTTTGTAGGTGAAGACGAGGAGCTTGTCCAGAATACGCTCAGGAAGGGGGAGCCAGTGGAGGGAGGAGAGGAGAGGCTGCACATGGTCAAAGCGATGGGCTAGGTGAATGATTCTGGCAGCAGAGTGTTGAACAGAGATGAGGGAAGCAAGGTGAGAGTGGGGAAGGCCAGCGAGGAGGAGGTTACAATAGTCAAGGCGTGAGATGACTAGGGCGTGGATGAGAGTTTTGGCAGAGGAGACAGACAGAAAAGGGCAGATCTTAGCAATGTTGTGGAGGGAGAAGCGGCAGGATTTGGCCACGGAGTCAATGTAGGGTTTGAAGGCGAGGTACAAGCTCTTTGAAAATGAGTACAAGCTCCATGGGCCACATAGAAGTTGGGGGTGGGGGTGCACTCAAAAAATGGAGGACCCAGATCATGGATCTGTTCTATGGATCTTTCCCCTCTCCTTGTGTGCATACTCAAATCTGTTCCCTTACCCTGAGCTCAGTTTTTTGGTGGGTGGAGGCAGGAACTGGATCCAAAGGCCAGAACCAGGAACTGGAAAGAGACCACGTAAAAACTTGCTCACCACATTTGGACTCCGGGTTTGAGGTACCCCATCTCTGCCATAGACTAACACCAGGCCACTTCTTTACGCCCCTTATGAAGGATTTGGGAACCTAACTTTAGGTACGAAAGGCTCTAAGGCTCCCTTTCATTATAGAACTCTAGAATTGTTTGGTTGAAAGGGACTTCAAGGTCCATCTATTCCAACTGCCTGCTCCAAGGGTGCACTGAGGAGAGCTGGGCCCACTGCCTCCCCATTACAGGGTGTTTGGCTGTTTATTTTGGATGCTGTGGGGCTTCTTTCCTGACTGAGGGGTTGGACCCTAGGAATCACGTGACCCTGGTGAGTGTGTCCCGCTGCATTGCCCCGCCCAGCACTTCTGCCCAGGACCTTCATTGCTGCCGTTGCAGGCTCCGGAAGCACCATAGGCACATGCCATTGGGCAGTGCACCTAAGGGCTGCGTGCATAAGGGCGTGCCCTTGTGTGGGGGGCTTTAGGCGCTGGCAGGGCACCCGCCTCACAATACTCAGGACTGATAAGTATGATTTGGGGAAAAGTTCTGCTGAGGCTGGCCCAGATGAGACTGTGATATCCTTTTGGAGCGCATGCAAATTTTCCTCCTCAGGGGCCGAGCTTTGCCACAAGTAACCCCAATGAAGGGCTAGGCATCATTGTTACCAACTGGGACATTGCTTGGCTCTTTTGCAGGTTCTGTATTGGACCTTGCATTTGGACCCATCTATTTGATTTTGCTGAAGCTGCTTTCCTGTGGGTAACAGAGGCCAAGTCGCACTGCAAGTTAACCCCGCGAAGAGCTGGGCATTTTTATTATCACCTGGAACATTGTTGGGATTTGGGGGAATTCCCCATTGGACCCTATATTTGAGCTCACCTATTTACGTTTGAGTTGCCTGCTCCAAGGCAGGATATCCTCTACCTACAGACACTTGCTTGTCCAGGCAGGTTTTTGAAAACATCCAAGGAAGGAGATTCCATGGCCTCCCTGGATTCTAGGCAATCTAGTCCATCGCTCACTGGTTCTTACAGATATAAAGTTTTTCTTAATATTTAACCAAAATTTACAGTGCTGAAATTTAAGCCCATTCCTTCTTGTTCTATCTCCACCCCCCGGACACTGTCAGAACTCCTGCCATGGCTGGGGTGGGCAGTGCAGCACCTCCTTCCTCCCTCCCCTGGCCTGACCAAAATCCTGCCCCCAGCTGTGACATGGCAGCGCCCACTGCTCAAAGTCCCGCTGTGGAGCTTGCCATGTGGTGGGGCAGGAGCAGCCCCAGTGCCATGCCTTGGCAGCCTTACCCCATTCGGCTTCTTTCCAAGGATATTTCATGTAGCAGCCAGCTGTTCACCCTGCCTCACAGTGGGGGAGGGGGGGACATCTGATGGCAGCCGGCCACATGATGCACCACATGGCGTGGTCCAGCTACCCAGGATGGGCTAAGGCTGCCCAAGGCATGGTAGCTGTCCTAGCCGTCTCATGTGGCTGCACCCTAACTGTCTCCTCCATGCAACAAAAGCCTCCAACCCAGGAGATGAAAACAACTGATGCAAATGACAGGATCATTAGCTGCTGGTAGGGGATAACATGCAGCAAGATTTGATGTAAAGGAGGGAGATTTGGTAGCATGTGAAGTATGATAAAGTGCAACAGTACTCTAATGCAGGTAACTGAAGAGCCAGGAGGAAAGGCTTATCTGAATGTATCCTTAGTTACTTTCCTCTAATCTTCTCCCATTGCCAACATCTTTCTTGCAGCACAATGCCAAAATTGAACACAATATTCTGGGTGAGGTTTCACCAGTATCAAGTAAAATGGTACCACTATCACTTATGTTTTGGAAATGACACACTTGTTAATGCAACCCAAATTATTGGCATTTTCCTTTTTTGCTGCAGTGTCACACTGATGACTTATATTCAGTTTATGATCCAACATAATTCCCAGATCTTTCTCTGCATTGCTACTGCCTAGCCAGTTATCTCCCATTTTATATTTATACATCTGGTTTTCATTCCTATGTGTAATACTTTGCATTTGTCTTTATTAAATTTCATTTTGTCTCTTCCATCCCTGGTCTCTACTTTATCTAGATAGTTTTCTATTCTAATTGTATCATCCAAAGTGTTTGCACCCTCTCCCAATTTGGTGCCATCTGCAAATTTGAGTATACTTTCCACTTCCTCCTCCAAATCATTAACAAAAATGTTAAAGAAGACAGGAACCAGGACAGCCCCCTATGCTCTGTGCCTAGTTTAGAAAGTCATAGCTTAAGGTTGTAAAGTGAAGCATGCAGAAGCAAAGAAACAATAGCATAATATTCATTCTTTCACCTTTTGTAAATATTTGATTATGTAGGATGTTGACCTCTAATTTGTAAAGTGAATGTGTTTGCCTGGGTGCTAAGGGCTAGTGCTGGTGCTAAACAGCTGGAGGATCTGTAACAGAGCAAAGACCCTCAGTGTTGCTATCCCTTTAAAAGAGTGCAGTTAGCACAAACTGGAGAATAGGCTAGTTAGGCGGCAGACACTAGCAGAAATGAATGATGGTGTTTAATTGATGACCAGTTGGAAATGGGTGTGTCTGAAGCCAGCTCTCGTCATAAGAGCTGAGCAGGGAGCTCAGTCAGGGAGAAGCTGCTAGAAGAGAAGGACTAGTTTGAGAGTCTCTCTGAAGAGAAGATAAAAGTCAGCGGGGTTCCTGGCTTTGGCGATATCCAAAGTTGGGAGGCTACTGACCCAAGGACAGCCTTAGGATTTGCGGGGCCCAGGTTGAAGATAAAATGCAGGGCCCCTTGTGGCCCCTCCTCCCTGAGGGCAACCTCTGTGGTGCCCTGAAGGTGGTCATGTTTGGTGCCCTGCTGGGAGGGAGTTGAGCCCCCACAACCTATCCTGGAGAAAATAGAGGCCACTGTGGGGCCCTCAGAAAGAGCAGGGCCAAGAGCAGCCATCGCAGGTTGCCCTGTGGTAAGGTCATCTGTAACTGACCTGAGAAAGACTGGAGAGCTAGAAGGCTGCCAGACTGTGAGTGTGGCAGAAGTGGGAAAGGTTATTTGCCTAAATTGGGAGCTACAAGGGAAGGAGCGATTTTCCAAAGAAAGTGAGTCAAGCCTGAGGAGATTGCCTGGCTTAAGGGGCTATACAGCATGAAGGACTGTAAAGAGCCTGTGACTTTGTATACTAAAGGCTGTATGTGTGAGTAGAGATACCATGTGGAAACTGAGTATGAATTTTAAAATATATGTTAATTCCCAAGAGACTTATTGTGTTGGACCATCATCCTGATAAGACAGACTCACCCAGGCAAGCCCACCCCTTCTACAGGATCACACTGCTAGCTTTTTACTATAGGATCACTTACTGTGTCATTAGAAATTCTAAATGCTTCATAACACATGTGTAACATTTCATAGTAAGAAATATATGTTATGAGAGAGACATAGTAATATTACTTTTCATATTATACAGTACATTATTTTAAAATATTTTTTCTAAAGCCTATTTTCTACAATGCAGTCCTGATTAATGACTTTACTCACATCAATACTCCAATTAATTTCCAGCTTCATTAAAACACACTAGTTCTTACAGTCCTCAAAAAATTATCTCTGCAACTAGATCTTGCCAAATACTCTCCCAATTTGGTGCCATCTGCAAATTTGAGTATACTTTCCACTTCCTCCTCCAAATTATTAACAAAAATGTTAAAGAAGACAGGAACCAGGACAGCCCCCTATGCTCTGTGCCTAGTTTAGAAAGTCATAGCTTAAGGTTGTAAAGTGAAGCATGCAGAAGCAAAGAAACAATAGCATAATATTCATTCTTTCACCTTTTGTAAATATTTGATTATGTAGGATGTTGAAGTCTAGGGGTGAAAAAAGACATGACGCTAACCACCATTTAACCACACTTGGTGGTCATTTATGCATGAGTGATTTCAGACGTTACGGGCTCCCGAATCACCACAGTGGATTCC
The DNA here is from genome assembly GCA_003113815.1 of Sphenodon punctatus. Classification (NCBI taxonomy): domain Eukaryota; kingdom Metazoa; phylum Chordata; class Lepidosauria; order Sphenodontia; family Sphenodontidae; genus Sphenodon; species Sphenodon punctatus. The sequence goes on from QEPC01015185.1 coordinate 721,753, forward strand.
CAGTGGTAGCGAGCTGAACAACCACACCCTGAGGTCCAGGAAGGCCCCAAACAGACATGACGGGACCAGGACCATGGCAGGGAATCGGGTTGACAGATCACAGCCCGGGGCAGTGCAACAGACATGATGCCAATTCCCGGCTGTGGTCAAAACACCCAGAAGGCACCGGGGAGGGGCGGGAGGCAGACATGGCCAGCAGAGGGCAAACAAAGCCACAAGTGCCAAAAGGCAATGCCCACACAAGGGAAATGGGAAGGGAGGGGGAGGAGGAAGAAGAGCCGCTGAGGCGGCACACACAGCAGGCACAGAGACAATGAGGTCATAGTGGAGCACACAGCACAAACACATGCCCGGGAGCTTACACACCCGCATGGGAAAGGATGGGAAGGGGGAACACAGCAGGACGGACAACACACATGGCACAATGGGCACAGGGGGGGCAGGGGGGACCCTGGGACAGGGAAGCAGGGGGGGGAGAGCCCTGGGGGCAGGGCAGGACATGGGAATCAGCAGCCAGAACCCCCACAACAGCACAGGCTGCACGGGCAACCCAACAGCTACACAGGCAGCCCAGGCATGGGGGGACCCCCAGGGGCAGAGCACAGGCACAGGGGGAGGCCACACGGACAGGGAGCAACCTGGGAACGGTCCAGGAGGCAGACAGGGACCTCACGAGCCTCCGAGAGTGCGATGGATAGGATGGAGGCCAGCCGGAGCCGAGGAGCAGTTCAGGCAGTCCAAACACACACACCCGCAGGAGGATGCCAGGAGGCACAGTCCAGGGGCCCCAGTACCCCACGGTCACAGAGTCAACCAAGGTGGGGGGGGGAGCACAGGCACAGGAGGGACCGAAACTGGAGCATGAAGGACAGCAGCACCCGGGATGCTGGGTGACATCTCGGAGATCAGGACACAGCCACAGGAGAAGGCAGCCATGGAGGGAAACACCGGTTGCAGAGGAGGACCAGGGGGGCATGGAGGGGGCCCAGAGCCACAGGCAGGGCAGCAGAACCCCAGGAGCCAGCCAGCACAGCAGCAAGACCCGGACATCATGGAGGAAGTGGGCAGGAACCCACAGCAGCAGGGTGGCGGTGGGAGCTCACAGCAGGGTCAGCATCCAGGGCCCAGAAGGCACAGGGGGCCTCACAGCCAGCTGCAGGGGGTCACGAAGGGGCCTGGGGCTGGGTGGCCCACCACGTGCATGAAGTGTGGTCACTGAAGCGTTCCCCGATGGTATCCCAGCGCAGACATGTGGTGGGCCATGAGGTAGCATGCCTCAAAGGGATCCTGCATAGCGGGCCCCACCTGGACATCGGCTCGGGACCACACACCAGCCACCACCGCCAGCTCCGCCCCGGTGGGCTCAGACAAGCCATAGTCAGCAGCTGGGGGCCACGGAAAGTGTCCGAGCTCCAGAAGGCAGTGATAGACCGCCCCACATGATGGCTGGTGCCCACGGGCCCCGTGAACGCAGCCAAAGAAGGACAAAGCCAGGGCAGGGTCCCCCTCCACCAGACAGGTCGTGTAGGCAGCCAGGCTGAACACAGAGAGAGCAGACACGGTCTCCGCCACAGACCACCCCACATGCGAGCACCTCATCTCTGGGATGTGCCCATCAGGAAAGGGATGCAGGCCCAGCCTCTCCGCATGCAGCCGGCAATCGTGGGCACTCGCATCATAGCCAAAGTAGTGCAGCCCGGAGCTCAGACTTGCATAGGCACCTGTGAGGCTGTCAGGGCAGCTCAGGAGCAATTGCATGGCCGGGGAATACCACAGGTCACACAGGGCCATGATCTCGCGGAAGGTCCAGCTATGGGGGGTGCCAGGGGCGGTGGGGCCCGCGAGCCCTGGTGAGGCGCTGCCAGTCATGGTCCAGCAAGCAGAGGATAATAACTGTGACGAAAGAGGTACCCCACAATCCCTGGAGGGATGGGAGGGGAAGCAGGGGAGCTCCAAGGCCAAGCGATAAGACCACAGGCCGCAACATGGCACAGCTAAGGAGCGAGGCATGGAGTGCGGACCCAGCAAAGCTTCTGGAACCAAGCGCACATACAGGACAGCCTACACACTAATCAGGGTGGCGAGGTCAACAGGTCACAAACACAGACAGGTGGGAGGTGATGACAGTAGGAATGCAGCTGCTGCCTGCACACCCGGGTGCAGGCTAGTCCATGCGCCAAGCCCCGTGCAGGGACCACAGGTGTGTGCAATGGGAGGCCCACCTCCGCCCCACCCCGGTCGCCCTGCAGGAGCCGGGACAGCCGGCCAGGCAGGGCAGAGGTGACCTGGGGCCCCCTGCCTGGACACCAGATCGTGACCTGGGGGTGGAGCCACACATGCCCCAGCCTATAATGGGTGCGCCTCCCACCCACCCGGGGTAACGTTTACCATGGAGCTGGGACAGCTGGGTACCTGCGGGATGCATCTCACAGTCTGTGCAGAGTGGTACCACTCCCACACAAACCTCTTGTTCATCCAGACCACAGAGGTGCACCTGGCAGCCCAGCTGCAGGTGTGCATTTCCAGGAACACTGCTACAGCCCGGAGAGTCCACCATGGCTCAGGGCCCAGCGGGTCTGGCTCAGGGCCCAGCGGGTGTCCAGGGTGGCCTGACAGGCCCTCTTCCGCTCCCGGGAGTGGGCTGCTGCGCTCCACGAGGCAGCCAGCCGGCTCCAGGGCTGGAGGAAGACCATGGGTCATGCTTCCCCTCTCGCTATGCCCATTGCCCAGTGGTTATGGGTCACGGAACATGCACAGGGGTGGTGGTCCAGGGCGCTGGCTGCCTGGAGAGTGCACTTTCGGATGGACAGGCGCAGCCTCCTGCCACTCGTGGAGCTGCTAATTCCCTGACTGGAGCGGCAGCACACCCCCATGCAGGCCCCCATTCCCATGGTCCAGCAGGTGGCCACCGGGGTCTGGGCCCTTGCAAAACCTGACTCCTGCCACTCTGTATTGCAACACTTTGGCATCGGGGTGAGCACCATCGCAGGGATCCTGCGAGACGTCTGCGAGGCGGTGGAGGGTGTGCTCCTGGACCAAGTGATCCAGCTGGTGGACCAGGAGGCCGTGATGGCTGGCTTTGCGGTTGGAGGGTTCCCCAACTGCATGGGCGCCATGGATGGAACCCACATTGAAATCCTCCGCCCAACCATTGGAGAGGCTGTGGTACCACATGGGTACCACTCCCTGACACGGGTACCACTCCCTGCACCTGCAAGCAGTCGTGGACCACCGGGGATGGTTCTTAGACATATACATGGGCCACTCTGGGCACAGCCACGATGCCATCATGACCATCTCTCCCTTCTATGCCTGGATGTACCGCGGAGATTTTGCTGAGATGGGGATGACCCGATAGAGGGGGTGCTGATGCCCCCCTGCATCCTGGGGGACCCAGCCTATTCACTCACCCGGTGGCCAATGAAGGCATACCCAGTTGCCAGGAACCCTGTGGAGGTGCTGTACAATACCCGCCTGTGTGCAAGCAGGACTGTGGTTGAGAGGGTCTTTGGGGCCCTTAAGCAGTGCTGGAGGAGCCTAGCAAGGCCGCCTGGACTACATGGTGGAGACCTCAGCCCTTGTGATTGAGGCCTACTCTGTGCTGCAGAATGTGTGCGAGACCGATGGGGCTGCCCTCAGGTACCCCATGGCCCGGTGCCCTCCCAGCCCCGTGCCTCTCTATGTGAATGCTGAGAACCCGTGGGAGTACCAGTATGCAAAGCACATCCATGCTGTCTTTGCTAGGCGCATCAGCCAGGAGGCCAAGGCGTGAGGCCATGCGCCACCATACCCACCACCCCAGGGCCCCCACCAGCACTCAGGGCACACCCCTAGATGCCTATGTGTCCCCAGCCCCGGACCCATGAACAACAGGACTGCGACTGTGGTGCCCATGAATATATTGTGCTTACAGCCTACCATTCACACCACCACCACCACCACCCACCTCCCAGTGCTGTTCCCCCCCCCTCTCAGGCTTCTTGCCCCATTCCCCCCAGTTCCCCCCTTCTCCCACATCTCTGGGGCCTCCCTCTCGGCTACCCTGTGGCTGCCATGAAGCTCTGGGACCCCCCCCCACTGTCCGTGTCCCCAACCGTGTCCTGGGATGCCTCAGTGTCCTGAGGGGCAGGCGTTGTTGGGAGGGCGGGCAGACCTGGGGTCGGAGGGGCCCCCTGGGCGGCTGCTCCCTCCGGAGACCTACAGGGACCAGTAGGTGGATGCACGGGTCCAGCAGGCGTGCCTGTGGCTGGGGCAGTGGCAGAGGTAGTGGGGGCGCTGAGGGACCCGGCATCAGGGCCGGGGCAGGCAGGTTGCCCGGTGGGGCGGTGGCCATCACATAGGCACTCATGGTCCCTGCATGCAGGAGAAGCGAGGTGCCAATGTCATGGGACCGGTCCATCTTGGCAAAGTGCTCCCTCACCATCCGGTTGATGGCATGTTCCAGCCACCTGAACACCTCCACCTGCCTGCTATGCTCCTGGTGCTCCTGCCTCCATTCAAGGCGCACCTCCTCCTGCAGCCTCCAGTCCCTGGCCTCTGCTTGCTGCACGGCGCTTTTGGTGGCCACCTCCATGCGGTCGATGGCCGCTATCATCCGCTCACCCTGCTCGATGGTGCTGCAGACTATTTCCTCTGCTTGCTCCTTCCTCCGGTGCCGTACCTGTGCATGGTGCTCCCTCATCCGCTGTGCTGGGGGCATGGGGCCGGCTTGCTGGGACCCGGCGGGTTGCCCTGGTGGGGTGCAAGGCAGGGGTGGGTTAGGCGCCCTGGGATCCCGCCCCCCATCCTGTGCCGCAGCTGGGGGATCCTGCCCCCCCTTGGGTGGCCGGCAGGTGTTCTCCCCCAGTGGTGCCCTGTGTCTGGGGCCCCTCTCCCCCACACCGTGCAACCCGGGTCCCCCTGGCCGGCCTCCCCCAGCCCCTTCTCCCCCCACTCCTTGAGAGGCCTCACCTGGGACCTCTGGCTGATCCTGGGGCTGCTCTCTGCCATCCCCCTCGCCTGCCTGTCCCGGATGCTGTGGCTTGCTGGGACCTGTGAAGAGATGGGATGGTTGGGGTGGGGGTAGGTGGAATGTGTCCCCCGGTGGCCCCCTGGCCCCTTTTCCATGGTCTGAGGTGTCATGGGTTGACATGGGTTGCTGGGGGCGGCCCTGTGGCCAGTTTGCCCCCCTTTCCCTCTCGGCCTGTCCCATCCAGTCTGCCCCCTCCTCCACCCACCCATTTGCTTACCCTCGATGTTGGTGTCTGATCCCTCCAATGCCGGCCCCTCTGTGTTGCTGCGGTCCCCCTGTGTCCCCTGGCTGGGTGCAACCTGTGTGGCAGCCTCAGATTCCCCCATGTCTGACATTGGGTGGGGGATCTCGGGGCTGGTGCGTGAGGGGGGCCTGGCAGTCCCCAAGGTCCCGGGGTGTTCCTCTTGGGGGGCGGGGCCCCTAGAGATGGTGCCTTCTCACGGGGCAGTGAGGGGAGGAGGTACCTCGGCCCTTTCCCTGTCCTGGACCACTGCACTCTCCACAAGCCATGGGGCGACAATGGAGCCCTTCATGTGCAAGATGCGGTCCAGGGTGTCATAGTAGGGGGCCGTCTGGGCTCCGTGGCCAGACCACCGGTTGTTGTCCTTAATGACCTTTTATCCCCTCTGGAGCTCCTTGACCTTGGAGTGGCACTGGACCACTGTCCTGTAGTGCCCCGCTGCCTCCATTTCCCGCACAATCTCCTGGAACATGTGCTCATTCTGCTGGTTGACCACTAGCTTCAGCTGGTGCTCCAGGGTCCCCCAGATCCTGAGGAAGTCCTGGGTTTCCCTGTGCCCCCATTGCATCCCCCAGTGGTAGGCCCGTCTCCCACATGTGCCCTCCTGGTCCTGGTCCTCCTACTCCTACTCCTCTTCCTCCACATGCCCTCTTCCTGTCTCCTCCTGGGGCTCGGGTTCTGGGCCCATTTCCATGTCGGTGGGTTGTAAGGGGGGGCGGTTGGTTGCCAGGTTGCCTCATCCCCACGGCCCTCCCCCTTTGCCCCCTCCTGCCAGCCCACCCCCCTTGGTGCCCCAGTTCTGCTGCCCCCCTCGTTCCCCTTACTTGTTTCTGGGGTGCCTTGTCCCCCGGGATGGTTGTTGTCTCTGGGGCAGCCTGTCCCGGCTGCTGCTGCTGCTTCTGCTCTTCCTCCATCACCTCCATTTGCAGCACGACCACCTCCTCCACCTGCGTCTCCTCCACCTCCACCTCCTCCTCCTCCCTTGCTCTCTCACCCTCCACTCTCCTCTCTCTTCTGCCTCGCTCCATCCCACCATGTCCCCCTGCTGCTGTGTGCCCTTTAAATCTTCCTCTCCGGCCTGTGTTGTTGCTCGTTGCCTGGCAGCGATGCTGCATGCTTTGTCCCCAGCTGGGAATCATTTTGCTTGATTCCGGCTGGTAATTGCCGTTCAGACATTACGTTTTGTTGTTTCCCATTGGGAATTGCTTTGACCACCCTTCCCCCAAGCCGGAGCTCCGGAAGGTTGGTTAATTTTGTTCCCTGCTGGGGATTGTCTGTGGTGAACATCTGGCGGCCGCCGAACAGATGTTCATGGCCCTTTAGCCCCGCCACGGGGTTGTGTGTGGTTCACTGTGGTTGACTGTGATCTCGTAACGTCTGAAAACACCCCGTGTTTCAGGGCTGCATAGGGTACCAATACAGCCCTGCAACATACATAAATAACCACCAAGGGTGGTTAAAGGGTGGTTAGCGTCATGTCTGTTTTCACCCTAGGTTTATAAGTGTCATTTTAGCAAGTAGGAAAGAAAATCTGAGGACATCCTTGACTCCTCCCCATTTATGTCAAACCTTGTGATGGAAGAGAAACAATACTGATTTTGGTAACTCCTCCTTACACATGGCTGAAGCCATAACTTCATCCTCATGAATCTGTCTACAGCATTATATACCAGTCTGGACTGAAACTGATAGAATATTGATTAACTGTGGTAATACCCACAATTTAAGTAGTCTGCCAGGTGCTCAGTCAGTACCTGAGTACTGAGATGGGCACCCAATTAACCAAAATACCAGATATTAACATTATCAAATCCCACTTTTCCATTTTACTAATCGATTTTGGTAATGGAAAACGGGCATGGTTGGCTACCAGATCAGTACATCGGGTAGCCCGTTGGGTGCTAATGGGGTACCTATTTTGTGTCCAATGTTACTGAAACAAAACTGGGTCCCGTAATTCTGACAGGTATACTTGTTTTTGCAGTACCCTCTCACTACTCCTGACCACGGTTTACTCTCACCTCAGAGACATAGTTGAAATCAACAAGAATGTTCCCAAATGGCTTCAATCATTCCTTGCAGGATGGTCAGCAGAAAGTGGTGATGAGGAGTTACATCTCTCCTGCACTGTAACAAACATATTCCATAATAAAAAAAACCTCCAGTTTATGAGAAGAATTAAGGCTCTTGCAAATTCAATCATGCACTAAAAAGCAAGGAAATTGCAAGTTAAGGCTCCTGCCTTAACTTCCATGCCAAGTTAGCAGTAAAGACATGTACAGTTCCACATATTGTGCTCACTTGCAACTTAGGCTCTATGTACCCAGACTTTGCTTTCGTCTTTCAACTCCAATCCTCTTCCTCTTTTCAGGTTGGGGCAACACTGAATCTGGGGACAGGAGGGCATATGCTGGCCCTTCACCCCCACTGTTTCCTCTTTAAGAAAGAGAGAGATTAGGAGTTCTGGCTCCCACCCCTTCTCCCCCTCTAATCTACTTTGTCCCAGCGGCTAACAGAGAACTCAGGACTCCTGCCTTCCAACCTCTCCACCCAACTCTAATCCAGTAGGCTGCACTCCCTTCACAGGCAACTCAGTAGTCCTCGTTCTTAGCCTGTTCTCCTCTCCCCTGCTCTCAACCTTGTAACAGACAACCCAGGAGTCCTGGGTCCAAGTCGCCCCTCTAACCCTCTAGCCCCCGCTTCCCTCACAGAGAACTCAACAGTCCTGGGAAATACAATGTTTGTCTGTATGTGTCATATGGAACAGAAGTGTGTGTGTGGAATGACAAAAAACCCAAACAAATAGGAGAGGAAATGGAATAACAGGGAGGAGGCTATTGGGAGTCAAAGGATAGGGATTCAGTTATGGTAAATGGGTAAAACGATAGGACTGCTTCCTCAGATATCCCATCAGTCTTCCAAATCAGTTATTTCACTCAGAATCTTATTATTGTAACTATTTCTAATGCCTCTTGTCATTCCAACTATTCCACTTACTGCATCTGTTGCCTTCCTCATTATTTCACACCCTCTTGCCTTCCCTATGTACTCCCAAAGATGCAACTGTGTTGTATAATTTCACATTCACTTAATTGGAAGTTGGAATGACAATATTATTTATTTAGAAATCGGCACTGCTGTTGCCTCCATTCCTTCCAATGGCCATTCCATTTTATTAATTTTAGTACATACCCAACTTAGTTTTAATTAAACTAACTAATGACTCTGCAGCTTCACTGTGCTTTGGGAGGGCAGTGGAGATAAGTAGGTAAGAGGGGCAGTTGTGAGCCATTAATCAGCTGTCCCATTCTCCCCAGCTGAAATGAAAGAATAGAGGGAAAGTAGGGGGGTGAGGGGCCAGCTTGTCTCCAGCTTCAGTGTTGCCCCCAAACTGCAAAGCGGAAGAGGATAGGGACTGAAAGATGAAAGCAAGGTATGGGTGAATGGAGCCTAAGTTCTAAGTGAGCACAATATGTGAGACTGTACAATGTCTTTACTGCTTGTTCACTCTTTTTACAGGACTCCCTGACTCTGCTGTGACCATATACAGGACTCTGCACCTAGCATAAGGCTACCTGTCTTGTGGCTCTCCCCCTGTACAAAGCTCCCTCACTCAGTTCTCCTCTGCCCAGGGCTCTCTCCCGGCACAATTATGGCCATTATTCTGCAACTCTCTGTCTCTACAACACTCCCCGCTTTACTCCTACTTGAACAGGGCTCCCTTTCTTGCACAACGCTGCCCACTCTGCAGACCTCCCCCTGTACTGGGTTCCATATTCTGTATCCCTAATAAAACTTTTCCCTGTAAAGTGCTTCCTCTGTGCATGGCTTCTACTGTGGAAACTGTTTTGTTTACAGAGGCTCTGTCCCATCCCTCTCCCTTTAATGTCCCCCCTTTTGTATGCTCCTTCCCGCCTTGATCCCCCATAGGATTTCCCTCCCTGGGCTGAGGCTCACTCTTAGAGTCCTCCCAAGAAGACTACACTTGCCACTCTGCCACACAGGGCTGCTCTGCACAGAACCCCACCATCTCCCTGCCCCCCTTCTGCAGAACGCCCACTGTATCAACCCAGAGCACCCTCTTACCCCTCATTCCTTAGTGGGGTTAGGAAAGTCGGAGGGAAAAGCGCTGAAAGAAGATTGATTTCATCCCACCCATAGCCTCCTGTCCCTGTCTCTGGGATAAATCTCTGCCCTCTTCCTGCACCTGGGAGCATCCCAGGCAAACTCCAGTGCTCCAGTCCCAGCCATGTTCCTCCAGTGAGTGCCATTGGAGCTTCCGGCCAGAAAACCCATGTTGGGAGGGGGCAGGGCTGTCACTTAAATCCATGCCCTCTGTGGTTCTGGGTGGGTTTAGGGGGCAAGATCATCCACCCCGAATATCACTGCAGGATTAGCTAGCTCTGTTGCTTAGACATTTCAACATCCCTGGCCCTGAAGTCGAGGCACCTGCTGTGCGGGATCAGTTCAGAATGACCTTCATTTCTCTCCTTTCCACAGGACTTTCTCTCCTCTCCCCATCAGATCAGCTCTAAACATTGCTGACCAGTCACACACTGCCCCCTGGGAAGTGCAGTTCCCTCTCTTTCCCCACCACTGATAGGCTCTAGGAAGCAGTGCCTGCTCAGAGTTGTAGTCCCCAGCATTTGAGACTGTTTGCTGTTAAACAGTCTCTGAATTACACATAGGGTATTTTCAGATGTGACGGGGCAGCTTCGCCCCGTCACAGAAACAACCCTCAGATTTCCTGCCGGGATCACTCCGACATGGCCAACAGACGTGCCGGGGGATCCCGGTGGGGAATCAGGGAGGCGGCGGGGTTGCACGGCACAATGTGTGGCCGCACGGCCCCGCCCCCACCATGCTCTGTCGCCGCCCACCCTCTGGGGAGACAGGCGGGTGCCGCAACCAATGCGGCTGCAGCGCCCGTCCAAAATGACCACAGGCCAGAATCCCGGAAGGGATTCCGGGCCGTGATCGCCATCCAGACGTGACGGGCCCCTTCATCCCCACCAGGAATCTCCTTCACCACGCGATCAGCGCCGGCCCCGTGGATTCAGCCTATCGCGTGGTGAATGTGATTCTCAGCGTGGATTGAGCGTGGCGAACATCTGGGGGGAACTTTCAGTTCCTGAACAGACATTATGGGACCATGCCCCACCACAGGGTATTGACTGTGGTTGAGCGTGATCTCGTAATGTCTGAAAATACCCATAGAATGTTCGCAAACACGCCACACTCAGGATGGTCTCTATCGGCTAACTCTGAATTTTCAAGATGTCATAACTGAAAAACTACTGACCGGATTTACAAAAAGTAAACCAGAAAGCACCCCTTGGCAGCCTCCTTGAATTTTCTAAAAGGCTTAGACCTCCTCCCAACCAACACAAAAGCCCTTGACCCTGCAAGATCGAGACTGTCTATTTTTTGAAAAAACAGTCTTCAAAGTTCAGTTTACAAACTGCAATATCTCAGCTGTTATCCAACTGATTTAGTTGTAATTTGGATAGCATGAACTGCTTACTCCAGTGATCCTTCTCTTTAAATATCACGATCCTAACCTTAATCATGTCAATTTTATAATGAATAGAATGTTCAAGCTTTATAATGGAGTGTTCAACACGCTTTAACTATAGAGTGGTTCCGGCAACTCTATAATTGTGAAGCCAACTAAGGGGATCTTGAGATCCCCATGAACTCAAATGACAGAACATGTAGAAAATCCTGTGTCTATTTTTCATCCATCACAAATAGTACCATCTTTCAATCGTCATCCTCCCTGGCTGTGTTGAAAGCTTGGATGAAACACAGCTGGATGAGCCGTAAGAGCCAGTTGGCCCCCAACACAGCAGCCGACCATGGTCAACCTGCATGCCACCTCTGTCCACCATAGAGTTGCAGTCACTCCAAATGAGACAAAGAAAAGTGATGTTGGTAGGAAGAAGAAACTTTCTCATGGCATTGAAAACACAATCATTTCACTCAGCAAAATTCTGCCCTTGTCAAATTAGATGAAAACCCAGGGGTCCTTCTAGACTATTGATTGGAAATAAAAGCTTATTTCTATATAAAATTTGATAAATGACTACTCCTCTTCTTATCAAACATAGAATTGCCCACATACTGGCATACTGTCCTACTGAAATGTGTTTGATGGTTTAACTATTGCAAATCACTATGGGCTAGATCCACATCACAGAGACATTAATAGGAGTCAGTCATACTATTGTCTTCAGATTATGCCCTATGTCTATTTATGTGCCCTCATGTGTAAAAGCTCCAGTTGGCCCAAATGTACTAATTTTTCAGCAACATTAACCCTTGAGAGCATATAAATGCAGTTCTCTCCTCACTGTGTAAGCTCCCTATTGTATATTGAGACAGATTCAAAGTTTTGATATTAAGCTTCAAGGCCTTCTATGGAACTGACCCAAGGAAAGGTTAAAGAGCACATCTCTCCTTGTGACAATGACCTCCTTTGACAGTTGTGTTCCTCAGGAACTATGAAACTGTCAATATCATCAGAGCAGAAGGCTAGACTTTCCTGGCAACAGGACCAAGACTTTGAAATTAATTCAAAGGAACATCTGAATGATCAAAAATGTGTTCTGTGCACAGCCCAAGGAATAAAATTCACTGCCTTGATTAAGCTTTTCCCTTTATGCATCTAAAAACAACACAGAAGGAAAAATAAATGTCCCAGGAGCAACAAAAGATCCAAGAATACACAAAGGCTGTGACCTTAAGTGACCAGAGGAGGCTGGACTTCCTCAATAACAGGCATCCCTATGCCCCCCCCCCCCCAAACATCATCACTTTAGTCTTGTCTGGGTTCAGCCTCAATTGCCCTCTCCCAGTAATTTTTAACTTTCCATTTCTGAAAGATCAACCTTTTAGCCACCACTAATGTTCTGTTTAACCATAGTTTAACCATTCAAATGTTTTCAGTTTCCATTTATATTATATTTAAAATTGCATGATGTACTTCTAGTGTGATTTTGTCACATAGAAAAAAGTTAATTTTACTATTATCAGACCCAAATGAGCGAGCGTAGCTACAATCCCAAAACATACAAGCTAAATTACCTCTTCAGATTCAGGTCTCCAGCATCCATCTGACTTGGAGGCACCTATTTTAAACAGCCGGAGGGAGGGACAATATGTCCTCCATTAGTTTTTCTGCTGGATTAATCCAAGAGGTGTGTGTGTGTGTAAGGAATCCCTGTGAGGACTGGCCAGGATTTCTTTCCATTGGTTGGTAGTAAATTGGTGCCCTAATTCTTTTTTTCTGTTTCTTTTTAACTACATCTGTTTGCAATTAAAAATTATTAGCTAAATGTGAATAAAGTATGGCCTTTTTCACACAGACACTCTAACATTGATTAAATGGGTATTATATTTTATTATACATGTTTCAGGGCTGCAGGTGTGCTCTATGGGTGCCCTGCAACATGTATAATAAAATGCAACACCCATTTTATCAGTGTTAGAGTGTCTGTGTGAAAAGGGCCTAAGGCTATTGGAATACATAAACTAGACAGTTTTTTGAGAAATATGAGACGTTCGGGTGAGTCTGGGGTAGCAAGGGCATCAGGGCCAAACTGATGAGAGACAGCATTTTAAAATTGAATATATTACCATTCCTTCCTAGCTTTTAAGTTAAATCTTTCCTTTAATATTGTAAAAGGGAGGAAAGAGTCATTCTCAGTTAGCTGGTTGATAAAAAGAATCCCAGTTGCAGAAATTATTATGAATAACTGCATTATATCCATGGATATTATTGTGAATATCTGTGAATATCTGTTAGTTGATAAAAAGAATCCCAGTTGCAGATATTATTTTGAATATCTATTTATTCATAAACTACATTTCAGTAATTTTGTTGTTTCATTTATTTTGGTAGCTTAGTTACTTCATTTCAACTGTTGTGCGTGTGCAATAGTCTCAATATTACCAAAATGAACTGAAATCATCAAAATGAAATAGCTGAAATACCAAAATAACCAAACCAAAATATCTGAAAAACGTATCTGACAAAATGCAAATGATTAGCGGTTGTTGTCTGCTTCAAAAATTCCTATTTGGGATAATGCAGATTTGATGGACTTATTCATTTACACAAATATTTGTTTCAGCTCCAAATACCATAATCAAGTTATCTCCAAACTTTCTTTTTATACTTGAATCTCTATTCCTCTTCGTGATACCACTATTTATACACCCCAGGATTACATTGACCCTGTTAGCCCCACTGTATTGGTTAGTTGGGTTTTTTATTCATTATGATCCTAAGTCATTGGGTGTAAACAGATGGACCACCGCCCCGGTTCTTCTCCATCTCACTAATGGGTTGCCCATCAATCTAACATCCAGATGTGAAAGGGGAGCAGAAGAAGAGAAGATGCTACCTGCTCAGGCCCAGGCCCGTTTACAGTGCTCCGCCAGTGGAGTGGGCCAGCCAAACCGAGGGCACCAGCCCAAGGTGGAGCTATGGTCTGTCTGCTCAGTGAACAGCAGCTGCAGTTCCACCTCAGACCGGCGGTTGCACTGGGCAATGACATAAAGTTGCAGGCAGCAGCCTAGAGTGCCAGGCAATCTGCCCACAACTCTATGGTGCCGGGGTGTGGGGGTGCTGCATGGGCAGACTGTGGGCTGGGGTAACTGCAGGGCCTGGGCACAGAAAAACATTGGGGTGCACCCCTGCTCAAGAGATGGCTAGTCCCACGTCTGTCTAAAGACACCCATTGTATAGTTATGGTTTATATTTTTATTCCTAGTTATATGACCTTGTATTTGGCTATGTTAAAGCACATGCATTTGGAATGGGCCCTGCTGAGCAAATCACATCCAGCTCACACCCAGTTCACTTTGGGTGATTTCAGACGAGACGGGGCGGCATTCGCCCCATCCCGGAATCACCCAAATGATTCCCCACTGGTATCACTCCGGCATGTTCAACAGATGTGCCGGCTGATCCCGGCAGGGAATCGGGGAGGGGGCAGGGCCGCGCAGGACAATGTACAGCCGCACAGTCCCGCCCCCCACACGCTCCCTCACTGCCCGCCCTCTGGGGAGATGGCCACAGCGTCTGCCCGATTTGACCATGGCTTGGAATCCCGCCGGAGATTCCGGGCCGTGGTTGCCGGCGGGACGTTACTTTTTGTTGGTTCTTGCCAGGATCTCTTTGACCACGCTTGCAACGATTGTCTGTCAGGGAGCCCCGGAAGCATGGTTGAAATTGACCCCATGTGGGAATCGACCGTAGTGAACATCTGGTGGCCGCCTAACAGATGTTCAGGGCGCTTTGGCCCCATGGGGGTATTGACCGTGGTTCACTGTGATCTTGTCACATCTGAAAATACCCTTTGTCTAACTGCATGTCCTCATTGTTATGCGTTAATCAGCCACTCTTTATCAGGAATTATTTAATATCTTCTTCTAGATCATTTTTTAAAATAATGAATAGCATTAGTCTTGAAACCGGACTCCATGGAACAATGCTAAAAACATCCCGATGCAATTAAGCTTCCCTATTAATAACTCCTTGTTGAGACTGATCTGTTAGCCCATTCTTAATCCATTTAACTTGGATTTTGTTGATATTTTATAGTGCTGGTTTTTAATTAGAATGTCAAACAACTTAGAAAAGTCTAAGAATATCACATCAACAGGGTTTCTTTTGTCAAAAAACCCATGTAATCTCATCAAAAATTCAATCAATTTTGTTTGACTAGTCTTTTTTTCATAAAGCCATTTTGACTGGCGTTAATTATATTTCTATCCTTTAAATCTTCATTGGTCTTTAAGGATATACACCTTCACAACTGAAATCCTTTTTAAAAAAAATAAATCAATATCTGTTCTCAAAAAACCAGTTTCTTCCATTTCAGAGCCTGTTCTCTGGAACTTATACACCAGTTGTAATCATGCAGCAAAAGTATAATAAAAAGCCTTCAGCAATTCTCACTTGCAAAGCAAACTGCACAAAAATCCACTGTGTGCATGCAGGTGCCCTAAGAAGGCTGTTCCTGGCTAAAGGTTAGAAACACTAGCACTACAATGAAAAAGCCTTGAGTGGAAATTATTATACTCGGATATTTTACTCTGGTTTACTCTAGAAATCCCATGTCCAGTCCTACTGCAAGAATCTTTTTAAAGGAATAATCCAAAGGCAGCTAAAGTCTACTGAAGGGCTTTCTTTGACATCAGTGACATTGGACCAGGTAGCTCAGCTGGAGCCTTGTTCCTCAGAGCAAGAATTCACATAGAAATCTTTGGAATGACATCCAATTTTCTAGAGAATGTCTTTCAAAGACAAATGCATTTGCTGGTCAGAAAGTGAATGAATAAATATGGAAATGGCTTAACCTGAAGCAAAACAGTAAAATGTAATGGCCAAGGCATCTGAAGTAGAAAAGAGGCAGCTAATAATGTGAAAAAGAGTTTTAAAATCTCCAGCCAAATCCTTACCTCATGCAAATCAGGTTAGCTCCCATGCACTCAGCAGAGACACTTCTCATCCAAGGAATAAGACCCTTGACTAAAATAAAATAAACCTGAAAATAAACCTGAAACCCCACCTAATAGAAAATGATAGGCAGCTCTAGGGAAATGTAGCTTCATTCTTTAAAAGCCAAAGCCATAACAGCCAGAAATTGTGTGGACATTTTTAATTTGCAGAGATACATAAATTGAGACTGGAAAAAATGTAGCACTATAAAGTCAAAAGTTATTTTTGTAGGAATGGAAAGTGACATTTCTTTGTAAACCCAGCCTAATGTGTATACTTCAAAACTTGGAAAATATTGGCCTACTTAACTGTAGAGTTATTTAGTGTATCAGCAGTCCTTAGAGTTTTCCTGCTTTTCTCTGAGGCCGCTTTTATACGAGACAAATTTGCGCATGATTGGTGAAAAATGTGCATGTTTGAATGCTCGTTTAAACACCTAAACCGTTTTAAATGCGCATTTGCCATGATCGTGTAAAAGCCAAAGCCGTTTTGAATGTGCTTTTTAAATAATGCACATTTTTTTAAAACTGTTTTGAGCCCCTTTGATGATCGGAGGATGCCAACATCGGTTTGAAAAATGCACATTATTTAAAAAACACATTCAAAACGGTTTTGGCTTTTACACGATCATGGCAAATGCGCATATAAAACGCTTTAGGTGTTTAAACGAGCATTAAAACATGCACATTTTTCACCAATCATGAGCAAATTTGTCTCGTATAAAAGCGGCCTGAGAATCTCCTGTGCTCTTGTGTATCACTGCTGAAGTGATATATCAAGGATGTAAACGTTGTGCTTCTGTATGGTACAAAGTCAATATGTGAGTTTAAAATATTTAAACTGTGTTCTACTGTATTTTTTTTTTTAATAGGTTGACCTCCTTGTTCCTACAAAAGTGACTGGCATAATTACCCAAGGAGCTAAAGATTTTGGTCATGTACAGTTTGTTGGCTCTTACAAACTTGCCTACAGTAGTGACGGCGAGCACTGGACCATATACCAAGATGAAAAGCAAAAAAAGGATAGGGTAAGTTAATGAGGCAATTGATATTTGGGCTTCATTTGCAGAGGGTTAAATCCATAGTAACCTCAGTGCTAGTAGCCTGCAGGTGAATGTATGCTATCTGCTTTATGTGGATCCATATGCCTAAGGTTCCACTGATAAAAGTCAAGGTGAATAGAAAGGAATCGTATAACATGCTGACATTCAGTGATGCTATAATATCATATATATCAATGCAGTTTGCCAGATTCAAAGCTATTAAATGCAGGACATAAAACTTTACAGTTCTCCATTTGTTTCTTCTGTTAGCTCTGCAGTAGAATGAGTGCAAGTAGAGCATTGCTGGTGTTTTTGAGAGCAGCATCTTTGTTTAGTATTTGATAATTGATTAAAATTTAATGAATAGATTTACATTGCTTTGTGAAAGAAAAATATGTACAGTATAACCTCCTCTATCAGGACACTTCAGGGGACAGGCTATTTGTCTGGAGAGGAAAATAGTTCAGCTCTCATCAGCTCCTTAACACTGACAGCATTCATCAGTAGATCAGTGTTAATCAGGGGTTCAGTGGTGACAACACTTCTCTATTCTGAGCATGGTATATGATTCCTGACAGTAGTGTCATAGGGTGTTTCCACATGGACAAAGTAATCCTTGATAGAATCAGAGTTTATTATCTAGTATTCACAAACTCCTGTTTGTTCAGACGGACATTTTAATCCTAGATAACATTAATCCTTGATAGTCCGTCTGAGCACAGCCTTGCTGTTAATCAGGATTTACAGTCTCCAGGATGAATTTGAAATTCTGTGGTGCTTTGTGGACGTGCTCAGCACGATGTACAGGTGAGCGAGGGATTTGGACCCTCCTCTTCCTGAGCACCCCCCTTAACAGCCCTGTTAATTCCCCTCCAATTCTTTCCACAGCAAATTGGGGGAGATCCTGCAAGATACACACACACACACCCCAGACCGAGGTCCCTCCCCGGGCAGGTGCACTCTGCCCCCCTGCACCTCGGTGGCCTACTCCTCTGTCCAACTGGCTGTGCGCAGGTTTTTTTTTTAATCTTTCTGTGCCAGCCCCACTTTGCTCTCTTCTGAGTTTAATTAAGCATCGGCTTTCCACCCCAGTAACAATTTTCCTGGCATGCTACCGAGTCCCTAATTAATCCAATCTCACTTTACTACTCCGTTCTTGTCCTCCTTGACCTCTCTGCTGCCTTTGACACTGTCGACCACTCGCTCCTCTTGGACTCGCTTTACTCTTTGGGCTTCCGTGGCTCTGTCTTTGACTGGTTCTCCTCCTACCTCTCTGACCGCTCCTTTAATGTCTCCCTCCCCGAGTCGACCTCCCCCTCCCTTCCCCTCTCGGTTGGGGTTCCCCAAGGTTCTGTCCTTGGCCCTCTCCTCTTCTCTATCTACACCCGGTCCCTTGGTGAAATTATTGCCTCCCACGGGTTCCAATACCATCTCTATGCTGATGACACCCAACTCTATCTCTCTACCCCCTCTCTCTCCTCCTCTGTCCGCTCACGCCTCGTCGACTGCCTCTCTGATATCTCCGCCTGGATGTCCCGACGCCAACTCAAACTGAACATGGCCAAGACTGAACTCCTCATTTTTCCTCCATCCCCCTCCTCTCCCTCTGACCTGACCGTCTGCATTGATGGGGTCACCATCCGTCCTGTTCTCCGTGCCCGCAGCTTGGGCTTCATTTTTGACACGCACCTCTCCTTTAAACCTTACATTGACTCTGTGGCCAAATCCTGCCGATTCGCTCTCCTCAACATTGCCCGCATTCGCCCCTTTCTATCTGTCTCCTCGGCCAAAATCCTTGTTCATGCCATGGTTATCTCTCGCCTCGACTACTGCAACCTCCTCCTTGCTGGCCTCCCTCGCTCCCACCTGTCCCCCCTTGTTGCGATCCAAAACTCTGCCGCCAAGATCATTCACTCTGCCCGTCGCTTCGACCATGTAACGCCTCTCCTCCTCTCCCTTCACTGGCTCCCCCTTCCTGAACGTATCCTGTTCAAACTCCTGGTTTTCACGTTCAAATCGCTCCATGACCAAGCTCCCCCTTACCTCTCGGACCTAATCGCCCTACGCGCTCCTGCGCGCGCTCTCCGCTCTTCCGCTGTCCCCTCCCTCGCTCTCCCTCGCTTCTCCTGCTCGCCCAACCGCCTTCGTCCCTTCTCCCTCGCTGCCCCGCATGCCTGGAACTCCCTCCCTGCCGACATCCGCCTTGCCTCCTCCCTCCGCTCCTTCAAATCCCTCCTCAAGACCCACCTTTTCCATGCTGCCTTTCCCAATGCCCTCTAGTCTTTCCCCTTGCTCTTACTGTCAGCCCTCCTCTGCTGACTGCTGCTACCGACCACCTTGTAACCAAGCCAAGTACACGCACCTGAGACTTCGCATCCGCCTGAATGTTTGTTTGTCTTCTCCCATGTCTCTCCCGCTGTCCCCTCTCCTTGTCTCCCCCTCCTTGTCTTTTAGATTGTAAGCCACAGGTAGGGACCGCAGCTGATTGTATGTTCTGTACAGCGCCAGGTTGTTACTGGCGCTTTATAAATGTTTAATAATAATAATAATAATAATACTTGGCAGGACATCTTTCCTACAAAGGGTTTATTTCATTTTGCATCTGAAATCACTGGTGGGGAGGACTGGGGGGACAAAATTTAATGGCCTCTGATTTGGGGAAGCTGCAGGTTTATCCTAAATGCACAGAGTGTGTGTGTGTCCTATGGGAGTCATCCAAAGTAGCAGGAAGGAGGAGGAGGATGGCAAGGGCAATAGCTCACTGCAGAGAAGAGGGGACCAGAGGGGTTTGACAGACCGGGCTGGGGCTATAGACAGAGTGTCTTAGGGTTAATGCAAGCAGGCGTGTTACCTGCGCGCTTTGCCAGCATCAGGGAGGGACGATAGCTCAAGTGGTAAGAGCGTGTGCTTTGCATGTATAAGGTCCCAGGTTCAATCCCCGGCATCTCCACTTCAGGACCTCTAGTAGCACGCCTGGGGGAGGCCTCTACTGGGGGCTTGGAGAAGTCTCAGGTAGCACGCCAGGATAGCCTCTGCCAGAGACCCTGGAAGAGCTGGATTTGGACCCAAATTTGAAACCCCTGCTGCCATAGGTTTTGACAATACTGGGCTAAGATGGACCATTGGTCTGACTCAGCACGCACTGTATAGCCGAGTTTAGGAAGTGCTCCTGTGGGGACAACTGTCTTGCTGGACGGATGATGCTGATGGTGCGGGAGGTCTTAGTAAGGCGGCTGTGGCTGGGCATCCATTTAGGAGAAGGAGCTCTGCAAAGATCAGGATGACCCGGCTGAAATTCATCCCCAAACAAGAGCAGACTGCGCGCTGACCCCAACACCCCTCCCTGCTGTTATCAGGTCCCTGCCAGACACCGGCAATCATCCCCCCAACACAGCTCTGGAGCGATGTACAGGCGAGCAGGCGGAGGGTCTGGACCCTCCTCTTCCTGAGTGACCCCCTTAAGCAACCACGTTAGTTCCCCCACACACTCCCTGTCAGACTCTTTCATTCCCCCCTCCCCCACCCACCTGTCAGCTCTATACCATAGAGCAAGAAATGCCTAGAGTGGTGGTCAGGTCTTTACGCTGGACTCTGTGGCTTTAATCAAGGATTGATTCACTAATCCTTGAACACAGACAATATCTAGGATTAGTTTGACATTCGAATATCATAAACCCTAGCAATCGAGGGTTTAGAAATACTGATATTTTTCATTAATCCTTGATTATGATCTCAGATTTGCGGTGTTCACATGGACACCTAACAAAGGGATTAAGGCTTTAATTCCTATTTAAATGTCCATGTGAAAACGCCCATAGAATCATACCCCAGGGTCATTAGTCTAGCCCCCGCCAGTACCAATGAAGGATTCACCATACACGAACTCTCAGCATAGAAAAATCCACCAAGGATATTGCTTGACACTGTTGAAAACAAGGTGACAAATCTTTGTAGTTTTGTCCTGCTGTGACATTTTTTCTGTGAATTCAGAGGACTTCAGATATTTGAAAACAAAATCTGTGGTTGTAGCCATCAAACTGACGATACTGATGGCTGTGATTATGGATGTGTGTCTGTGTAATTGGCTATCAGATAAAAACTGGAAACAAACACGTTACTATTTTTGGATCCACTACAAATTCAGCTAAAGTACCTGACATAAACAAGCGTTAGTACTTTTCAGGCATATCACTTTATATCCACTGTATTTCTAAAAACTGACCTGCTGCAGAGAAAATGTAAGTAAAAAAAAACTAATGTATTCTTTACAGTGGAAAGAGAACATCCATTCCAGCATTTAACAATAAGTCACATTTAAATGTTTGTGTTCTTGCTTAAAATCATTATTCTTGTTATTTTCAGGCAGCAGCAGCTGCCTGAAACTTAAATGTACAGCCACAGTTCTATAAACAGGGGACTGCTGAAGTCCTGATTTTGAGGGAACCGCTTGACCTACCTTTCTGAAAATTTAACCATGGCTGTAAGTTGTGAGGACCATCATATCCACAAAGCTTGAAAAAGATCCATCAGGAAAATAAAATGTTATTAGTGCTTAAACGGTAATTGCTTGTGGCCAAAATTCACACTGGCCTCGCGTATTTGAATCCTCAATATCTCCTCTCCCTGGATGAGTTGAGCCCCCAAACTTCACAAGCTTCAAGAATGAGATCAATAACAAGTGATTCTAAAATATTATTCTGATTGATGCAGCCAAAACTGAGTTATTAGTGATAAAACCTCAGTTCTGCTGGTTTGCACATGCGCACTTGAGCTCCTCTCTCCTGTTGGCAACTCTGTGCACTGTGAGCTCTGTGCACTGCTGCTCCTGCTTCTGCCCGGCCCCTAGCTGTCTGTTTCCTTTTAAAAAAAAATAC
This sequence comes from Sphenodon punctatus, assembly GCA_003113815.1. Taxonomy (NCBI): domain Eukaryota; kingdom Metazoa; phylum Chordata; class Lepidosauria; order Sphenodontia; family Sphenodontidae; genus Sphenodon; species Sphenodon punctatus. The sequence goes on from QEPC01015185.1 coordinate 743,431, forward strand.
ACACAATCTGCTGCCATGGCCGCTCTATCTGCAGTCGCTCCCCCCCGCCCCTGCAGCTGACCATGGGCCCCCAGGCTCAGGCTCCCCACCCCACTCCTGCCGAGCCCGCTGGGATCACACATGCTGGCCCGGCCTCACTGCAGCGCGCTGCTGACAGGGAGGCAGGGCTGCAGTTCAGAGGGAGCTAAACAGCAAGGTTTGCCAGGAGGGCACTCAGGGAAGTGAAGGGCAACAGAGGGCACTGGCTAGTGGGCAGGGGGAAAACTAAGGGAGCGGGGGAGGCACTGGCTAACAGGGGGGAACTAAGGGAGCGGGGGGCACTGGCTAGTGGGCAGGGGGAAAACTAAGGGAGCAGGGGGGCACTGGCTAATGGGGGGGATTAAGGGAGCAGGGGGCACTGGCTAACGGGAACTAAGGGAGCAGGGGG
>QEPC01015185.1:756942-769018 GCA_003113815.1 Sphenodon punctatus
GCATACATGTGAGAAATGTCTGTATGGGGAGGGAGCAGCCAGGTGTTCAGGGAGTGTTTATGGGAGACACGGCTGAGAAATGGGTTATGTATATGCACTAGGGGTGGGACTTAGGGCAAAAAAACGTTTACTGGTTTTACCAGTTACCTGTTTACAAAAAAACGGTTTACCGGATTAAAACCGGTATACCGGTACCGGTTTTTTTCATTGATTTCAATGGGTAACTGTCCCCATTGAAAGCAATGAAAAAAACTGCCATACCTCCCCTCTCCCCTCCCAGGCTGCGTGGGTGAAAGGGGGGACACCACCCACTCACCCTGCCTAGCCTGGATTTAAAAAAAACCACATTTATCCCGAAGTCCAGCTGCTAGTGTGGGCTCCGGGCCGCTGCTGCACCGGTGGTGGCGACCTGGAGCCCGTACCAGCAGGAACTAAGTGATCCCTGGGGTGGGGGGTGGTTTAACACCCCCCACCCCAGGGATCACCCTACCTCCCGCACCCCCACCCAGATCACCTTACTTGTCCTCCGAGTGGCGGCGGCGGGGAAGTTCCCCGGAAACCCGGAAGTTCCCTGGAAGGCCTAGTGAAGTGCTGAAGGGAAGCCAGCCACCACTGGCGCTGAAGTCGCCCGGACCCATGCTGTGCTGCTGCCGCCGCCACAACCCGAAGGACAAGTAAGGTGATCTGGGTGGGGGGGGTAGGGTGATCCCTGGGGTGGTTGGGGTGTTAAACCACCCCCCACCCCAGGGATCACCCTGGCTGCTGCTGGTACAGGCTCCGGGTCACCGCCACTGGCACAGCAGTGGCCCGGAGCCCGCATTAGCAGCCCGACTTTGTGTTAAAATTAAACAAGAAAAATCCAGACTGGGCAGGGTGGGTGAGGGGTGTCCCCCCTTCCACCCGCGCAGCCTGAATGGGGGAGGGAAAGTGAGTGGTGGTTTTTTGGGGGTGGTGTTACATTGCGGCCATTTATTTCAATGGCCACAATGTAAAAAAATCCAGCACCGGGAACTGGTACCGCTACCCCAGATTACCAGGTTAATCTGAAACTGCCCATACAGCAAAATACCAGCAGTTTCGGATACCGGGGGAACCAAAATTCCCACTCCTAATATGCACTGATGAGGGTGGGGGCCAGGCAAGGGTGGGGAGGGGAATGTATGTATCAGTGACAGGAAGACAAGTGCTGGGAGTGGTGTATATGGAAGGGACAAGCCTGAGAGATGGGTGGCAAGTATTCATGGAAAAGGTTGGGGGATAGCCAGGTGTGGGGAGCAATGTTTGTATGAAGAGGGGGTACCCAGGTGATGATGGGGGGAGAAGGCTGAGAGATGGGTGATGTGTATTCAGGGACAAAGTTTAGGGAACAGCGAGGGGTGTATATATGTTTTTCTTATGTGCTTTTAGTTGGGATGGGGACAAAGGACTATACAAGTACTGGGGTATATTATTGGGGGAATACATAATATTGGGCATGGAAGAGCTTACTGTCTCCAGCTTCAGTGTTGTCCCCAACCTGCAGAGGATTTGGGCTGAAAGACCAAGTCACAGTGTGGGTGCTATGAGGGTACAAATTTTCAATTTTCGTTACTAAAACAAATGAAGCCTCATTCATTTTAGTAACTAGGAAACTAATGAAAAAGAAAATGAATGAACTTTTAAAAACAAAAGGGGAAACAAAAATTAATGAAGTCCCTTCTGCACACCCCTACTGCCTGCTACTCCTTTGCCTGCCTCTTGCTGCTGCTGCCTGGATGTCTCTCTCTCTTAGACTCTCACATATCTACTGCCCCCTGGGGTAATCTCTGCAAGCTGACACCCTGCCACGGTTTGAGATGCCTGTTTATGCTGAGCCTGAAGCCCGTGCCTGCTGCTGCCACGCCCTTCTTCTGCTGCTGTCAGTCTGTGTGATAACTGTGTGTGTATCTCTCTCATCTCCCTCCCAAAGGCATTTTCTGCAAGTTTTGACCCGACATAGTTTGGCCAACATCTCCTTTGTCAATCCCTGCTGCTTCTCAGTGCTCACCTGCTGCCTGCCACTCTCTGTCTAATATTCTGCCTCCTGGGGCCATTCTGTGTGTCACTTGAAGCCTTGTCAGAGTTGGGGCACTACTGTCTCTTCCTAATATATGCTAGTGCCTTGAGTACCTGATGCCCGCTGCCTGCCAGAGTCTGCTCTGTCCTCTGCCCGCCTGCTGTGTGCCAGTCTGTCTCTGAATTGGTGCCTCCCTGGGGCAGTCTATGCACGTTGGGGAAAAGGAAAGTGTCATAGAAGGACAGTAAAACTGCTATTTAAAGACATGGAAGCCCTGCCAAGTGATTCCCATTGATTTCAATGGGGGGGAAATGTAAAATGAATGAGTTTTAAATGGAAAAAATATGAGTTTTTGGAAACAAAAATGAAAGGGGAAACAAAAATGAATTAACTATTTAAAAGATAAATTAATGAGGAGGTCCCTTCTGCACACCCCTAGTGAGTGCATGGATTCTTAGTTGTAAGCAAACACAATAGGTGAGACTTTACAAGCACAATAGACGTGACTTCTTACATGACATGCAAGTTAAGGCAGGAGATGTAACTTACAATTTCTGTGCATTTTGGACCAGGAGTAAATTTGTAAGAGCCTTAACTCTACTATTAAACTGAAGTGTTTCTAAACCCAGAATATTTTAATAGCTCACACAGATCTCTTTCCATTCTTGGGGATTCTCAGTTTCCTCCCAGCTCTTTATTACCAGTCAGTTGTCTAATTTGTACCTAACATTTCAGCTATCAATTTCAACTGGATCCCCATTCCACGTGGGTGCTCCTTGATAACCGATAACTTGGAAAAACTGGAACTAAAAGCGTATCCAAGGGAGGCATCTATTGGTAGTCTTGAAAAAATTTATCACTAAATGCTACAAATGAGGCACAAACAAGAATACTAAAGACAGCTAAGTTACAATGATGGTTAACATAGAGAAATAAAAGCGACTTTTTGACACACATGATAGCTAAATATGATACAAAACAATATATTCAGCCTGCATTAATTGTAATTAATTCCATTTACACAATCCTGTAGGCTTGAAGATCATAAGTAGTACCATACCGTGCAAAACCAATGGTCCCCCCGGTTCATCACCCTGCTTCTGACACTTTCAGTTGCTTCAGAGAAGTACACAACAGGTCATAATTAGAGTGATTCATTCTCTACTACTAACTTCCAGCTTACAGCAAACGGAGGTTCCCCTGACGAACTTGACTAATAGCCATTTATAGACCATCCTCCTGGTGCAAATTATACCGAGTCCTAGTTTTCTTACATTCTGACTCAGACCATTTTATGGTTCAAAATGTTACTTTACAAAGAGTAAAAAACGTTTTCCTGCCACAAAGACAATTCCAGCAGGATATATCTTCTTTAGAGAATGGGGGGGGGGGGGGGGGGGGAAATAGATATTTAAAAAACAACAAAATGTAACTTTCTAGATTTATTTATTTATTTTACTAAATTTATATCCCGCTCTTCCCACCACAGGCAGCCCAGCGGTTAGTTTCCAGCATATCATGCTTTTCAATGGAAAAGCTGTGAATGAGAGCACCTTATCCCCTGCTGCTTCTATTCAGCTTCTGCCACTCATCTGAATGTAAATCTACACTGTACTCAGCTAGGGAGACAATTTAAAGGTGCTGCAAAAAACACATCTTTTAAAAATTATGCTTTTCTAGTTCATTGCAACTGGCTTGAATATGATCTTTTGACTATATGATTACCCCCACCCCACCCCGGTATTGAGAAATGACTGACGCATGGGTGGCCAGCATGTGGGAAGGAAATATAGTTGAGGATTTGACTGGAACTAGTAAATAGCTATCTTATTTTTCTCAACTAGAGGTCAGTAGCTCACTATATCACTTGTTCCATAATCATTTATACCAAACTTGAGCAAATGAAATTCTTTAGAATTATATATATTCTGAGGCACAGATCCTCAAAGCACTGCAATGGTGCAAGTTTTATTCAGGCTACTTTTGTATATTTTTTTAAAGAATTGCACTCCATGCTGTGGAAACTTGCAATCCCAGGTGCAAGGTCAAACGGAGATCTAGAGATTTGCTTTTTTTTCTTGATAATAAGTAAGGGGCCAGAATTTTAAAGGCACCTCACTTCAGCCTCTAAATTTGTAGCCAGAAATTTTGTACCTTCTATCATAAGAGATTACAGGAATTGCAATTAATTATGAACATGAGTGATAATATTTAAATTTGTGGGCACAATCGACCACTAGAATATCTAAATGTTATAATGTGCACCTCTGGTTAATTGTTCTCTCAACTGATTGCAGAAAGTTATTATAACTGCACAGTGCAAGATGAGATGCTGTTACTTTTTAAAAAAAAAATTACCCACTTTTTGTAATATTGTTTTTATTACTATTCTATATTTTTACCCCACCACTCCTGCCTCTGGCAGCTCAGGGAAACTAACATCAATAAAATCACATAAAAATACAATAAATAGAAAGTAGAAAAATAAAAACTACCAAACAATGCATTCCAGAAAAAAACCATTAAAAGTGTGCATATTGACAGTTAATTTTTTTGTATAATGTGTCGTTATTTTAATAACCTTTCTACACTGATAGATGTATAATATTCTCCGCATAAAATACAAACTAGGGATTTTTGACAGTTAAACAAATTTCCCACTTGCTCTTCTGAAGTGCATTATAGTAGGTAATAGTACAGCTGTGGGTAAGATGATGGAGACTCATTTCACACAGGACAGAGGCTCTACAGGTTGGTTGACGGAAAGTCTCTAAAGCGTAGTTGTCAATTTTGTTCCATTTTGAGACACAAGTTGCCCTTTCACTTAGAGACTTTGGCTAAGGAGAATCTCCCACTTCTTTGGGATATGGGTCTTCTTTCTTCCCTGCTCTCTCTATTTCGTCCCCTCCCTAGTTCCCTTCCCAGATGCTGAATGGTAGGCAGCCCTTCTATCACTGATGATGCAGTAAAAGTAGGCTTGGAAGGAGATGTAGAAGCTGCTTTTTTTCAAATCCCATTAGAAACATACGCTGGAGGTGGGAAAGTCAGAGTCCAGACCCACACTAGGACTGCACCAAATAGTAAAAAAAACTATTTGCGAGTATTTCTGAGTTTCCTGATGATTGACTCTGAGTGTTGAGCTGTTCCTTGGTAAGTCAGACTCAGTAAAATACTTGGTAAAATAAAACTGAGTATTTTCCAAGTACCAAGTTCCCTTATATAGAATCAGAAAAAGCCCCATATGTTGCCCATCTGAGGATTACCTGAGTAGCAAGTACTGGACCAAGTACGGGGTCGACTGCGTAAAACCAAGTCGAATACCAAGATACTCAATAGGGCTCGTGCCTGAAAATCAGTGAAGCAGCACACAGGATGACAGAGGTCTTTCATTAGTGCCTTTAAAGAAATCACGAGCATGGATAAGCCACACACCTGCTCGTCTAAATCCCACCCATGTGCTGCTTCACCAGCACATGATTTGCAGGCACGAACCCCCCCCCCACACACACATCTAAAAATGGCCCTAGTCTTATCCAAAAATGGTTCTCTCTTGGATCTCTCCTTTGACACCCTTTCTGTCTCTGACCATCACTTTGGTTCATTCCATCTCTCCCACTTGCCACCTCTCACTCTTTCTGTGACCTTCAATCCATCAACTCTCTTGACTTTGCTTCCTCCCTCTCCCTCATCTGTCTCCTCTACCACCTGTTGAGACTCTGCTGTCTCCACCTTCAACTTATCATTTTTTCCACCCTTTACTCCCTTGCTCCTCTCTCGTGCCATCCTATCTGTCACATAAACCCCCGTCCTCGGCTCACCCCTACCAGCCGCCACCTCCAATTCTGCTTTTGAGTTACCAAGTGCTTCTGACAGAAGTCTCATGAGTTCGCTGCTGACTTTCTCCACTTTAAGTTTGCTCTTTCTGCCTTAAGCGATGCCCTTTCCATGGCCAAAGACTGCTATTACTCCACGTTAATCAAATCTCACTCCTGCAACCCCCGCTATTTCTCCTCAACATTTGCTTCCCTTCTGAAGCATCCCTGTCCTCCCCCACCTTCCTCTCTCTCTGCACAGGATCTTCTCTCCTTCTTCAACAACAAAATTGATAAACTCCACCTTCCTTTTGCTTCTCAACCCTTTCCCCACTTCCTTCCCTGCTATTCCCCCTCATGCCTCTCGTCCCCTTCTCCCCAGCTTCTCTTGATGAGGTCACATCTCTCCTATCTTCATTCAACCCCTCAACATGCCCCCTTGACCTATCCCCTCTTGCCTCCTAACAGAAGTTTCCCACAACGCTGTGCCTTCTCTGCTGCACATCATCAATCTCTCCCTCTCTACTGGGTCATTTCCATTGTCTTTCAAACACACCAGGGTCTCCCCTATCCTTAAGAAGGACACTCTTGACCCCTCCAACCCTTCCAGCTTTTGTCCCATTTTGCTCCTACACTTTGCTTCCAAGCTCCTGGTGTGGGCTGTCTACACATGCTGTCTTGATTTCCTCTCTTCAAATTCCTCCCTTGATCCCCTTCAATGGAGTGCCCACCCTCTACATTCGACTAACACTGCCCTCGCTAAAATCATCAATGAGCTTCTTTTAGACCACTTTCACACCTTTGACAGGGGCTGGTTCTGCACAGATTGTGGCTGTGGGAGAAATCCCGTGAGTCAAAATATGCATGGGGTTTGGTTGCTGTAAAAGCTCCCCCAGTCGTCTTTGCCAGCAAACACCAGTAAAGGTACAGAGCAGGGAAATCTAGCTCTGTACTTTTGCAGGTGTTTGCCAGCAAACCACCGGGGGCGGGGGGGGGGGCAGGGGGAGGTTTTTACACCAGTCAAACCCCATACGTATTTTGGCTTTTGGGTTCTCTCCCAGAGCCAAAATCTGCACTGGGCTGTTCCCTGCTTAAGTCTAAGGGCCTCTACTCCATTCTTCTCCTCCTCAGTCTTTCTGCCACCTTTGACACTGTTCACCATGGCCTCCTAGATTTGCTATGCTCCCTTAGTTTCCAGGACTCTTCTCAACTGGTTCTCTTCATATCTCTCGAACCATTCCTCCAATGTTTCTCTTGCTGGTACCTCATATACGTCACTTCCCCTCTCTGTGGGAGTTCCCCAAGACTCTTATGGATGTGCAAACACGGCTTGGAAGTTCAGAGTTTGGACCGAACTCGAATAGTTCGGTCGACTGAACCGAACTTTCGAACCGAACTTGAATTCAACTGAACTGTTTGGTTGAATCCGAACCAGTTTGGAAGGCCAAAAAACCCGATTTTGAATGTACGACCTCAGTCCGTAAGTTTGGAATTCAACCGAACTCAAATAGTTCAGTTGACTGAACTGAACTTTCGAACCAAACTCAATTTTCGAACCGAACCGAATTTCCGAACTCGGTTCTGTTTACACATCCCTAAAGGCTCTGTCCTGAGCCTTCTTCTCCCTTTACACTCTTTCTCTGGGAAAACACCTTGAAACCCACAGCTTCCAGTATCACCTGTATGCTGATGACACACAACTCTGTCTCTCCACTCCCATGCTCTCTCTCTCCATCCAGTCTTGTATCACTGATACTCTTACTGTATGGACTCATCTCTGCCTAGATGTCTCACCACTAATCAAGTTTAATATGGCCAAGACCCAACTCCTCATCTTTCCCCAAAAGTGTTCCCTTCCTACTTCCCTCTCCATTTCCATTGAGGGTGTCACCATCCAGCTGGTCCCTTAGTCGCATAGCCTGGGATTCATCCTTGACTCCTCCCTCTTCTTTATGCCTCAGATCCAGGCTGTTGCTAAATCCTGTTGCTTCACTCTGTTTAATATTGCTAAAACCCAGCCTTGCCTTACTGTTGCCGCCACAAAAACCCTAGTCCATGCTCTAGTCATCTTTTGCCTTGACTACTGCAACTTTCTCCTTACTGGTCCCCCGTGCTCCAAACTCACCTCCCTAATCTCCAATTAAAGCTCTGCTGCCAGAGTCATCCACCTTACCCATTGCTTTGACCACATTCAGCCCCCTCCTCTCTGCTCTTCAGTGGCTTCCTTTACGTGAACACATTCAGCACAAGCTCCTGGTCTTCACCTTCAAGGCTCTTCATGGCCTTGCTCCCCCATATCTCTCTGCTCTTCTATCCTGCCACACTCCTGCCTGGGAGGTTTACTCCTCCTCTACACCTACCCTCGCCTGCTCATGACACCCTTGCTCTTCTAAACGTCTTTGCTCCTTCTCTCTTGCTGCCCATCATGCCTGGAACTCCCACCCTGGATACATTTGCTCTGCTCCCTCCCTCACAACTTTCAAAACCCTCCTGAAAACCTATGAGGTTCTGTCAGGCCTTCCCTTGCTTGTCATGAGTGAAATTGTGTCTTCTTCCCCCCTCACTCAGAATCTAGTTCCATGTAACTAAGTGAAGCACATGCACTTGCTACTTCTCAATCTCATAAATGTACTCCTGTCTCTCCTGATGTTCACCACTCACTTGTCAGCCCCTCACTTGTGTTTAGATTGTAAGCTGCCCCAGGGGTAGGGACCTATCTATATCTATGGATTGTAAGTGCCAGATACACTGCTGATGCTATATAGATGATGATTGATTATTGATTGATTGATTACGTTGATATTCATTGTGAACAATATCACTGGGAGGAGAAAGACTGCTTATTCTCTGTACATATATGTATTTTTGATCCATGAACATACATTTAGATGAGCTCCAAGTGTCTACTACCGTAGGATGCTGAGCACCTTCCACCCAAGAAAACTCAATTACCAGCAGATATTTAAAAATGATCACACAATGTAAAGTAGCTTTTACTGGTTCATTTCTAGGGCCATTTGTAAACAGGCATGGCTGCGAGGCAAGTCTGTGTGAGCCACGTGGAGCACTGATGCATGTCTGGTGAGTGGTAGGGATTTAAACAGGCCAGGATGGGTGTGTGCCCCTATCCATGCACTGCCCATTTCTGCCTCCACATGGATTATCCCAGATTTTCCCCCAATGCCCATACGTGGGCATGAGTGGTTGGTGTGTGGGTCACGGTGAGTTTGTGTGTGTGCGTGTGCCTGCCCACGCTGCCTTCAGATGGGTGCTCGGGTGGGTGGGGAATTAGTGGAACTGTGTGGGTGTATCTTGTTTAAAAACAGCTTATGTCTTCATTGTTCAAAAGGTTACTTTAAAAGCATTGCCAAATGCGGTATCTGAGTGCATCTTCTTTGGGAATCTCTGATAAATAAATTAGGTGTTTCCAACAAGGAACATTAGCTTTTGAGCTTTAGTTATTAGGGTCATGTGCTTTTAAATAGAGAATATTTGCAGGACAGAACAGTACTCCTGCTGCTTTTCTGAATTCTACCATTTCTAATACCAGTCAATTGGGTTTTACATCCACTGAACTCACTTCTAAATAGGAGTAGAATCAAATTCTCTCATTTTATTGTTTCCATGTCCAATGCCAGTAGGACCACATTTTCAAATAAAGGATATTTCAAATATTTTATTTAGCACCAAAATATTTAAGTGCTGTACAGAAATATTTTAAGTGTAGGGGTGTGCAGAACTTACCTCATTCGTCTTTGCTTTGGTTTCCATTTTCTGTTTAAGAAAACCATTTATTTTGATTGAAAACCCATTTGGTTTTGTTCACTTTTGTGTTTTAAAAAAAATAAAATTAAAAATTAAAAAATAATTGTGCATGTGCAAAAAGGCTACTGGACCATTCTGTGCATGTGTGCCCTTTTCCAAAACGGTGGTGTCAGCGTCGCCACTGTTTTAGAAAAGGGCATCCGGTCTGCACATGCACAGTGGCCATTTTGCAAATGTGCAGACCGTTTGCCCCTTTCCAAAATGGCAGCAATGTTGCTGGTGCCAATTTTGACAAAGGCTGTGAATGTGCAGAATGGTGCACATGCGCAGTTTAAATTTTTTTTGTTTTAAACAAAAACAAATGAATGAAAGCAAACATATGTCATATGTTGTTCATTTTTTCATTCATTTTGGGGTCTCTATTCGGTAACTTTTAAAAATGAAGCAAATTGCACACCTCTATTTAAGTGATGCATCAACAGTTGATCATGAAGTGTTGTTGACATGTCTGAGGGATTTGGTGGGGGTGCATGGGACTGCTCTTGAGTGGTTCTGTTCAATCCTGTCAGGGAGGTCTCAGCAGCCAAGTCAATACTTGGCCAACCATTGTCAATGATAAAGCTACTGTTTTTACCCCACCATTGTAAATGGACACGACCCGCATTTCTTAAAACAAATACTTTATTTCTATGGCAAAACCAACACTTTCTTGCAAATTAATTTTATACCATATAGACAGAAGAAAGGTCTTTGGGAAAAAGGTATATGCTTTCCCCTCTTCCTCATCAGAATGTACACTGACATTCACCCAAAACATACTCTGCTTCTGCAACTACCTGTTTAGCTTTATGCCAGAGGAGAATGATTTTGGAATAACTGAGATATTTTTCAGGGGGGAGGGGTTTGGGAGGGTATCTAGAAAGCTCTGCTAAATTAAGTTTGAGCATATAAAGTTCTCTTGTTTACTTTTTAAACGTTAATCACCTTCCATTTTTAGCATTCAGGTGTGGTGCTTGCACTATGAAAAAAATCTTGGCTCTTTTGAAAATCTCGTATATGTTAAAAGGCAGACAGATTAATTACATGTCACAGATCTCACTAAAAAATAAATTTTAAATTTCAAAAATCTTTATTCAAGTTGATTAACCCCAGGTTTCTATTAGCATCTGAGTAGGCTTTGGCCATAAATGAAGTTGTCATTCTTAAAGTTTTGTACTGGGCATTTTGTGTTTAGTTTTAGAAACAGTAATGCCTTATCTCACGCTATCGCCCTGTCTCTAACCTTCCATTTTCAATAACATTTTTAGGGAAGGTTATTTAATGTGTGGTTGTCCGACAGCTCCAGGCTCCTATTGATGCTACCAGATTCCTGGCTTGAGGCCTTGGTCGATGATCTGTACCTGAATATTAACAAGGGGAAATTTTACCCTGTTGATCTTGTTAGATCTTCCAGTGGCCTTTGACACAGTTCATCATGAGGCGTTGACATGTATTCAGGATCTGGCGGGGGTGCATGGGCCTGCTCTTGAGTGGTTCCATTCATTCCTGTCGGGGAGGTCTCAGAGGGCAGTGATGGGCGATTGCTCATCATCCCCTCTTCACCTCGCCTGTGACATCCCACAGGGTTCCATCTTGTCTCCCTCTTGTTCAATGTGTAAATGAGGCTGCTGGCTGAGATCATTTGGAGGTTTGGAGAGAAGTGTCATTGATATGCAAATGACACCCAGCTCTACCTCTCTTTTTCATCTGACCCAGGTCCTGAAGTCTTGGTGCTTACCCAATGCCTGGCAGCTGTTGGGTACTGGATGAGGGTGACCCAACTGACGCTGAATCTTGATAATAATGAAGTGATGATGGTTGGCTGGCCCTGTGACTTGTGGGGAATTGGGAGTCCTTTTATTGATGGGGTCCAGCCCCTCTGGTCCCTCAGGTTCATAACCTAGGAGTGCTTCTGGACCCCTTGCTCAGCCTGGATCATCAGGTTGTGGCAGTGGCCAGGAGCACTTTTCACCAACTTCATCTGATGAGGAGGCTGTGGCCTTTTCTTTCTGATGCAGACCTGGTCACTGTCATCCATGCTTTTGTAAACTTGAGGTTGGACTACTGCAGTGCACTGAACATGGGACTGTCCTTGATGACTGTTTGGAAGCTGTAACTGGTGCAGAACCCAACAGTCTACCTTCTGTTGGGAGCAGGTCATCGGGATCACATTACACCAGTGCTCCAGTCTCTGCACTGGCTGCCAGTAGCTTTCCGGACACAATTTACAGAGCTGGTTCGGGCATATAGAGCCCTAAATGGCTTAGGTACCAGGTATCTGAAAGGCCACTAGGGCTGTAGCGGCATACCGCCGCGGCAGCTTTTACCGACGGCAACCCCTATTCCGCACATCGTGGCACGGTACGGCAGAGGCAGCGTTCCGAGGGCTGCGGCTGCGGTTTGTCGCTCATGGTATCGCGGCATC
>QEPC01015185.1:774658-813108 GCA_003113815.1 Sphenodon punctatus
CTCTGCTGCTCAGTGGGAAGGCAGGGGAAGTGGATGCCAGCAGGTTCCCAACTGCAGCGTCCAGTCGCCCGGCTCCTTCAGCGATCCAGCGTCCTGCACCAACTGCTGCTGCCTCTAGCAGCAGGAGCAGTATGGGGGCAGAACAGCAACAGAAGCCTCCCCAGCAGCGCCATCAGTCCAATATGGAGGAGCTGGGGTGGGGGGGGATCAGTCAAGGCCATCGGCAGGGTGCCGTGGCATTGGCTTCCAAGAGAAAGCGAAGTGCCTGTTGGCAGAAATGATAGCCCTCAATGGCCAGCCCTTGTCAATTGTAGAGGACAAGGGCTTCCAGAAGCTGATTGGGTTCCTGGCCCCCAACTTTAAGCTGCCTTCCCACTCCACCCTCAGTCGGACTGTGGTGCCACAGCTCTGCAGGGCTTTGAAGGAGCGGGTGAGGGAGCAGCTGTCAGGGGTTGGGGGGGCATGGTCCACTTCACCACTGACCTGTGGTCCACCAGAAACGCCCAGCACGCCTACCTGGCAGTGACTACACGCTGGTGGCAGGACCGAGAGGCAGCACTTGGCAGTGGCTGGAGGGATCCTGAAGCAGGGTATAGGTGGGCCCTGCTTCAGGCACAAGTCATGGACAGCTCCCACACCTCAAGAAACCTCGAGGTAGCCCTGGTCACCATGGTGAGGGAGTGGGTCATGCCAGGCATGGCCTTCACCAAGGCGTGTGTGGTCACGGACAACGTGGCCAATATCATAAAGGCAGTCCGTGACAGGGACTTCACAAGCATCCCTTGCACTGCACACACCCTCAGACTTGTGGTGAAGGATGCTCTGGTATTGGGGGAGAAGGGAATTGGGTCAGGCACTCTTAGCTCCCTGGTCAAATGGGGGAGGAAGCTGGCGGGGTTCTTTAACCGCAGCGTGAAGGGCAGCGAGCTCCTCTGGGAGAAGCAGTCCGAGCAAGGGTCCCCGGTGCACACGCTCATCCAGGATGTCTCCACCAGGTGGAATTCCACCTTCCTGATGCTCAAGCGGCTTCTTGATCAGAAAGCCACCCCGCATCAGGTGGAACTGGAGGCAGACATTGAGGCACCTCCAGGGTACAACAGGGAGGAATGGGAGATTCTAGCTCACATGGTCTTCATCCTCAGACCGTTCCTGGCCGTGATGTAGACCATGAGTAGCTCCACCGCCACCCTCAGTCCGGTGACCCCGCTGGTCCATAGTCTCAAGAGGAGTCTGGACGAGATTCTCGGTGGGATTGTGGCCCTCAGAGCAGGAAGATCTCCGATGAGGCGCTTGACCTGGCATTGAAGCTGAGTGCGCGCTCTGATGAGCTCCTGCACCGGGAGGAATATGTCCTGGCAACCATGCTGGACCCCAGGATCAAGGGCAGCATGGCACGTGAGACAGTGGTCTATGGCCTCCGGAAGGGTACACTGGTGCAGAAGGTCCGGCAGGCAGAGCGGGCCATGCATTAGGGCGCCCCTGGGGATGGTGGGAGCAGCGACCCCTTCCAGCCATCTGGGTCTATCTCTGCCCCCAGCCCTAGCGATAGCAGCTGCACCAGCAGCAGGATGAGCAGCAGCAGCAGGACCCCTACTAGTGCCAGCAGCTCCTCCTCTGTGCACGCCACTCTGGGGAGCATGGGGCCCAGCACAAAAGGGCAAACAGCGTGGCTGAGGGCAGTGGGGCAGGTGGTGCCCACCCAGAGCTACCAGAGGGAGTATTCAATTTTTTTTCAATTTATTTCGACGTGACCATTGGTCATTGTCAACATACAAATAAAAACATTTATAACGAACAATACAAACATATAAAAACAAGAACCCTTATAACCTCCTCAAGCTACCCAATTTTAATCATGATGTAATTTGGTTATTATTATTCATGGGCCTACTCCTTACTCATTACCATAGATTTCGTACTACAGACAGAAATCTACTCTATCACTTTCATGTAATGGACTCCTACTTATCCGTACAATTGTACCTATTAACAAGAAAATTTGTTCCACGGTACACAATATAAAATTAAAATAGACAGTATAATATACTGACATTAATAAATTATACTACTAAAGCTTTAAACTCTAGGAATTTCTTCCTCAGGTCCATTGCTTGCTNCATGTTTCAGGGCTGCATAGGGCACCAATACAGCCCTGCAACATGCATAAATAACCACCAAGGGTGGTTAAAGGGTGGCTGGCGTCATGTCTCTTTTCACCCTATATCTCACAGTCGCCTAGTCAATTCGTATTTGGCTACCTCATACCCCCTAGTTCTCAGGTAAGCTTCCGATAGACCTACTCGAGCAAGATAATCAACAATTGATCGACGCCATGGGCTAATATAGGAATCAGAAAAAAGATCATGTAGAAGATTATCACATGGGGCTCTATTAGCTTTCAGGAAAAAGAGAGCAGCTTGTTCCCAAGCTGCCTCCTTCCACCCTCGCACACCCATCTCAAGGTGACCAGCAGCTACCGGGGTCCCCTTTGGAAACTTCGTGAGGGAACTAAAAAATTTGGATTGCACTACATTCAAATTTTTCCCACACAGGGGAGCCCACACTGGAGCACCATACAAATAAGGTGGCTTAACCTTGGTCTCAAAGACCTTGACTGCCATTTGTAGGTTTCTCCTCCCTGCTCCAGCAAAAAACCTCAAGATTGCCATAGCCTGACTTCTAGCATGCATTCCCACTTTTTCCATATGGGCTACCCATCTCCCTGTAGCCTCAAAATATAGCCCCAAATATTTATATCCTTTTATCTGCTGTAAATGACAACCCAGAGGGAGTATGATGGCACCTCAGCAGCAGTGGAGACCTACCTGGAGGAGGAGCCATGCATTGATCCCAGCAGCAATCCCTTGACCTACTGGGCCAGCATGACCAACGTGTGTCCAGCCCTGTTGAAAGTGCCCAAGATTATGCTGTCCTGGCCACCAACCAGTGTCCCCAGCGAGAGGGTGTTCCCCATGGCAGGGGACATTTGCTCCCCACACCGCCTGAGACTGGGGGCCAAGTTGGTGGAGCAGTTGCTGTTCCTGAAGGTGAACCTTCCACTGCTGGGATTCCCCGAACTGCCCCTGGACAAGGAGTGATGGTGCAGTGGCACACGCCATCCCATGCCAGGGGCAGTCTTGGGACGGGGTTCCTCCTCCTCCTCCTCAATCTGGGCTAGGACTACTGCTCCTGTGCTGCTGAGGTGCTGTCCCTCCCTCCCAATGCCTGGCACCCCCCTGCTCCCCCTCTCTCTCTCTCTGTCTCTCATACTAGACGGCCTCGGCTGCCTTATCTGACTGACCTCATGATGCAGGGTGGCATTGGGAAACAAACTGTAAGCCTGCTAGCCGGCCTATGGCTGTCTACATGATCTCGGCCTGCCTATGTGACACTGACTGGCTCTCACACTCTCGTGCTGCACAGTCTTTGCTAGCCTATCTGAGTACCTTGCTGCCAATGTCCCAGCCTGTCTGCCCTACTGCCTCTCATGCCACGCTTCCTGTCTGCCCGCCCAGCTTGCCACCAAGCTCAAAGTATGCCTCAGTCCACCTTCCTGCCTCCCATGCCAAGGTGCCTGTCTGCCCCAGCTTGCCACCAAGCTCAAAGTATGCCTCAGTCCACCTTCCTGCCTCCCATGCCAAGGTGCCTGTCTGCCCACCCAGGTTGCCTAGCTCACAGCCAGCCCAAGCCCGCCTTCCCTACTGCCTCATATACCATACTGCCTGCCCGCCTGCCCAGGTTGCAAAGCTTGAACCCTGCCTCAGTCTGCCTGCCTTCTGTTCATGCCGTGCTGCCTACCAGCCCGCCCGCCTGCCTAGGTGGTCTAGATCAAAGCCTGCCTCAGTCTGCCTGCCTCTCATGACATAGTGCCTGTCTGCCTACCCTGGCAACCCTGGGTGATGTGCACCACTGGTCTGCTAATCCCGCCGCTGCTGTCTGCTGGTCTATGGGTGCTCTGCCCTGGCCAATCCAAATGTGCCCACGCAATCCTGCTGCTGCCATCTGCTATGGGAGCTATTCCCTGGCAAATCCAACCATCCTGGCTCCATGGGTGCTGTGTCCTGCTGCTGCTGTCTCTGCTGTTCCACGGGTTCTGTGCCCGGGCAACCCAATGTCTCCACTGTTGTTTAATGTGTATATGCAGCCCCGGGGGGAGATCGTGAGAGGGTTCGGGGTGTGATGTCATCAATATGCTGATGATACTCAGCTGTACCTCTCGTTTTCAACTGACCTAGGTCCTGCTGTCTCGTTTCTACCAATGTTTGGAGGCCGTGGCAGATTGAATGCGGCAAAGCAGACTGAAGCTCAATCCTGATAAGACAGAGGTGATGGTGGTGGGAAGGGTGGGGGAGGTGCTGGCCCCCCTGAAAGGGGGGTTTGCCCGCCTGTTGCTCTTCGGGTTCGGAGTCTGGGGGTGGTTTTGGATTCGGGCCTCCATCTGGATCGGCAGGTGGAGGCGGTGGCTAAGGCCGCCTTTTGCCAGCTGTATCTGGTACAGAGGCTTCGACCTTATCTCTCCAGGCCCGATCTGGCCACTCTCATTCATGCCTTCATCACCTCGAGGCTAGACTACTGCAATGCGCTCTACGTGGGGCTTCCCTTGTTTCTGGTTCGGAAGCTGCATCTAGTGCAGAATGCAGTGGCCTGTCTCCTGACGGGGACGGAGTGGTGTGAGCACATAACACCGGTGCTCTGCTCTCTGCACTGGCTGCCTATAGCATACCGAGCCAGATTCAAGGTGTTAGTATTGATTTACAAAGCCATGCACGGTCTGGGTCCCTCATACCTTGAGTACTGCCTCGTCCTCCGTGCCTCAGAGCAATCCCTTCGGTCCACTGGGGGCGCCTTTCTGGAGGTCCCTCGTGTAAGACGGGGGGCCACAATGGAGAGGGCGTTCTCGGTGGCTGGGCCACGGTTATGGAATTCCCTCCCAGAGGAGACTCGCCTGGCCCCGGGCCTGTTGGCCTTTTGACGTGTCTGTAAGACTTGGCTGTTCACCCAGACCTTTGGAGGGGAGGGTGGGGGGTGGGGTAGGGGACGAGGTTGGTTTTTAGTGATGTTTTTAAATTGCTGGGGGTTGATTTATTGTTGCTTTTTTATTATAATATTGGGTTTTATAATATTGTACGCCACCCTGAGATGCGGTGGGCATGAGGGGGCAGCTAATAAATGGAATGAAATTAAATAAATAAATAAATGTCTGCTGCTGCTACTGCCAATGCTGCCTCTGCTGTCCGTGCCACGGGTCCTGTACCCGGACAATCCAATGTCTGTACCAGCTGCCAATGCTGCCTCTGGGAAATTCAATGTCTGCTGCCAATGCTGCCTCTGCTGTCTGTGCCATGGGTTCTACACCCCAGCAATCCAATGTCTGCTGCAACTACCAATGCCACCCATGCTGTCTGTGCCATGGGTTCTGGGGCCTGTCATTCCACTCAGAGAGCCATCATTCAACTGCATCAAGAAACATCCACTCCAACCCCAGGACCCACCGTCATGGGTCTGGGGCCATCATTCCTCACACAGAGGCAATGTTGTTCCACCGCACCAAGAAACAGCCACTCCAGAACCAGGAACTGCCATCAGGGTTCTGGGGCCAAATTACAGGCAGGGAGGGCTGTGGCCAATATCTACAAGCTGCCACTCTTCTAGCCCCAGGACCCACCATCATGGGTCTGAGGCCATCATTCTTCACACAGAGGTGATGTCTTTCAATCACAGCAAAAAACAGCCACTCCAGCCCCAGGGCCTGCCATCAGGGTTCTGGAGCCAAGTTACAGGCATGGAGGACTGTGACCAATATCCAGAAGCTGCCCCTCTTCTAGCCCCAGGACCCACCATCATGGGTCTGAGGCCATCATTCCTCGCACAGAGGCGATGTCTTCCAACCGCATCAAGAAACAGCCACTCCAGCCCCAGGACCCACTGCCAGGGTCTGGGGCCAAGTTACAGGCAGGGAGGGCTGTGGCCAATACCTAGAAGCTTCCATTCTAGCCCCAGGACTCATCGTCATGGGTCTGGGGTCATCATTCCTCGCACAGAGAGCCAGTTTTCCAAAGCATCAAGAAACAGCCACTCCAGCCCCAGGACCCACCATCGTGGGTCTGGGGCCATCATTCCTCGCACAGAAGTGATGTCATTCCACCGTATGAAGAAACAGCCACTCCAGCCCCTGAACCCACCACCAGGGTTCTGGGGCCAAGTTACAGGCAGGGAGGGCTGTGGCCAATATCCAGAAACTGCCACTCTAGTCCCAGGACCCAGCGTCATGGGTCTGGGGCCATCATTCCTCACATGGAGGCAATATCATTCCCCACATCAAGAAACAGCCACTCCAGCCCTAGGACAGGGTCCGGGGCCATCATTCCTCACACAGAGAGCCAATTTTCCAAAGCATCAAGAAACAGTCACTCCAGCCCAGGACCTGCCACCAGGGTTCTGGGGCCAATTTACAGGCAGGGAGGGCTGTGGTCAATATCTAGAAGCTGCCACTCTAGCCCCAGGACTCAGCGTCATGGGTCTGGGGCCATCATTCCTCGCATGGAGATGATGTCATCCCACCACATCAAGAAACAGCCACTCGAGCCCTAGCATCCACTGTCAGATTTCTGGAGCCAAGTTACAGGCAGGGAGGGCTGTGGCCAATACCTAGAATCTGCCACCTTAGCCTCAGGACCCATGGCCATGAGTCTGGGGCCATCATTCCTCGCACAGAGAGCCTTCATTCTACCGCATCAAGAAACAGCCACTCTAGCCCCAGGACCCATCATGCATCTGGGGCCATCATTTCTTGCACAGAGAGCCAATTTTCCAAAGCATCAAAAAACAGCTACTCCAGTCCAGGTCCTGCCACCAGGGTTCTGGGGCCAATTTACAGACAGGGAGGGCTGTGGCCAATATCTAGAAGCTGCACTCCAGCCCCAGGACCCACCATCATGGTTCTGGGGCCATCATTCCTCGCACAGAGAGCCAATTTCCCAAAGCATCAAAAAAGCCACTCCAGCCCCAGGACCCGCCACCAGGTTCTGGGACCAAGTTACAGGCAGGGAGGGATGTGGCCAATATCTAGAAGCTGCCATTCTAGCCCCAGGACCCACCCTCAGGGTTCTTGTGCCCTGTCATTCCACTCATGGGGCGGTGTCATTCCACCTTTTCTTTATGCAACCTGCTGTTCATGGAGAGAGAGAGAGAGAGAGAGAGAGAGAGAGAGAGAGAGAGAGAGAGAGAGAAATAAGAGAGCAAGAGAAAGTCTCCCCACTGCTAGAAGGAGAGGCAGACACGATCCCACCCATGCTGTCACCTGCACTATATGGCCAGAGAGAGAAAGAGGGAGAGAGAGAGATTCCCAGCTAGAACGAGAGGGATGGGGGTTGGAGGGGGAGAGGTAGGTGTATCCCTATCCAGCTACCCTGGCTGCCACCTGCCAGAACCAGGAAGAACTCCCATCTGTGCTCATGCCCCCAATGCCCATTGCCCACATCCAGCACACAGCAAACCTACCATAATGAGATGGAATATAACACTATGTATTATATGTGCCTGCCTGCCTGCCTGTGTGTGTTCCTATATCTGCTGCTACCACCTATCGCATTATTGAATGAAATGTGCTCGATAGGCTTTAGGTCCACTATCCCTGAATCAGTCATGCCCGTCCTGCCCATCCCAGGAATCATCAACTAGATTCTGAGACCATCATTCCAGTCACTGGGGGCCACATTCCATTCCACTGCATCCAGAAGCCACCAGCCTGCCCCCTCCCCCAACAGGCTACAGCCTACTCCTCCGTACCCACCTGTGGATGTCCACTGAAGCTGCTTGAAATAAAAGCCCCTCTGAACACCAGCTCCTGTCACCTGCTGCCCAGCCCGCTGCCAAGGAGCCTGTCTCTCTTTCTCTCTGTCACACCCACCCACACAAACACAAGCCCTGCACCTCCTGGGGGGGCTGTCTGCAAGTTGAGACCCTGCTGCTGGCACAGCACATCTTTGAGTTAATAACTACGCTACATGGGGTGGCAGGTGCTGCTGGTAGGGATCGACAAGCTGTATGAGATTCTGCCACCTGACAGCCAGAACTTCAGCACATAGGGATAAAAGATTGGAAGGGTAAAACAAAGCTCATAACAAGAAATACAACAACTTTTATTAAAACTATTTAAATAACAACAACCAACAACAACAACATTCTGAAACCAAAAGCAAACATTCAAAGGAAACTTATAAATTAAACTATGAGTCTCTGGGCCTGTCCCCTGGGACTTGGGGGAAAGGCAACAGCCATTGAGGCACAGCACAGGGCTGAGGGCAGACCACCCAGGACTCTTCCTCATAGCCATGGGACCAATAGCTCATAGCCATGGGAGACGGCAAACTCCATGGCCCCTTCCATGTCCTGATGCCACCTGGAGAGCACCTGGTGGTACTGGCCGTACGCCTCCACCTTCTTCCTCTCCACCTGGACCGCCTGGAACTACTCCACCAGGCAGTTCTCCATGGTGGCTGCTGTCTCCTGCAGACTGGCCACAAAGTCCCAGGTGGACATTTCAACTCATCCCGAAAGGCCTTGGCCTCAGCATTCTCCCAGGGCCCGGGGGTCTCCACAAGGGGCGGGGGGGAGGGCTTACATGCCATCGCTTGCGGGTTTCCTTCCCCCCCTTCTTCTGGCACTGTTGCTCGGGTTCCACGGCCACGCCAGAGTCCTCCTGCTGCCTCACCATCTGGCCATGGAGCTTTTCAGTGTGGGTGATTAGTCCCGATGTGGTCCCCTCTCTTTGCCTCTTTAATCTTTTGCTGCAGAGCTAAAGAGCATTAAAAGATAGGAACATAAGAAGCGCCATACTGCATCAGACCAATGGTCTGTGTCAAGCCCTGCCTGAATTCTGTCTCCACAAGTGGGTGGGTGGCCAATCTCTCTCTGCAGGGGACTTCCATTCCTAACAGGTCATAGGGTAATCCATTCCCTGTTGTTCCAGCCCCAGTGCCTTACCTTGCAGATGGCGATTCCCTCACCCTTGTCATAAAACCTCGAGACATTGGAGTGTTTTGTCTGCTGACTGTCTGGGGGTGGCACTGGCGAATCCGACCTCCACCTGGGTGTCCTGCGTGGTGGGGCACCAGTGCTGGCATCTGATTCCTCTCTGAAACAGGAACACATAAACAACACCTAAGTAATATCATGCATTTATGGTGATGCCTCTAGTCCTCCCTCCTTGGGGTGCTAGGGATGGCAACGGGAGATTGTGACCCTGGCAGGCACGTGCCAATCCTGCCCTCCCTGGGGTGCTGCTAGGGAGGGATGGCATTGGAGAGACCCTGGCTGGCATGTGCCAATCCTGCCCTCCTTGGGGTGCTTGGGATGGCAACGGGAGATGGTGACCCTGGCAGACACGTGCCAATCCTGCCCTCCCTGGGGTGCTGCTAGGGATGGATGGCATTAGACAGATCCTGGCTGGCATGTGCCAATCCTGCCCTCCTTGGGGTGCTGCCTGCTAGGGAGGGATGGCAATGGAGAGACCCTGGCTGGCACGTGCCAATCCTGCCCTCCCTTGGGTGCTGCTAGGGAGGGATGGCAATGGAGAGACCTGGCTGGCATGTGCAAATCATGCTCTTATTTGTGGGTGCTAGGGAGGGATGGCAACTGGAGAGTGGGAATGGCTGGCAGGCACATGCTTGGGTGGGGGTGTTGCTCGTGCTCATGCCTAACTGCTGGAAGAGCCCCCCCACAGTACATTACCCTCTCTCTCTGTGGCAGACATGTGCTGGTACCCGCTGATGCCCACTGTTTGTGCCTGAATGATGCCCACCACACACACACACACCCGCATGCCAGTGAGCTCGCTCTAACGGAGACAGCCTTATGTTTCTTGTCCTCAAAGTAAAAAAAAGTTTACAAACTTGGCAGCAGTGGCAGCAGCACCTCCTGTGCCCACCGGCTCTGGCTCCTCCTCCACCACCAAAGGTCCAGCAGCAGTGGCCAGAGGAACCTCTTCCTCCACCACCGGCTCCACCACCTTGGCCTTCCCCCAGGCCTGGCATTTAATGATGGTGGCACTGGTCACCATCTCCATTTTTCCACTTCTCCATTTTTTTTTTAACACACACCCAACACAGCCAACACAACACACACAGCACTCACCAACACTCACCAACCAGCCAAACCAAAACCAACACACACCACACAGCCAAAACACACACAAATCAAAAACAAACACACAGTCAGCCACAACACAAAACTCCACACGCACTTGAATTTCCTGTTTCTGGGGTGATCACGGGCTCTCGTGATACTTTTTCTAAATGCTCGAACTGAACGGCCAAACCCGAATGCAGCAACTGAACCGAACACGCGAACCGAACGGGCAAACCGAACTGGATCGAACCGAATGACTGAACCCAAACTGCGATCTGTTTGCCCATCCCTAGAGTCCTCTTGTGGATACTAGGGGTGGGACATCGGGTCAAATACCGGCTACCGGATTTACTGGTTACCGGATTTTAAAAAACCTGATTACTGGATTTGTGTACCGGTTACCGGTCCCGGATTTGTTCCATTGATTTCAATGGGGAACTGTCCCCATTGAAATCAATGGAAAAAAACACAATAAACCTCCCCCCTCCCCCTTCCAGACTGTGCGGGTGGAAGGGTGGGCACCCCGCCACCCACCCTGCCCAGCCTGACTTTAAAAAAAAAAATTTCCCCCCGAAGTCCCTGCTAGTGCGGGCTCCCGGCAGCTGCTGGCGACCCGGAGCCCGCACCAGCAAGTACTAAGGTGATCCCTGGGGTGGGAGGTGTTTTAACACCCCCCACCCCACCCCAGGGATCACCCTACCTCTCCACCCAGGGATCGCCTACCTTGCGCACCGGGCGGCGGCGGTCCGACTCCGGCGGCTTCAGCACTGACTGTGGCTGCTGGCTTCAGCACTACTAGGTCTTCCGGTGAACTTCCGGATTTCCCTGGAAGGCCTAGTAGCACTGAAGCCAGCAGCCACAGATAGCGCTGAAGCCACCAGAGTCGGACCGCCACCGCCCGGAGCGCAAGGTAGGCGATCCCTGGATGGGGAGGTAGGTAGGGTGATCTGATCACTGGGGTGGGGGGGTGTTAAACCACCCCCCACCCCAGGGATTGTACCTGCTGGTGCGGGCTCCGGGTCGCCGTATAGCAGGGACTTCGGGGGGGGGGGAATTTTAAAGCCAGGCTGGGCAGGGTGGGTGGGTGGTGTCCCCCCCTTCTACCCATGCAGCCTGGACTGGGGAGGGAAAGTAAAGTGGGGGGGGTTGGTGTTTATTTTACATTGCGGTCATTTATTTGAATGGCTGCAATGTAAAAAATCTGGTACGGGGGAATCTGGTAAACGGGCTGGATTACCGGGTTTAATCTGATACTGCCGGTACACCAAATACCGGCAGTATTGGATACCGGAAGATCCAGAATTCCCACCCCTAGTGGATACCATCTGCCTGTGAAGTTTCTACTACAGGAACACACAAAGAGGGGTTCTCAGTGGCTGCCACACAATTATAGAACTCCCTCCCCTTGGAGATCCAACTAAGCCTGAGTTTATTATTATTATTTTATTAGCAAGCATTTATGTAGTGCCATCAATGTACCTGGCACTTTACAAAGTAATGGAATAGACACGGTTTCTGCCCTAGGTCTTACAATCTGTGAGATGGGGGGAGACGAAGGAAGAGGAACAGAGGGAGAGACAAGGGGTGTAACATTCACAAATATGCAAGGTCCCAGGTGCACCTGCTTGGCTTGGTTACTTTTGCTCATCTTTTGGAAGAAATGTAAGACCTTTTTGTTTAGCAAGGAGTTTGGTAGACAGGGATTGGATTGGGTGGATGGGTTAGGGAAAAGGTTGGTGGGTGGTAGGCTAGGAGGTTTGTTTTAGCTGATTTATATGTTTTTATGTTTTGTAAAGTACACTGAGCCTATTTGGGAAGGGTGGGGTAAAAGTTGGAATGAATAAATAAATTAAATAAATACTATCACCCTACCCCTCACTCCCAGAGTAATCTGGCTCACTTACCATTCACTTTTCTTGTACCAGCTTACTTTACTTTTCTTCAGAGAGAACTAAGACAATCCTGAACTCTCATGTGTAGTATCCACACCTTAAACTATTGAAGGGTAATTGGATAATTTCTCCCATCTTACCAAACAGATCCACTCTTCTCTCTTCTATGGCCATTTTCACACAGACGGCCCCACCCACCACTGGGAGTTCTGGCAGGTGTGTGGTGGAGGGGTGTGAACACTACAGGTGGTGGGTGTTTGTGCATATGTGCTTCCAGCACACACCCACTTACACCCATCTCCACCCACGGGGCTCTCCAGAAACCCGGAGGAGGTCCTGTGGGTGGAGGTGGGTGGGTGTCCATGTAAAGGGACACACACTTACCTCCACTCACTATGGCAGCACACCCATCCACCCACTCATCCCCGTCCATGTGAAAACAGCCAATGTCTTCTATTTTAGCACATTTATCCCCATTTCTTCAGCATCAAAAGATGCTTTTATTATAAATTTCTTTTTAGAACATGGCAGTTGTATCACTGAATGATTCAATGGCTGGAGCTACTCAATGGGGACAAGTTTGGTGTGTACTTTATGCTGGAAATGGGTTTGTTTTCATTTGTCTATTGGCTTTGAACTCTAGGGTTTGTCTGCAGTGCCATTTTACTAAGGCCATTTTCACACAGGCCATGGTGGGTGGGGGTTGGGTGGATGCCAGCAGCAAGTGGAGCCGGGTGCACACCCACCTCCACGTATGAGCATTGGGCACTGACGCCTGTTGCTCCATGCGTGAGTGATGGGTGGAGGTGCACGGGAGCAGGCATGCATCCCACCCACCGACCGCGGTACTCCCACGGGCACCCACCCATCCCCACCTACACCCACCGTGGTGTTCACATGGGCACCCCCATCCACCAGCACACGTGTGCGAGGGGGGGGCACCTATGTGAAAAGGGCCTCCGTGGGGGTTGCTACATCAGACTGATGCATTGTTGTTTGCGTTATTCCCCATATAGCTTCCAACTTAGCCATAAGTTTTCAAATACAGATCACTGAGCATATATGATTGTTCATGAAGAAAGTATAGTCACATGGAGCTTGTTCTCCATCTTGTTTCCACCTGCTCAGTCGCTTTAAAATATTCTAGAAATTATATTATTTTCTTCTGGTTGAATTGTGTTGTGGTATTGTGTTGTTGTGATTTTTTTTGGTATTTGTATTTTGTAACATGTCCTTATATTTTTATTGGCCATGGTGATAAGCTAGTGCTGGAAATAAAATATCTATCTATATTATTTTCTTAACTTTTTTTTAGCAACAATTGCAGTAGTGTCCACAGGGGCAGCATGTATGGGAGAGAATGTTGTCTGAATCTTTTCAAACAGGAGGGAAAGTGGTCTGCACCATATAAATGATTTAGAAGCCTTGCTATAAGCAAATCCTTCCTCTAAACAGTCACAACACTTTTGTTTTGTTTTGGTAGGTTGACAAATTAACATTATTTCACTTTGACAGATTTTCTGTTCCCCCTGTAAATACTGTTATAAATGAATGAAATTTCATTGTTTGGTGAATAACTGACTCAGTCCTTTTTTGAGACCACATTAAGTTTTACCAAGAAGAGCTCCCAGTTTTGAAAAATGCCCTGTTTTACTAATGGGGAATTACCCTTTCCGGTTTCAACATATTTTCATTGGTCAAGAAATCACTACTTTTTACAGATTTTATCAGCTCTTTCGCTTCTGTTACTTAGGACTCACCTATGATGGCACTGGAATAAATGACGTTATTTTCCATTTTTCTTTCCTTCCAGGTTTTCCAGGGAAATTTCGACAATGACACCCACAGGAAGAATGTTATCGACCCTCCAATCTATGCACGACACATAAGGATCCTCCCTTGGTCATGGTATGGCAGGATCACTTTACGGTCAGAGCTATTGGGCTGCACAGAAGAGGACTGACAAGGATCTTCGCTTGACAACACACCTCTCGATATTTCTTAAAAATATCTCCATAGAAGAAACTGTGCAAAACCTGTAGGAAGTTGAATGGGTTTTTCATGAACAAGTGCTCACTTTATGGTAGGCCGCTAACTGTCTTTTGTAATGAGGTCTAAGCCTGCCCTCTAAATGGTCCAATCCGATTTTGTCCTTTAAATCTGTTAACAGTATCATCCCTTTTGCTGTGGATTTACCTTTCTAGTTTTCTTCTGAGTTGTTCACACTGGTTGAAATTTGTTTAGGGAAGAACAGCAGCATCCTTTTTACAAGGAAGGAGAAACGGCATTACAAATCTTGGTTGCAGCTTTAGAAATAGTGGGCTGATACATTGTTTGGAAATCACACTGTCATCTTACTTGCAAAAAGCGATACTGCAGCTTTAGCAATAAGTTTTCTCTGGGATGACGGTACTCTATTAATTGTTTCCCTTGTGCCTATCAAACATAGACAATATTTCTGACACACCGTTTTGAAGATGCTCTGTTGTAGCCCATACTTGTCATATTACAAACTACCTTCCATTATTTTTATTTAAGCTGCAGAGTCCATGCACCTAAGTTTCATTCTACTCAGTTTACTTTCTGTTATGCATGCTGTGGACGTAATCTCCATCTTTTAATCTCATCATTAATGTTGCTTGCTTTAAAAGAGGTGATCTGTTTGTATATGGAACAAGATCTGCTATCAGTATATTATGAAATTAATGATTTTGTCAAAGCAAAGTTGATGAATACAGCTTGCACTTTTGTTTTTCCGAGGCTGAGAATTAAACATTGTAGGCCCAATTCAAGTCCTAAGTATTTGTACCATGGAGAAAACACATGTTGAAACTGCAGAAACAATACTGATATGAGCCCATATTCTGCCTTGCTCAGGAGTGGGCATGCAAACCCCGCAGAGGTGCCCACAAGGTTGAGACTTCTGACAGGAAAAGCAATCTCAATGAGGGAGGGTATCTGAGATCAGAGGGAGGGTGCTAAAGCGTACAGACCACTTCCCCTCATTCCAAGAAATGCTCCCACTTTGGTGCTGACCAGCAAGTACCTGCAGAGCATGAACTTGGTAGATTTTGAAGGAAGATACTAATAATAATATCATGCCATGCAAACTATTGACCATAGCTCTTCAGACAAGTCTATGGGCAATTTGAGGCTGGAACATGGCAGGCCTGTTTGGTGGTTCTATGTTATGAACAGAATCACTTTAATAATCCTTCCTTATATATTACATTGATTTAATAGCAAAATAATCATGTGGAGCTAGTTCTAATGTGTCTTGGGTAGGCCTGAAATGACATGCAGCAGTGTCCGACAATTCTGTTGGAAACCTCCCATCCGTTGCTGTTTTCCCAACACGGCATGGACACGGCATTCCCATACTTCTTCTGATGCTTGCTACTGCTTTCCGCTATTGCCTGTTGCTATTTCTTGACAGCAGAGAAATTGTTCGAAACTGTCGCAAGTCCCATAAAGTATCGGAAAATGCCACAAAGTGCCAAAACGTGTTGCTAAAGTGTCAGAAAAACTGTCAGAAATGTCAGGAAAACTGTCAAAACTATGGGTAAAACTGTCAGAACTTTTGGGACTTTTGCAACTGGTCAGAAATTGTCACTATTATCTTAAGTGCTGCAGAATACCTGGAACTGTCGCAAAATGTCGGATAGTGCTGTAAATTGATGGCAAATTTATTTATTTATTTAATTAACTTTATACCCCGCTCCTCCTGCCACAGGCAGCCAAATGCCATCAGAGCAGTGGCAAGACTGTCAAAATGTTGACAGTAAACAGAAAAATGGCAAACAATGCTGCTGCTTCAGGCCTAATCTTGGGCAGACCAAAAGGAAGAAAAAATACTAAAGAGCTACATGTCTAGAAGAAAAAAAAGTTCAGGAGTCTTCACAGAGGAATCCCTAACACCATGGGTAAAACCAAACATGACAGCAGCCCGCTTTGCCCCATGGTTATGTTTGGTTCATGACGGCCAGATGTTTACTCAGGCTATCCCAGGTCATGTTGGTGGCTAGCACAGGTTCTCACCTCAACAAACAGCCAAAATAACGGCTTGGGTTAGGGCCTACCTGACTGGGGCCAAGTGGGCCATCCCAGAGCTTGCGTGTCTGGCTTCAGGCCAGTCTGTCGGCCCAAGCCACCTCTATCATGGCTTACTGCCATGGTGGCCATTGGCCGCCGTGGTTACCTGTGATGGCTGGGGGTGGAGCACTGGGTACAGTGCCGGGCCAGACAGTCGCACATTCTCTATCCTCCCCATCCCCAGCCTGTAATCCCATCGGCCTGGCTGGGAGCATGTGTGTTTTGTGCTCCGGCAGTCTGTCCTGGGTCAGTCTGGGATGCGGCAGCCCAGCCATCACTTGTGGCTTTACGCCATGAAAGACAAGAGGTCATGCCAGGACTATGGGCAGAGGCTTCACAGACAGGACAGCTCCAGTTGATCGGAAAGCAGTGCAAGGAGGAAGCAGGAGGCCATGTTTAGTACTCACTCATGCTCTGCAATAGCTGGATGCACAGAGTCTTCATGGCAAACTTTCTTTGTAACATAGATACAGTTCCCTATGCCAGCTCTGTAGGTGTTGCATATGAGCACAGCCCTTTTGCACCATCAAAGCATTGTGGCCTAGTGAACAGAGAAAAATTCCTAGAGGACTTGGATTCAGGAAATCTGGGTTTTAATTTTTAATTCCAAATTTTATTTTATTTTTATTTAATTAGTTAAATCAGGGGAGGGTAAAGGTGTTTGGTTTTTGTTTTTTTTTACCTAAAGTGCTGTTATTTGGGACATTTGAACTCGGATTACTGTCACTACTTTAATTTCATAACATGCTGATGTAGATTTTTTGTGCTGTGTGTTTTTAGTACTTTTGTCAGTCATTGCATTCCCAATGAACTAAAAGCATCACTGAAATGTGAACATGGATCCTATTTCCCTGATAAACAGCTAGTTGTCCCATAGTCTGCAAAGGGAAAATGTTTACTTGCTGAAAGAGCAGAAGAGGCTTAATAGAATTTCAGATTTTGCATATAGTTTTTTATTCTCCATAGGAGAAAACAGCATCTACTTTGCTTTGAAAAACCTTAGGGCTGCGATCCACAAACCATTTGGAGTAGCCCCCTTGAAGCCCATCTAAAAAATCTGTAGGTAATTTGGAGGCAGAAAGAAAAGAACAAAACAGTTTATTGATCAGTAGAGGTTTGCTTGACAGCATCTCTTAAATCATTTGAACTAATGAAAGAATCAGACAACCCTCCATGAAGCTCTTAGCCCTTAAGTTCTATTTCTCTACATATTTGTTTTTAAGGCTTGGACATGGATTTTCAGAGGATTTCAACTGAGGGTCTGATAAAAATTAAGTATGTGACTGTGTAAAAAATGTTGAGGTTCTGTGCAACACTGCTACATCTTATTTTAATTTGTGCTGCATAACAAAAGCCACTAGACTGTTACTGTCTTGTCTTTAACTGTGTTAACAACAGCATTCCTTAATGATGTATATATGAAGTGGTCTTCAATTGTAGTGAAATCTTTTAAAGAGAAAGTCAATCATAATGACCTTTTTGAAGAGCAAAACTGTTGAGGGGGAAAGGGGGAACCGACATACAGTTAAACTGCACACTGCCAATGCTTTGCACTTTACATTTGCCACAAGAAGTTAATGGGTGGTAATGGTTACATTTTTCTGAGTGTTAGCTGCAATCCATAAAATTCATGGGAAAGTGCAGAAGCTGCCTTAGATGTGCTTAAACAGCCACAATAGGAGTTTGTGAAAAGTAGGGATGTGCGAACGCGGTTCGGAAGTTCGGAGTTCGGACCGAACTCGACCAGTTCGGTCGACCGAACCGAACCTCCGAACCAAACTTGATTTTCAAACTGAACCGAACCGAATTACTCGTCTCTGTTCACCCATTCCTAAAAGATAATATTCCATTTAGTTCAATGGGGTTTGAATTTCTGAACTTTGTTCGGAAGTTCGGAGTTCGGACCGAATTCGAATAGTTCGGTTGACCGAACCGAACTTCCGAAGCGAACCGAATTTCCGAACTGAACCGAACCGAACTGAACTCGGTTCTGTTCGGCCATCCCTAGTGAAAAGATCCCAGTTAAAGGGAAAGCCCTGCCCCCTGCTAGCCACTAGCCAGCCTTGCATTGCGTAAGGCATAATAGGCAGGCATAGCTTATTCACAGCCAGGGAAGGGCTGTTTGTATCAATGCAATCCTTGTACAGGATCCTGAAGCAGCAGTTTCCTCTCAGAGGCCTCTGCATTTTACATATTTACACCCCCATCCTTCACATGCATTTTGTGGATTGTGACTTTAAAGTGTAGAAGGGCCACACCTTAGTCTCCTCTTTTACTGACCCAAATTTTGCACCTGCTCTTAATTGTACATACAAACAATAGCCTGTAGACATCCCCAAACGTCAGAGGCTAATTCTGAAAATTCAGTCCCTGTAGGTCAACAATTTAGTTTTTGTGCTGTTTTCTAATTTAGTCAACATGTTGTTAATTAATGTATCTATGTTGACTAGTTCTTTCCTTTTTAATTTTGCATTGGAAATAGTCTTTCTTGGTTTAGTGATGGAATTATGTTTCAAGTTCATCAGCACATAAAAAAATAACCTCGTTACAAAATGTAGTCCTTTCTCTTCTTTTGAATATTTCAAATGGTTGCATTCCTCCCACCCAATTTTCAATTCCTGTCCATCAGCCTTTGCAAGTTCATTCTCAAGAACCTGGAGAGAAAGCTCAATGTGCTGTGATAGTTATCTGTGAAGATTTAGAAAAGAATCATTTATGATGCCTTTCCACTTCCAAATGCTGTACTGGGGAATTTTCTGTTGACATCATTCCAGGTTTCAGTTGCAAGAAAGCCTTTTGTAAAGCTGAATCATGCCAACTTACTACCAAATTCTGCTTCTAGTGCTATCAGTATAAATGTAAATTAACTACGTGGACCTCTGTGTACTTACTTCAAATCTTACATAGCAACTAAGAGTCAAATTTGGTCAATAAGCATCACTTCAGAGCATTTTCCTTTTGATTCTTTTTAAAATCTGCATTTAATTCATTGATATTAAGGAATATATTCTACACTAATGCCACATATTACACCCATTGAAAGCAACAGGATTTTCATTCACGCCAAAGGAAGTTCCTTTAAGGAAGGTTAGGAAAATGTTCTGAAATAGTCTTTAACTTTTGTATTTATTCTAATGATACTAAACTGAAAATGTCCTTATTGAATTTCACCCTGAGCCAGTTAAATATTTGTAGGCAGACTTCACCTTTCTATAGCTCTCTAACATGCTACGTTTATAGCCTGAGAAGTAAACTAAAGGCACAGCCTTAGTTTTATCTATGTTCTATTAAGGGCTTACCACGTAAACTGGTTCTGATTTTTAGGTTGACTTTCTCTTTCAGAATGACTGCATACAAATTAGTGAGAGTTTTGAAGACTAAGGAAACTAATGAGTGTATATTTGCTATACAACAAAATAAGAAATATAATATTCAGTGCTGGCTTCAGATGTGTCAGTAAGTACAGAAGTATCTCTGACACAATGACCTTTGCAACCTTTCAAGCTGTGTAATATTACAATGGTTTTTTGTATATATTTAAATCATGTAGGATGATGTAAAATCAATATGACCTTGTCTAGTCTTCAAACTTAACAATAAAACTTTTGAAAAATTAGGACAGTTTTGAAGTGGTCAGTAATAGGATACTTTGAAGAAGACATGAGTTATCGTCACTATGAGGGGGAATATAGACTGTGTCTGATATCATGTGTGATTGAATTCATCTGTTGCTGCTTTGTGATAGGATAGTTTGCCCACAATGTAATTAACTTCTCTAATATGTTATTTGATATGCTTTGTTCTCTAAATGCAAGTATGCAAGTGAGCGTAACAATAACTTCATAATTTACTGCTGTTTAGACATACACTAAAAATGAAAAGTCATACTCTAGTTTTCTACATATACATTTTCTGAGGATATTTGTCAGTCTCTTTCTCTTGTTCTGTCATGTACATAATACAATGAAAAGAATTAGTCCTGACTAAAGCTACTCACACAAATCTAAAAAATGAAATCCAAATGGACACTTTTCTGAATTTTTAAAAAGTTGCTAGCATAGTTATTTATGTATCCATAGCTTCCTGCTTTGCTCTGGAAATGGAAGAAAAAAATGTCAAAATACTACTTAAAAACTGCTTTCTCCTAATTTTGCTCCCTTATGTAGTTCATATGAGGTATGAGATTTGTATATGTTTATCCAAACTGAAGCATACCACATACCTTTGGGCAGTTCACCTCTTACTACCCCACACCAACTATTTATGTACAATCTGTTAAATGTTAATGTATTTCCATTATATATTTTCTTAAGCAAATCTCTACAAAAGACTTTTCTTAAGAAAGTCTCTAAGATGCTGAAAACACTTCCATTAAGGTGTACATCCCACTTTACAGCATGCAACCCTAACTGCATTGAAGTCCATTTGAGTTTTTCCATTGAACTGAATGGAGTTAGGATTTGACCCCCTAAACTCCAAAAAAAGGACTTCTGCAGTATTGTTCTTGTAACTTACTGGCTACCTGTCACAAACAGTGTTATAAAAATGGGAATGAAAGTGTGGTTCATGCAGAAAAAATACAATACCTTTTAATGGATGCCCACTCATAAATCTCACAAAATGAGTTTTTCAATAATAAATCTCTGACATTTACCATCTTAAATCTCTCTGCCTTTTAATTATAAGATGCATCTTTTCAGGAGTGTGAAACATAAGGCATCTTCCTTCCAAACCAAGAAATGAAAGCTTTTTCCTGCCTCCACAGAGATTGTCACGGTTTATAGTGAAGACAATAATAAAATAGGAAATGAATAATTCTATACAGAAAATTAATGCTTCGTCACTGCCCACACTCTTGAATTTTAATACATCAGAAAGATGAATATGCAAGTCAGGGTTCTGTTTCATTATATAAAATTTAGCCTGTAATGTTACTGTTGGTAGAGACAGAAACGTGTAAATGGATCATTAGACACAAACAATACTTATATATTTTGATCTGATAAGTATCATGAGGGAGTGAAATGGGGCAGAGCTAGCTGGATTCCATTGCAACACACTTAGAATTGTTTTATATCAAAGTGCTTTCTTGGTGTTTTTTAATTTGGCAACATACTGTACCATGTAGGAGAACTGCGATGTAGAGATATACTGCTGCATAACTAACATGAAGCATAAGGGACTTGCTCATCATGTTTA
The DNA here is from genome assembly GCA_003113815.1 of Sphenodon punctatus. Classification (NCBI taxonomy): domain Eukaryota; kingdom Metazoa; phylum Chordata; class Lepidosauria; order Sphenodontia; family Sphenodontidae; genus Sphenodon; species Sphenodon punctatus. The sequence continues at coordinate 795,970 of QEPC01015185.1, forward strand.
TAAGTTTCCTTTGTGCACTTTTATGGAAAAATTGATCACAAACTATTCTTTATATCACATCCCATGCCAACATCTGGTGAAGGTTTAGATAAATGCTTGCATGCATCTGTTATCTCAGTGTCAGAAAGATGGAAATATGTCTCATAAGATAGCTTTGCAAAAGTATATATGAGCACAACACAGTTTAGCAAACATATATCAACATGCTGTAGAAACAGTCTCCATCAGCACAGTAGACACTGGAGCAACCAGGGATAATGTCATAGCCACAAGAATTGTCATAGTAATATCTGTTCATCGTGCTGCGTGCTCATGATATTGCCTCTTTTGTTGACCAAATATTTTATACACCATGGTTATCTGAAGTTTTCCATAAGTTGATAGGACAGTGGACAGAATTCTGATTTTCTCATGACCAGATAAAGAAAATCTGATGCCTTTGAGTGATGATGTAAAAGTCCACTTAAACAGTTGCATGACATAGGAACACTGAAAGTGAAAAAACAAAATACAAACTCCTTGAAATAACAAAATACAAACTCCTTGATCCATACCGATAATCTGGGACATTGCACAAGGTCACTATGAGGCTAAAATAACTACAGAGCAATTATTTCTATTGTTTAATCACAATAAATAATATTAACAGAAGAAATGATTTGACATGTGATATATGCACTCACTAGTGAAGGGAAGTGGACAGGACTGGGTCAAAACCACTGGAGGAAAAGTGAAATGTTTCAACCTTATGGAAAAAAATAAAACAAAGATTTGTATTTTCTTCCATGCAATGTAAATGCTATCCATGGGCTATCTACACACACAAACAACTTTACAACTTTGTGTTCCTTCATTTTTTTGATAGTATTTCATGGTTTATTTCTATTTTTCTCGTCAATTAAATTTTTATGTCCCCCTTTTGACTTCTTTTGACCCTTTTTAATATGTGTAATTCACCTTAATTGACAAATACTGTGTTTATAACTGACTTGGAAGAGGTCATCTGTACATCAGTGACTTTATTATTATTATTATTATTAATAATAAATAATAATTAATAATAATAATAATAATAATAATAATAATAATAATAATAATAATAATAAGCTTTATTGTTTCACCATTGGCCGTAACAAATTCAGTACAAAATTGGCAGTGAGCAACCTGCCACATAACAGCATTTAAAATAAACTGTAAACTATAAACAAAATTAACACCAATTATAAATACCAAATAAACACTTGAAATTTGCCTAGTCCTTCCCGGGGCTTGTGGTGGCAGGACTTAACCCCTGTAGCTAACAATAAGTAGTAAATTTGTAGCACAGCACAAGTCATTATTGTCGATCGTATAGATCCAAAGGGATCGCCCGTTAATACAAAACGATGGACAAATGCATTTTAGCAACCTCACTATGCCAGACCATCAAGTGCAATGATGATGGTCCTGTCTAATCCCTTTGAAGTTTGGAGTTTGTAACACTGAGCAGAAATTTTGTCATCCTTTTAATGTTCCCTTCATCCTTACCAGATAATAAAAATGCCACCACGCTAGTACTAGACCTACCCAAGCAGTCTTTCAGTAATGGGGCTAACAGCTTCTCACAAGCTTTAGAATAACACTCACATCTTAACAGAATATGGACTATAGTGTCCACATGGACTAGTGGGCAACTGCAGAGTTGATGAGCAAAAGGGATACCCTGCAAACACCCCTCAGTTAGTGCAGAAGGGAAGATATTCATCCTAGCCATGATTAAACACCTTCTGGCCGACAATCCCAAATCATATTCTAGATAGGGCATAACACCCAGAGAGCTGTTAAGTAAGCCCAGAAAGCAACCCAGTGTCTTTTTGCCTCTTGCTACAGCAATATCCGCCTGGTAAGTTATATCTACAATCTGCTGTTTAACCAGTCTTCTGTGCTCCGGCATTTCCTAAAGTAGTCAGCATGGTGGGGGAAAGGCCTATCATGTACAGTTTTCTGACCACCATTCCAACCCACGGATTACTAAAATGAAACATCAGTACCAATACAGAAAAGGGAACAGCCAAACCAAAATGCAGTCTTAGCCAATATCCAATAGCCAATATCCAAATCTGAGCCTCTAAGGTTAGCATCCCACATTCTAGCCTCACAGCACAGCTCGGAGCACTATTGGGTATCACCAAAATAGATCTAAGAAATTTGGTCAGCAGATGCTCCAGATTTTTAATTTTCCCAACTGCCCAGAACAGGGCTCCAAAGAATAATTGGGACAGACATTTCATCTTGTATACCCGGATCGCGGGAGTTTCCAAGTGCCCCCCTCTGGCTCTGAAATGATGGCAGATTGATCTCCCAACAAGTCTGGCCTGCCATATTGCCATATATGCGTGTGCTGTCCAGGTGCCATTAGATCGAAATATAAGTCCCAGATATTTACACAGCCTAACTTGCTCAAGCTGATGCTCATCTAAAAGCCAATTATAGACTATCCGCTTGGATGAAAAGACCATTATCTAAGTTTTATCATAATTTATTTCCAAGTAATTCTGACTGCAGAACTGACCAAAAGCTGCTATTTGCCTAAGCAAACCCACCCGAGTTCGAGACATTAGGACCACATCATCCGCAAACAGGACAGATGCCACTTCAATATTCCCCAACCTGGGGGGGTGGGGGGTGAGGAGGACAAAATTGAATAGAATAGGGGCCAGTACACATCCCTGCTTCACTCCTCTCTCTGTTTGTATCAGCCCTGATAAAGAGCCCTCCTGGGTTAGTCTGATGTGCAGTGTCGTATTAGTGTATAGCCTCTGTATCAAAAAGATCAATCTCCTATCAATAGATGTCATAGCAAGTTTCTGCCACACATGGGCCCTGGACACTAGGGGTATTTTCAGACGTTACGAGATCACAGTCAACCACGCTCAATTCCGCGTGGTGGCTGTGATCTCCTAACGTCTGTTGGGGGAAACGGATGTTTCCCCCCCAGATGTTACCGCGGCGTGGAATTGCATTCACCACGCGAGCGGCCGAAGCGGAGGGACCGCCGGCCGCCACGTGTTGAATGCAATCCCACGCCGGGGTGAACGCCGGCGTATCGTCTGGTCGGGCGCCACGGCCCGGGATCACCGGCAGGATCCCGGGCCACGGCGCATCCGGCCCGACGCGGCGGCCTCAGTGGCCCCACTGCCCGCCCGTCTCTCCGAAGGGCGGGCGGCGGGGTGCGTGGAGGGGGCGGGGCTGTGCGGCTGCACGTTGCGCCGTGCGGCCCCGCCCCCTCCCAGATTCCCCGCCGGGATCCCCCCGACACGTCTGATATGGCGTTACGGGGTGATCCCGGCGGGGAATTAATAGGGTGATTTCGGTACGGGGCCAAAGGGCCCCGTAATGTCTGAAATCACCCTAGGTCAAAAGCTGATCGAAGATCAATGAAGGCTGTAAAAAACCTGTCTTGTGGTATTTCTTAGTTAAATGTTTCAAGACCAGGCAATGATCATTTGTTGAGCGCCAAGGTCTAAACCCATTTTGTTCATCCCTTAATATCTTTTCAGTCTCCAACCAACCCTCCAGTTTCCCAGACAGGTACCTAGTGTAAAGTTTACTTACTACGCTAAGAAAGCTAATAGGGCTATAATTTTTTGTGTCAGAGGGAGACCCTTTTTTATAGATTGGCACCATTACCACCTGTTCCCAACCTCCTGGCAGCTTCCTGGACTGATTGAGTCCTGTGAATAGGGCAGTCAATGCTGGATCCTACCATATCTTATTTGTTTTCAGCAGTTCAGCAGGGATATAGTCTGCCCCTGGAGCCCTGCCACTTTTCGGTTTATCAATAAGCTCCTCAACTTCAGTTACTAACTTCAGGTGTCCATGAAGGGAGGATAGATGGGTTATCATAGGAACCTGGATCCGGGGAATAGAGTTTTGAGAAATGAGTTTCCCAATCCTCCACAGAGACTCTAGCTGTAGTAGTCTCCCTTCTACTTTCCCCAGTGCCTCTAGGTATCTTAGTGATCTTAGTAGTCTTTGTGGTCTTATGGCCACTTACTTCAGTATTGGTTAGGAGGGGTTCTATACCATCCAGAATGTTCCTATGTTCCTGGAGGAGTGTCTCCATATCCTGTGCCTTAACTAACCCCTGCAGCCATCTTTTCCCCTCTGTGGAGAGAAAAAGAGATCTCATCCGGATCGCCAGATTTATGTCCCATTTGGCTCTACACCTGGCATGGATCATTGTGGGATAAATAGCAAACCCTATATTTAGGTCACAGAGTGAAAATATCTCTAAGCCCATTGTAATAGGAAATGATAACTGCCTAATTGGTGTACTACTTTAAAATATTTCACACAGTTGATCAGATCCAAAGAGGCTGCTGAAAGATCAATAACACTACAGCCTCTGGTAGAAAGAAATGTTGTTTCTCCTGGGTAATCGCTCTTTATCCTGCCATTTAATACGTGCATACCCACTTTGGACAGTGCCTTGGTGAAAAAGAGGCCACTTTTGTTAATGCCCATATCTTTAGACCTTCTTTGCATCAAAGGGGAATGGTTATCTATCATCCAGAAGCCCCCCTGTTGGTACAAATCCATATCAGACTCACCAAGGTGAGCATTAAAATCCCCAGCCAATTTTATTCCAATACTAGAATAAATTTCTTCAATGACTTCTATTAAATCTACTAGTGCATCCAAACAGGTGTCACTGAAGTGCACTGAGCCTCGAGGGGGAATATACACATTGATCAGTGCCATTGCACATCCTGCGAATGTTGCTACCACACCACAAAAAAAAGGAAGAAATCTTTGGGAGTGGGACATACCTACGTAGCAGATAATAGGACTGAAATAAACCAGACACACTCTCCACTGGGTCGTCCCCTCTTACTGGATGGAATAATAGCCGAACTGAAACTATCATACCCTGCTAAAGAGATGCTAAAGAGATCGGACCTTGGTGCCATGTTTCCTGAAGGAGGATTATATCAAAAGAAGTCAAAAAATGCAAAAATTCCTGATCACCTAGTTTAGATTTCCAGTCAGCTATATTCCAAGATACCATTTTAATCTGGTGTCTTAGTCACTCAGGTTTCTCTCCTAACCTTGCCAGCTGGTGATCTTCAATATCAGTAAGGGCCTTTTCCAATAAATCCCACCTTGAGGTGAGACCTATGGTAGAGTCTGAGGGGTTCAGTTGTCCAATAATACCACTCTCAGATTCCTCTCTAGAGAGGGGAGGCTCTCCTATCCCCACCCCACTGCTGTAGGTGCTAAATAGCTTTCCAGCCACCTCTGCAGCACCCAAGCCAAAGACAAACAGAGAGGTGCTATCTCCTAATAAAGGCCCTGGGACTTTTGCCCCGGGGATAAAGGAGTCATCCTCACCAGTGGGCCCCTCCGAGCATTGACTCACAGGAGAGTTTCCCCCCTATCTCAGAGCAATTCAGGACTCTATTGGCATCCCACTAGGAACTTGTGAGGGCTTCTGTCAGTGGGAGGGGGTAGGAAGGGGAGGAAACACAAGGGTGAGGGTGCCCACATGCTCCGAGGGGGCTCAAATAGCTCTGTTTCGACACTCGAGGCTCCCAGTTGCCCGTCAGGATAGTATGTGGGCCGCTCAGTATGCTTTCGCACCAAGAGCTTCGGCCCCTATCATCATAGGGCACAGAGCAATTCAAAGGGAAAAGGCTCACACATGCATCACATTCAAAAGCCACAAGGGGGAGCACTGGTGAGGTGGAGGTGAAGGGAGCAAGGTTAAGGAACCCTGGGAAGGAGGGAAATGGAACCAGGACTCTCACACTGAGGGGGAAAGGGATAGGGAAATTGACCCAGGAGGGGAGAGGGGCAGAAGCACCCTGGCCCGCAGGCCCTCGCACCCGTTCTTGCTTACCAGGGACAAAAGGGGTAAGGGTCCTATCAACACACAATTGCTCAGGGCTATACACAATTAACAAGGGGGTATACAGGAAGACACAGTACAGGGAGAGGGGAATACAAACGGAAACACGAAAGGCAAGGCAATAGCAACACACGCAAAGGCAAGGACTTAGCTTTCAGGCAAGGGGCCAGTCTCCACAGACACACAAGCTCTGTTCACCGGCACAGAGCTCAGCAAACTGCCAGCTTATAAAGGTCTAGCCCCGCCCCCTGCACGCGCCTGCAGGCGCTCAGATCGACGAGGAGGGGGGCGTGGTCTCATTGCATGCTCCACAGGCCCCTGCTGAGGTGTGGCTTGCAAAGGGGGCGGAGCCACAGGCGGCGTCGGTGCGATGCTTGGCTGTAGCTGGGGCTGTGGCCCCAGCGGGATGGGGCTTCCATGCCGCGGAGTGAGTCGGGGTGCGGGGAGGCGAACCCGACTGCTGACAGTACCCCCCCCTCGAGGCCCCCCCCTCCGCCATCGCGCCGGTCCGGGTTTCTCTGGGTGCCGGCGATGAAAGAGGCGCACGAGGCGGGGGGCGGAGACGTGGGACGCGGGTTCCCAGGAGCGCTCGCTGGGCCCGAAGCCTTGCCAGTCGATCAGGTAGTGAAGCCTACCACGACGGAGTCTTGCATCCAAAATAGCACGGACCTCGTAACTCGGGTCGGAGTCCAGTACTTCAAGTTCGGTATTGGGCTCTTCTATGGAGGATGGGTCCATCATGCCAGCAGGTTTGAGTAGTGAGACATGGAAGGTAGGGTGGATGCGCATGGTAGAGGGAAGTTGAAGGGTATAAGTTACCTCGTTTATTTGTTTCAAGATGGGGAAGGGGCCAAGGAATCGATGATCTAGTTTGGAAGAAGGTCGTTTAGAGGGGTAGTGGCGACGATCCAACCACACCAGGTCTCCAGGCCGCAGGGCTGGGGCGAGACGTCGATGGCGATCAGCAGTTTTTTTGTAAGCTTGCCGTGTCTTCTCCAGCGTTGTTTTGGCTAGCATGTGAACTTGTTGTAGTTGCTGGGCTAACGCTCCTGCCGCTGGGACCGTGATTGTGGGAAGGTCGGGAGTAGTCATCTGGGGATGATAGCCATACGAGACAAAAAAGGGAGAGTTGCCCAAGGAGGCGTTTGGGGCATTATTATAAGCAAATTCTGCTATAGGGATCCACGAGTACCAATCGTCCTGGAGATAATCAATGTAACACCGCAAGTATTGCTCAAGGCACTGGTTGACCCGCTCCACCTGCCCGTTAGCTTGAGGGTGGTATGCAGTAGTGGGCTTCAGCTGAACTTGGAGAGCCCTAAACAATGCTGTCCAGAACCGGGAAATGAACTGCGTTCCTCGGTCGCTGATGATCTCCATTGGCCAGCCATGGAGCTTCATTACATGTCTAATAAACAGGAGGGCTGTGCGTTGCGCCGTGGGGAGGCCCTTACAGGCCACAAAGTGGGCCATCTTTGTGAAGTGGTCTACTATGACCAAAACGGTGTTGTACCCTCGTGAGGGGGGTAGTTCCACTATAAAGTCAAGCCCAATTCGTTGCCACGGCCCGCCGGGTGGCGGGGAAACTTGAAGGAGACCCACGGGGCTTTTCCTAGGCACCTTGGTGCGGGCACAGATTGTGCAAGCTTGGACATAACGATGCACATCTGCAGCCATCGTCGGCCACCAGAACTGGCGCTGCAGCAGTGCTAAAGTACGGGCTATTCCAGGGTGTCCAGCCAGGGGGGCGTCATGGTGGGCCCATAGTACCTGGGCTTGACAGGAAGGTGGTATCACAATCTGTGGTCCCTTTTTGTAGAGCCCTCCTTCCAAGGTGAGGGCGTTGTCTTCAGCCGGCTGAATTTCGTGAAGGGAAGCCTGTTGCAAGCCTTTAAGGAAGGAGGTACTAGCCGTGAATACCCGAGGTTCAAGAATGGACCCCTTGGGTCGCGCGTTGGCCTCCTTCCCTTCATGATATCGAGATAAGGCATCTGCTAAGAGGTTCATCTTCCCTGGCCGAAATTGGATAATAAACGTAAAACGTGCAAAAAAGAGCGCCCATCGGGCATGACGGGGATTTGCAATCTGGGCCGTTTGGAGAAACGTGAGATTTTTATGGTCCGTAGTTACGGTTATGGGGTGTCGGGCCCCCTCCAGGTAGTGCCGCCAGGTTTCAAAGGCTGCCTTAATGGCTAAAAGTTCCCGATCAAAGACGGTATAGTTCCTTTCAGCAGGCGACAACTGACGGGAATAGTATGCACAGGGGAGACACAATTTCCCAGTGCTTGGTTGAAGGAGGACGGCTCCTATGGCCACACTGGAGGCATCAGCTTCGACGTTAAAGGGCTTCTCAAAGTCCGGGTGCTGAAGAAGGGGGGCTTGCATAAAGGCTTCTTTCAGGAACTGGAAACTGTGTTCCTGTTCCTGGGTCCATACGTAGGGTTGGTTCTTTTTTAAGAGTAAAGTGAGGGGGCTGGTAACATCGGCGTAACGCGGTACGTATTGGCGGTAGTAGTTGACGCTACCTAGAAACCGCTGAAGAGCCTTAACGGATTTGGGCGCCGGCCAGTGTTGAATCGCATGGACCTTCTTGGGGTCCATTTGTATTCCTTCAGGACTTAGAACGAACCCCAAAAATTCCACCGTAGAGCAGTGGAATGCACATTTTTCTTGTTTGCAGTACAATTTCTGCTTACGTAAGCGCTGCAGCACTTGTCGGACATGTTGCACATGTTGGGTATAGGACGGGGAGTAAATAAGAATGTCGTCTAGATAGGCGATAACGAAGGTGTCCAAAACGTCCCGAAGTATGTCGTTTATGAAGTGCTGAAAGGCAGCTGGGGCGTTGGCCAAGCCGAATGGCATGACAAGATATTCGAAGTGCCCATATCGGGTGCGAAAGGCCGTCTTCCATTCATCTCCTCGACGAACCCTAAGTAAATTATAAGCCCCTCGAAGGTCCAACTTTGTAAAAATCCGTGCTCCTTGCAAACGGTTTAACAGTTCCGGAATAAGGGGCAGGGGGTAACGGTTCTTGATCGTAACGGCGTTGAGGCCACGATAATCAATACAGGGCCGCAAGCCCCCATCCTTCTTGGCCACGAAGAAGATGGGGGCCCCTGCGGGGGAGGTTGAGTGCCGAATGTGCCCGTTCTTAAGAGCTTCCTCCAGGTACCGTCGTAGTTCCGTTAATTCCGGTGCGGAGAGAGCGTAGATGCGCCCAAACGGGGGTTCCGCCCCTGGTGTCAACTCAATGGGACAGTCATATGGGCGTCGCGGCGGGAGTTGGGCCGCCTGAATCTTGCTGAAGACGTCCCCAAAGTCTTTATATTCAGGGGGGAGCCCTTCTTTAGATGTTGTACTGCTACTGCTGCCTGCCGTCCGCAAGGATTGCGGTGGGGCGTTTTGTATGCAGTGTTGTTTGCAATATAGAGACGTGAACTGCAGCTGCCGCCGGGCCCATTGAATCTGGGGGTCGTGCTGAGCAAGCCATGGGAGTCCTAGGACAACAAGAAACAGTGGTGTACGCACTACATCAAAAGAGAGCAGCTCCTGATGGGCTCCCACGGTACAGGGGAGGGGGTAGGTTTGGTGGGTGACCAGGCCCGAGACAAGAGGAGAACCATCAATACTGTGCACGGCTTCAGGCCTCTCCTTGGGCTGCAGAGAAATTCGCGCTGCTCGTATAAAGTTGTCATCTATGAAATTGGCGGAGGCCCCCGAGTCTATCAGGGCCCAGACTATCAAAGATTTGTTGGAGGTGAGACCCACCATGAGGGGAACTCGCAAGTGCAACGAGGCCTCAGAGGTGAGGGACGGGATAACCTTCAGGGTCGAGATGTTCCCGGTCCATCCCGACCCTTGGCGTTTCCCGCCGCTCCGCCGGGAGGGAGGCAGTGCAGGGCAGTCTTGAATGAAGTGCCCCATATCCCCACAGTAAAAACATGCTTGTGTCCGCCGTCTACGCTCCCGTTCTTCTGCCGTGAGGGGTCCCCGAGGTGCGCCCAACTGCATCGGTTCAGCCTCTGGACTGGCGGGGGCGACAAGGTCTGGATTAGGGCATACAAAGGGAATCCCGCATAATGGGGTGCTTCTTCCTTCTTGGCGCCTTTCTCTCCGCCGCTCCAGTAGCCGTGCATCTATTTGGAGGACGAGGGCGGCCGTGCTCGTCCATGTGTCTGGGAGGGCAACGTAGGCTAGTTGGTCCTTTAGGTCCTCTGCAAGTCCCCTGCGAAAATGCACCCTCAGGGCGCTTTCTGACCACTGTAATTCTAGGGCGAGTTGTTGGAACTGGGTGATGTATTCCATCAAAGGCGTTCGTCCTTGTCGCAGATTTAACATGGCGGTTTCTGCATCCTGAAGTCGATGAGGGTGATCGAATAAAAAGCGGAATTCTCGCAGAAATCCTGGGTAATCCGCTAAGAGGGGGCTGTGGCTAGTTAGCAAATTGGTGGCCCATTCCAAGGTAACCCCTCCTACGTTCCCAATCACAAAAGCCACCTTTAGGGCATCTGTGGAATAGGTGGCTGCTTGGGTGGTGAATGTGAGGTCGCAGAGGGCCAGAAATGCACGACACATCTTGCGATCTCCCAAAAACCTTTCTATGCGTGGCCCTCGGGGTTCTCGGGCTGCGGGGGGCCCCAGGGGTAGGGGGGCCGCAGCTGCAGGAGCCGCTGCCGCGGCCTCCGCCGCTACCACTACCGGGGCCTGCGGCACCGGGGCCGCCAACATCATTGCTGCCTGAGCGGCGGGCAGCTGCCGCTGAACTACTGCAGCGGCGAGATCTGCATGTTGGTCTTGTAAATCCTTTACCTGCATAACCAGGGTCTGCACGGCGCGGACCAGCTCGCCTATTTCCGGGGAACCCTCCATGGGAATAAGTCGGGCGTGTGGGTTGGCCGGTGAATCTGTCAGTGGGAGGGGGTAGGAAGGGAAGGAAACACAAGGGTAAGGGTGCCCACACGCTCCGAGGGGGCTCAAATAGCTCTGTTTCGACACTCGAGGCTCCCAGTTGCCCGTCAGGATAGTATGTGGGCCGCTCAGTATGCTTTCGCACCAAGAGCTTCGGCCCCTATCATCATAGGGCACAGAGCAATTCAAAGGGAAGAGGCTCACGCATGCATCCCATTCAAAGCCACAAGGGGGAGCACTGGTGAGGTGGAGGTGAGGGGAGCAAGGTTCAGGAACCCTGGGAAGGAGGGAAATGGAACCGGGACTCTCACACTGCGAGGGTAAGGGATAGGGGAAATGGACCCAGGAGGGGAGAGGGGCAGAAGCACCCTGGCCCGCAGGCCCTCGCACCCGTTCTTGCTTACCAGGGACAAAAGGGGTGAGGGTCCTATCAACACACAATTGCTCAGGGCTATACACAATCAACAAGGGGGTATACAGGAAGACACAGTACAGGGAGAGGGGAATACAAACGGAAACACGAAAGGCAAGGCAATAGCAACACACACAAAGGCAAGTACTTAGCTTTCAGGCAAGGGGCCAGTCTCCACAGACACACAAGCTCTGTTCACCGGCACAGAGCTCTGCAAACTACCAGCTTTTAAAGGTCTAGCCCCGCCCCCTGCACGCGCCTGCAGGCGCTCAGATCGACGAGGAGGGGGGCGTGGTCTCATTGTGTGCTCCACAGGCCCCCGCTGAGGTGCGGTTTGCAAAGGGGGCGGAGCCACAGGCGGCGTCGGCGCGATGCTTGGCTGTAGCTGGGGCTGCGGCCCCAGTGGGACGGGGCTTCCTTGCCGCGAAGTGTGTCGGGGTGCGGGGAGGCGAACCCGACTACTGACAGCTTCATGACTCACCCCTGAATTCCCTGTATACTCATCCCCAGGGTTCAATATCCTGCCTACTGTTACAAAGCTACCCTCCTCCTCCCCAGGGATCACCAGTATCTCGGGGAATTTCTGTCGGCCTTGTTGGGCCATCCGCTGCCCATCTAAATTTGACATACCCAGCTTCCCTGTAGTTCTGCCCTCCTCTTCTTGAGTTACTTGTTGAGAAATACCTCCTAATTTCACCTCATCCAGACCCAAGAGCCCGGGATGAAGCACCACGTTTCTATGAGATAAATCTCCTGCTCTTTTGTTTCCCCTTTGCAATTGTATTTATTTTGTGCTGATGGTTTTCCCTACTCTGAGGAACTGTGTCCCCTGCAGACCCCAGCACTAGTTCACCTACCACAACCTCCATTTCATCCTCCTCCTCCACCTGCTGAGCCCCATACTGGGAGGAGGAATAAACCCATTCTCCTGTGGGCATCGGGGGGGGGGGGGAAATACACCGGCGAAATCTCTGCCCTCAATTTCTTGCATTTGGTAGTATTACCCCAATGGCTTAAAGAACCTATTTTATTGGGTTTTAGAGGGATTAAATTGGGATTATCTGAAGTGTTTGTAGGGGCTTTACTTTGGATTCTAGTGCCACTAGCTTTCATGTGTAAGGGGACATGGTTCTTATCCTGCTCCTGCCTTGCTCTAACAAAAATCCTGGCTAGGTTTATACCATAACTGGCTAGTAGGCTGACATGTCTCCAGATTACACTGGCATGAAAAGTTTTCCTAAAGGTGACAACACAGCTGTATCTGACAGGTCCATATATAGTCCTCAGAAAGCGAATGTCACCTGGATTAATTGGCCTCTGTATCAGAAAGGTTGAATGCATAGCAGCCAACTCACCTGTATCCCAAGACGGGAATGCCCCATTAGGGAGAGAAAAATTGTAAAGGCAACTGCTTCCCTACACAGGGAGAGTTCTTGCCTCCAGGAGGCAGGCAGATTCTGGGGGATATTCCTAGGCTGTATCAATGACTCACATAGCCCACCATCTTTCCCTTATCCATTTCTTCTTTGCCAAAACTTTTAGTGAAGGCCGAAGGCCTACTTTTGTTTGTCACATTTTCAATAATAGGAACGGGCATCCTGCCTCTAGACATATCCCTTTCTTCAATAATAACAGTAAGAGTTTTAAGTTGGGCAAAAATAAGTAAGAGAGTTTTATAAATTAAGGAGGTCTGCTCAGTCATAACATCCAAGGCTACTTTCTCCCTGGCATCTTCTATACCCCCTTGAGCCAAATTCCTCAAAGATTCTAAAATTGGTGGTCTCTTCACAGACTTGGGACCTGGGGATTGACTGGACGTGAGAGGTGGGGAATCCCCATCCAATGCTTCCATAGGGCCATACGAATTAGATAAATCTATATAGTTGGAATTGAGCCCTGATCCTTCCAAAACTGTTGCCATTCTCTTTGGAAATTGAAAAAAAAGCATTTAATTTCCTCTGTTTAGCAGGGAGCAGCTCTAAATTTCTCTCTGTGAACTGTCTTTTAATTCGTGAGGACATTTTGAGTAATTATAACTATAACCCTTCTCAAGAACCTCAAAATATATTAAATGTAGGCAGCAATGATAAACATTACACATCAAGACTTAACTGTTAACGGAGAGTGCCTTGCTCTTTACAGAGCAGTCTGTGGCAAGGCTTAACTCGAATACAAATAATTTATTACGGCATTGACTTTCGTCGTAACCAAAAATGGACAAAGAAAATGTATATACATAAAATAGAAAATTATAAAAGTTATAATAAAATCCGGGCCCATTTACAAGGACAAATTAAGAAAAAAACAAACCATAAACTTAAGCAAATGTAAGAATACAATACTCAACATCAATCCAGGGGCCTTTAAACTAAAAGTCTAAAGTTGTGGACTAGTAATATCTCTAACGATAAAGCAGTTCATGGCTGCTCAAACTGGGCGGCTAACTCATAGTTAATGCTGCATGAGATCCCAAGATTTCATTGGCCAGTTTAATAAAAATTGCCAAAGCAAGGAGCGAATCCAATGAGGATAGAGTCAACAAATATTTAAAGATATCTTCTAAACCCTCCCTCATTGCTGAGTCGATTAGGGGAGATAGCTAGGTGTCACGAATTTGTCATGCAGAATGAAATGCTCCGGTGTCTCCACTTCAGAAGGCTTATCTCCTAATGGATAAATGCCTTGCTCTTTACAGAGCTGTTCGTGGTGGGGTTTAGCTCCTGATGGATGAATACCTTGCTCTTTACAGAGCTGTCCGTGGCTGGGCTTAGCTCCTGATAGATAAACGCCTTGCTCTTTACCGAGCTGTCTGTGGCAGGGTTTAACTCCTGATAGGTAGATGCCTTGCTCTTTACAGAGCTGTCCGTGGTGGGGCTTAGCTCCTGATGGATGAATACCTCGCTCTTTACAAAGGCCACTTAACCAGCACAAAAACAGAGCCCACAGGCGGGCTTCCCCTCCTCACACTCCTCATGCCTCGGGGAAGTCAGGCAATCAGGAGTTGCAGGCAGCAGCTTTCCCAACATCCCTGCCACTTGACACTGCTCTCCTGCCTCCTTCTTACTTGTAGACACCGACTGTAGGCACTGGGGTTGCCTAATAGTCCCGTGGCCGGAACTAACAAGATGGGGCTCTCCAAGGGTCAGGCAGCTCATCTGCAGTTCATCAACAAAAAACAAAAATAATAACTCAAAATTAAATCCACAGGCGGGCTTCCCCTCCTCACACTCCTCATGCCTCTGGGAAGTCAGGCAATCAGGGGTTGCAGGCAGTGGCTTTTCCAGCGTCCCTGCTGCCCAACGCCACTCTCCTGCCTCCTCCTTACTTTCAGATCCCTCCTTACTTGTAGACCAAATTTGTTTTAATATGCATCATGTGTTGAATTTGGTGATATAGCTGCAATTTTGTAGGAGTATAGCCATTTTCACATGGACACGCCCCCCTTGCACATGTGGGGGGGGACGCCGGTGCAAACGTCACAGCGGGTACCGGGGGGGGATCAGTAGGTGCCCGTCGGAATGCCACAGGAGGTGGGTGGGGGTGCGTGCGTGCGCACTCCCATATTCCACCCATCACCTACATATGGAGCAATGGGTACCAATGCCTGAAGCTCTGTATGTGGAGATGGGTGGGGGTACATGGGAACATAACCCCATGCACCACCCACCCACCCCACTGCCCGCCCATCCCCCCACGCACCTGCACCCATTAGAAAAGGGCTTATATTGTACAGTTTTACATGTAGATAGTCTCCCTTCCATGTAAAAAGAGATATATGTAACTCTCATTAACGTTATAGTCACCCATATAAATACAATGCATACCAACAGACCTATAACTAAGTAGAAGAGTTCATTTTGTTCTCAGCCAAGCTTTTGCTGTTGATAAAATCAATGATGACTGGAGCATATTGCCCTTTGACTCCTACTACTTCTGTTCCTCTCAACAGAAGACAGGAAACATGGGTTGTCCAGGACAAGCCATTTTTCTTTCTGCCAGAGATCCTCTTTGTGTTTGCAGAATTTATGTTGTACTGAGCAAATAAAAATGTAATTGGCCCACACCACCGTGAAACTACAACTTTCTTCAAGCTGAAACATATTGAGTAAAATGCCCAAAGCATTTTAGGACAAATTCATTCCACTAGAACAATATCTGTTGGCTTTCATTGAATGTACTAAATGTACTGCCAAGAGGCTACGGCAAGATTGGATTCACTATGGAGGCATAAGGAGGCCTTTGCTCATTCTCCAACATCCATTGGCATTAGAGACCAAATCCTACGCTTCATTCTGTGGAGCCTGTGGGGAAATGCAGCTGAGCCACCCACCTCACGGTGTTCATCCAAATCTCTAACCTGGAGTCCCCACAGCTAGCAAACCCCAGAAAAACCTAGTTTTCGCTGCCACCACCTGGGTTCCAGAAATCAAAGGGGATTCACACAACCCAGGATATGTGAACCCCAGAAGTTTATAAACCCACAGCTTCCCAAGGCACCCTAGTCCCCTTTATCTGGTGCTTTCCCCCTTCCAGGAGGCAGAACCCTTGGAGCAACCCAGAGGCCCTTAGCTTGGTCAAAAGCTGTCTTGGCTAAAAGAGCCAGAGGGGAATTCCTTTCTCCCTCTTTGGTAGCTGTGCCTTCCAGGAGAAGGGAGGCATTATTTGCAAGTAAACACACACACACACCCAGTGGAGTTAAGAATAGAAAAAGCAAGCATAGGCTTTACTTATAGGGTTAAAAAGGTACAAAAGGGTAAGAACAAGATAAGTAATTGAGCAAGCCCCAGAGTCCAGTTTGAGGGGTACGTGGACCCTTTTTGAATTCGCAACTGCCTAAACTGTACTGGTTCAGGCAGACAATCTGGTTGCATATAACTCTATGTACAGATAACTTACATGAGGCTCAGTCCTTAGTTCCGATCTGGCAGAAGCTCAGATCTTGTAGATGTTGGAGCAGGCAGGAAGAGGCAAGAGAGCAAAGAAGGGGCAGTCTGTCCCTTTTAAGGTCCTATCCCCCCTCTGCTGAGATTGGTCTGTGGGAGGTCACCTGGTCTATGACCCAGTCCAAGGCAGAGAGGTCTCTGCCCCGCCATGTGGTGACAAACCAGTCACTCAGTTCAAGAATGTCAGGAATGTGGCTAGGTTGCCATGTGCTCACAAGAGAAAGGAAGTCAGGTCCCACGCTATTCAGGAAAGCAACACTCAAACACTGGCCTCCTATGGTCCCTCTAGAGGCAAAGGCAGGAGCAAAAGGCTTTTTGCCACAGAGCCCAAAGGGAAAAAACTAACTTCCTTCCCAGGGACAGCTGGATTTTCTAAAAAGCATGTCAGAGTTTTTTGCCCTCAAGGTGAGAAGGGCACATGGGGTGCTTTGCATTTCAGATTTTGCTACTGAGGGCTTCACTTTTAACCTTGATCTGTGCAAGATCCCTTAATTCCTACATGTTTTTTTTCATAGTGGACTTATTCAAAATATGCACACAGAGTGTACAATTGAAGGCAATAGGAAGGAACGCTAGGTGAGCAATGGCTCGGCAATGTGAGTGAAAGTGTAGTTTCCATTTCCATTTTAATTTATGCAGGATTTGCCAAGCTAAAAGTGGGGGGGAAGTGATAAGTAAAGTGAATGTTTTTCTGTGGGTTTCTGATTATTCATAGATACAAAATATACAAAAATTGGTTAAGATCCTCCATTGACTACAGTTGACTGAAGCAAATGGGATTAGCAAAGGTGTTAAATTCTAGCACAGGCACTAGGGGTGGGACCCCGGGGTATTACCGGATACCGGATTTACCGGTTTCCGGTTCTCAAAGAACCGGATTCCCGGATTAAATCCGGTATACCGGTACCGGTTTTATTTCATTGATTTCAATGGGGCACTGTGTCCCCATTGAAATCAATGAAATACAATTAATTCCTCCCCCC